>LPNX010692853.1:171889-209392 GCA_001517045.1 Pseudotsuga menziesii
ACCATTTTCTCTAACAAGTCTCCTGTCTCTCCCTCTACTCTCCCTCTGGATTCGATCAGGTTTGAAAATGTCACCATACAGAAATCCAAGAAAAGAAAACCCTCTTATGCTCTTTGCTGATGAGATTGGCCCCTCTGGCCTCTACACTGCTCTTTCTGCTAGGATCAAAGCAACAGCTAGGTCCCTAAACACTCCCCATTAGGCACTTACAACTATGGCACCTGAAGATTAAGTCGACCCATGAGAATTCTCTTTATGAATATACGAGGGTTTGGTGGGATTACCAAACAAAAATCCCTCATGTCACTACTCTCTTCCTTGAACCCTGACATTATTTTGATACAGGAAACTATGTGTGATTACTATTCTGCTCTTCATTTGTTTTCTGAGATGAGACCAAGCTGGGAATTTTGTGCACTTGACTCTCTCGGTATCTCAAGGGGGATTCTCACAAGTTGAAATCCCCATCTTTCCCGTTGTAAGTCCTTTCACTCCTATGCTCGTATCTTAGTCAAGGCTATATTCAAGGGCCTTGATTTTGTTTTCTCTATTTTGAACTGCTATGGACCCTAGTCTAACAGAGAATTTTTTTGGTACAATGTTTTGGCTAGGGCCATTTTTTACTACCCTAACCTCATTTTAGCAGGGGACTTAAACTTCACCCTTTATGATGTAGAAATTTGGGGTAATAAATCTCGCATTGATCACATGGTACACTACTTCTCTCATATCGTAGACTCTACCAACATGGTGGACTTGGCCCCCCACACTCCTGGTCCTACTTGGAGAAATCGTCATGTGGGCCATGAAGAAGTTAGTAAAAGAATTGATAGATTCTTGTCCTCTCTCCACCTCCTCCCTGCATTGAATCATTACAAGTCTTGGATTCACCCTTCGGAGATCTCTGATCACTATCATGCATGCTTGGAGTGGAACTTTGTACCAACCCTTCATCTTTAGGGCCTGGTTTCTAGAATAAGATTTTTGTGATATTGTCAACCCCTCCTAGGTGTCCCATGTTCACCCTTCTTTAGATCCTATGTCATATCTCACCTTTAAACTTAAGAGACTCAAAGGCTCAGTTAAGGATTGGGAAAAAAGAATGATCCTGCCTAAAGCTAAAGAGGCTAAAGAGATTGACTTATCCATATAAAATCTCCTCACTGCCCGGATCTCTAACATTCTAAATGATGTTGAGGCTACTCATCTGTCTCAGCTGAATATTAGGAAGGAGTTTTTATTGTCCCATCAAGTCCTTATCTGGAAACTCAAATTCAAAATTGATTGGATCAATGAGGGTGATGCCAATATCAAATTCTTCCACTCCTATGCATCTTCCAGAAGAAACTCTAAATCTATTTGGGCCCTGCAGCTTTAGAATGGTGATTTGATTGAGGATGAATTACAACTCAAAAGCATGGGTGAACAACACTTTACTGATTTGTTTAAGGATGCTGACTACACTAATATTGAGGATCAATTAAAACTCATTAGACTCTTCCCTAATTTTGTTCAATAAGAGGAAAGAAAGTGTTTTATGGCTGATTTCACTCTTGCTGAAATTAAAAATGTGCTTAAAGGCTTCAAAAAAGACAAAATCCCTGGCCATGATGGTTGGCCTGTAGAGTTATTCCTTCATTTTTTTGAGTTGGTGGGTGTTGATATCTTAGGGATGTGGATCAATCTTGGTTGGAGGGCAGGATCTTGAGTGCCTTAAATTCCATCTTTATTACTCTTACACCGAAATGTGATAATTGTCATTTGTTTGCAGACTTTAGGCCTATCTCCCTCTATAACTTGGTTTATAAGACCATGTCTAATTTGGAAGCTATAATATTACATCCCTTCTTAGACAAAGCCATATCGAAAAATCAGTTTGGATTCCTTCATAACAGATAGATTATTGAGCATGTAGGCATCACACAAGAAGTATTGCACTCCATGAAATTGAATAAGAAGAAGGTCTTGGTTCTCAAATTGGACCTGGTTATTGCCTTTGATTGTGTTAACTGGACATTTCTCAGGATAGTACTCCTTCAAATTGGTGTGTCGGTTGATGGTGCCAATTGGATTATGGGTTGTGTGGAATCTTCTAATTTTGTTGTATTAGTGAATGGGACACCTTCCAAATTTTTTCCTATCTCGAGGGGCATCAGACAAAGATGTCCCATCTCCCCACTCCTCTTCATTTTGATTATTGAAAGTCTAAGTTTACTCATTTCCAATGCACATCAAAGGGGGGTTATTACTAGGATCAAGGTTTCTTCAAGCATGAATCTTACACACCTGCTATTTGTAGATGATGTCATACTGTTTGGGCTAGGAACACTAGATTAATGGAAGAATTATAAAGAAATATCAGAGTTTTTTTATTCTGCTACGGGCATGAAAATTAGTATTCAGAAGTCATATTTTCTGTATAATGAGGTAGATGAGATTACTAGGGCTGGGATCTTCTCCTTAATGCCTTTTAAAAAGGATCCCTTGATTGTTGGCTTCAAGTATCTAGGCTACTATCTCAAACCTCTGGGATATTGTGTTAATGATTGACATTGGTTTATCAAAAAGTTTTAAAAAAAGATTAGCAATTGTACTTACATGGTGTTATCTCTTGGAGGCAGGATGATCCTAGTTAAATCAGTCCTTTTGGGGTTGGCTATTTATTGGCTCACCTTAGCTTGGATGCCTAGAACTATATTGAACTGTCTCAGGCATTCCATTTTCAATTTTCTCTCGGGGAAGATGAGTGGGAACTACAAAATACACTTGTGGATTCGTAGACTATATCTAGACCATATGAATGTTTTGGGTGGAATATCAAGAACTTGGATTGGTTCAGCTTAGCACTCAGATTAAAAATCTTCTGGATGGTATTGAAGGGTGAGGGAATTTGGTCACACATTGTCAAGCACAAATATCTTAAAAACAAGTATATGGATGAATGGTTTCACTTGAAACAATTTTATTTGATGTAACTAACAACAAAGAGTACATCACGCACAATTGTATACTTATGAGTCCTCTCCCGACCTCTGGGGTGAGAAATGACCGCAGATCCTCCAGTGCTCTGCCTTCGGCGAACCAAAGAACCACGTTGTAGAGATGCATCTTCATGAAATAAAGCATAGTAAATTATTTTTTGTAAATAACTCAATGTAAGTAACCCCATATATGGATACAAATTAAAAACTCTTATTTAAAAAACCACCCAAAAGTTTACAAAACAAAATGAATTGACGAGTTTTTTGTTTTTTCTTTGAAGGTGGTGTGAAGAAGACTATTGAATATGTGGTGTGATCGGGGTTATGATTTATTTTCATAATGTTGAGTACTCCTTTATTTCTTGTTCAATTTGAGATTGTGGACATGGTACTTATTTGGGTGAAGCTTCCTAAAATACGAGTTGAATTCTAGTCACTAAAGGTTTTTCGGGTTATAGGGAATGCTTTGTGAGTTATTGATGGGTTGGAAATAAGTTACAAATACTTGAGATTTTAAACTAATTCCTATAGATATTTATAATTTTAAATTAATTTTTAAAATTATAATTATGTAAGTTTTTTCATCCATTTTTTAAAAATGATATTACAATTTCAGCTTTCCATAATTTAATGTATAAATTTATATATTTTATTCGTAATATATCTTACTATTATTTTAAAATATTCTAAATTTATAATTTTCAAAATTTTGAATATAAATCTATATATTTTTTTCTAAAAAATATCAAAAATCTAATTTTATCTTAAATTATTGATTTCTATTCATTTTTTAATTTGATATTCTTTGAAAAAATTTAAATCGTGAAATTCTACTAATTTTTTAATTTGATTTTTTTTCAAATTTACAAACTTATTTATTAATGTTTTTTTCTTTAAAAAAACAAAAAAAAAATCCACATTTAGCTTAAAAAAGAAATTAAAATACATAAATACACTTTTCAATAAACTAAAATCAAAATATGTCAACTAATAAGTCAAAACATGCCTATCATATTTTATTATGAAAAAAATATTTATAAGAAATATGAATATGAATGAATATAATATTCTAATTAAATAGTTTTATATATATATATATATATATATGATCAAAATATTTAAAGCAAAATGTATGGGTTATTTAGATAAATGCCTATGTTGGTTTAAGGTTCATGATTGGTATTCTCGGAGGATTGAAAAAAATTAGGCAACATTATGCTTTCTTGACACACATTTAAAAATTAAACCGGCAGCATAAACGACTGTCGGTTGATAGAAATATTTATACAAACTATAAACTTAAATTTTAAATTTAACAAATTTGAATTTTTTCAATCCTCCGTGTATTCTCGGAGAAAAATTCAGGTAGCATTTCTGCTTGCCGGGAACACATTTAAAAATTAAACTGACAGCATAAACGCTACTAGTTGACAAACTATATATAAAACAAAAAATTAAATATTAAATAAAAAAACAAATTTCAATTTTAAACATATTTTAAACGCTACCAGAAGCATTTCTGCTTGTCGGCACACATTGCAAACATACTAGGTGAAAAAAAAACCTAAAAACATCTATAACAATGATTTTTTTCAATTTTAACCTAACATTTTAATACTTAAAAAAAAACTTAAATTCCTTTTCAATTTCAAAAAACAAGGATTGGGGGTTACCTCTGTGCTCTGACATCGTGGTGAAAGGGGGCGTGGCTTGCATGGTAGCTCGGTGGAGGTCTCTGGGGGCGCAGCTACACGATCGAGGTGTTTGGGGATGCATATGCTCGATCGAGGTTTGTTTGTGTAGAAATGGGAATGGTCACGGGTGCTTGCGACCCTTTTTATATTTGTTTAAAACAGGAACCTCGATCAAGGTACTTAGCTCGATCGAGGTCCGTAGCTCGATTGAGCTCTTGGTAAACCCTCGATCAAGGTATTTATACCTCAATCGAGGCTTTACCAAGAGCTCGATCGAGTGTTTAACAAAACCTCGATCGAGCGCTTGTTAAACCCTCGATCGAGGTATGAAAACCTCGATCGAGGGTGGATTTTTTGCATTTTTACAAAAATGCCTTGCCAAAAATTGTAACCCACCTCCATGGATGCACCTAGGAACAACATCTACACTCTTGTTTTCCCAGCATTTGTGCCAGGTTTATACATTACATTTTTAATGTTATAGAATATATTTAATCCCTAGATCTATTGTAGATTAACTCTAATTGGTTTCGATTTATCTTCTGTTGATTATGCTTGTATCTTACACATAAGGGAATGAAATCAATTAATTCTAATTTGCATAGTAAATTTCCATGTTTCGACTGTATATTCCTAATGGCATCATTCTTCCAGATATTTCCTTACTCTTTATATTAAAGTTAATTTAGCAATTGAATTTACGATCTTTGTTTACAAGTATAGATATGCGTTCATCTTATGTAAGCAAATGAAGTCCTTTATAATGTTTATCCAAACTTTCTATACAAATCTACAGTGACAAATTATATAATATTATTATATAAATCAGTAACCTTTAGCTTAACTATAGACATAAATCCTTTAAAATAATAATAGTAGTATTATAATTCAGGAAATAACTAAGAACTTTAAGTTTTAAGTATTGAATAAATATCTATATAGGAGAAGCATTATCGTAAGTATTTACATAGGAAATAATATAACAAAAACCATATGGATCCCATAATCAAACGAAGGTGGATTCTGTATCCAAACAACACCACAACAAAATCATGTTATAACCAGTTTCTATCAAATTGTAAGACATTTAACTTAAGAAAAAAACTACAGGAATAGTGATATTTTTTCCCTTACAATAAATACAAAACAACGAGAGTCTTGATCCTATATGATGGCTTATAATATAGTCAAGAGGTCACATGATCGAATCCCATCAAGTTCTTCTTAAACAAGTGAACAGAATTCACGAAGAAGGGTTTGGGTCGTTCGTTAGGTCCGTCTACTTATAATTGTAGAATCCTCAACTAATCTAAATTAATGGATCAAGGATCCCAGTAACATCCACTAGAAGACTTAAAACAATAAAAGAACAATTTAAGTCATATCTACAAAATTAGATATCGTATCTATAATCATGGCTTGAAACCAATCATCGCAGGTAATTCCACATTATGGCTATTGAAATGAAATTACGATAAAAAAAATCCCAAGATAATTTCCATGCACTCATAGAATAATCTACGTTATAGGGATCGTGGGATCGAATCCCTTTAAATAACAACAAATCGGTTTCAGAGTACTGGAGATAACTCGGATACGGGTCAACTAGTTTTGCATAAGTAACTACTGTAATAAGACTACACTATTGATTTAGATAAGCCATATTCAGATCCATAAATGGAATCGTAGGTCAAGTTGCATACACATAGAAATCGACAGATTGAATCTCCTAAAGAAATAATTAAAGTTGTAGTCCAACAATTTATAAATCACATCATAGGATTAAAACATCATCGTCATTTCAAGAATAAACACATTATGATGGTTGTAAGCCTTTCCATTAAGATACCATCACAACACATATCAAGAGCAGATATTACAACTAATACAAAGATGATGAGAAAAAAGAGATGTTTTCTTTCCACGGTAGTAAGACCATCTACGATGGAAACCGAGGGTTTATATAACCCACATAGTATTTACTTACAACAATTTCACAAAACAACATTGGATAAAATCTAGTCGATGCTCTAATCTATTAAAAGGATTTTTACCAGTGTATATTTATACATGCTCACGGAGTGGTTATAAGACCATACTAATGGCTTCCACTATAATCAAACCAAAGCTGTAACAAAAATTATACAGGAGTAAGACTTGTTAAGGGCTCCTCAAAAACCCTACCAGGGTTTAAACAAAAACAAACTTCAATTCATTACAGTTCCAAGTAATGGCTTAAGGTCGGCATGACCCAAAAGGGGATTTCCAATACAAGTAAGGGCTATCTTAAACTTTAAAAAGAACATAACCACTTATCTCTTCGTCTTATCCCATGAAGTATCACCCTACGAAACTTGCGAACAAGTGAAATGGGATCAATATGGTTTAATTAAATAAAAGAATGGTATAACAAATAGAGAACAAGTCGAAGCAGGTTTAGAGTAACTTAAATGGGTGTTTGGAAATGTGGGCCTGGGAGGAGGTGACCCTATCACTTTCTCTCCAGCACCAAAACCCTGCATGTAAACCCTCATTCTAGTTAGTACCTTGTACATCTTCAAAGAAGTTTAAAAACAAAATAAACTTGCAGAAGAGGTATACCTGTGCTTGTTGACAACGAGATCCAGGGGTCTGATCCTCCGAGCTCCCTTATCTCTCCGTAACCTGAAATTCACTCGAAGAAGACTCTTAGTAAGGTTTTAACAGAACATTTAAACCATTTGATTAAAATACAATTTAATAAGCTTGCTTACCTACTGAGATAGGCTCGTCATGCAATTGGAAACTTTACAGTCTCGTGCTCTAGTACAGTGAAGAGTTGGTCAAGGTAACCACCAACAACAAATACCTCACACAATTATTGTCAACCAAGTAAGTATACAACACCACATGCCATCAACACAAGAAAAACTAGAGAAAAGTGCACACATAGCAGATCTCAACCACACAACATACCCAAATGTGGTTAAGGATAGAGTAAAGACCTTCAAAACCATTATCCAAGCTCAAACAAATCCTACCCTCCACGTGTAGAGCAGGGATCATATTCCTGTAATGCCTCGTGGGTCCTGGCTGCGTTGCCAACTCGCAACCAAGACAAATTTTAATGTCAACCACCGGTCAACTTAAATATCATAACCAAAATCATTTACCACAAAATCATTACGAATCCAAATCATGAATCGTGCTTTAAAAAGAATCAATCATAGTCGATGCCTTGGAACCATCACATATAAATATGTGTTATATAACCTTCATATGCCAAGTCAACATTTGCATTGGAACCCCATTGTATAAACATTCACCTTTATGCTTTAAAATCTTTGTTAAGTTGGATAGGATCTAATGCCATCGAGGGTCATGGCTAGACCCATAACCTTCTAAAGTGTGTCATTAAACATGTTAACACCAAGGACAATACCTTAGCCATGGGTGAGGCTAAGGTATTAGGAAGGGTTATTTAGAATTTAAAATCATAACCACATTAATAACCCTATTAATGCATACCAACTTAAAACCATGTTAAAAATAGTAACCACTCAAACACATAAGATAATTAAAAGAGGCACACTAAAACCAACTTGTAGGATTTGCAAGAGATTCCATAGAATAAAAAGTGTGCAGGTCCATGCTAGTACAAGTATGTAAAACCCTCTTTTTATTCATGGTAAGAGATAACCGTATGGGAAACCATACTTTACAAACCCTAAGCCTTTCATACTTAGGGGCAGGTCTTACATACATAGTGTAACTATGTCAAGGCTAAACCTTTACAATGAGATAGTTAATTGCAAAAACAAGTAATCAAAGTACATCACCTAAAGGAGTATGGACAAACCTGTCGTAAGAAGTAGCACAATAGATATTAGGACTAATAGTAATTTAAACATAAGATTCTGCTATGATAAATGTAAAAATAATACATGTAAATTTTCTTTTATGTACGATTTTTAGATGTGTTACACTATATATTAAATGACCTAATCAAGAAAGTAAATAGATGAAAAAAGGCTACAATGACCACTATTTCAATTAATTTTACAATGTATTTGTTTTTTTTCAACATAAAACCTTTAAGATCTTTTGTTTTCTTTTTCAACATATAAAGTCTCTTTTAAAAATTCTTAAGTAGTAGTATTAAATTACAATAAATAATAATAAAAATAAAGCTATATGAAATTTTTAATATGTTGATTAATTATTTAAAATATATTTGTTATGAAAAAAAATAATATATTTATAAAATTTAATTAAAAATTTAAATAAATATTATTGAATTTAATTAAAATTTTGAAAATTATTTAAAATTAAAAAAAATCAAAATATTAATAAACTTAGATAATATCTTAATTTTTTCAACCAAAAGTTTGGCAAACAATTAAATAACTTTAAAATGTTTCATGAACGAGATGGTTATGATATAAAACCATTTTAATAACTTTAAAATGTCATGATTTTTGTACAAAGCATTGTTTTGATATAAAAATTTATGATCCTTTGTGACTTTATGTTCATGTTTTCCACAGAAAAAAATTGTAATCTATATATAGAAGTACAAATTACATTCTTGAGATGGTACAAAATCATAAATGATATTTGTCCATGTTCCCAAGGTATCTCAAAATTTGCAAAAAGCATTCATTACAATGGATCATTTAAAAATGTTGATAATCATATAAAAAGTAGCCCCACTAATATAAAAAAACAGACATTCTGCTTCGCCAAAATAGTATTATCAACAAAAAAGACAACAAAGTCTATGTTGCACATAAAATGTCCAAATCAGTTCATGAAAGCTGCCCAGATCAGAAAACTCATAAAATGTTCAAAACCGTTCATGAAACTTGCCTAGATCAAAACACTAACAACCATCCTAAAAAAGACTGAATAGACTCATGTCATTCATCAGCTCGAAACTCAGAAATATGCCAATAAATTTCCGGTACAAGTGATCCATCTTTAGCTAATGCATCTGCTTTTGAATTTATTTCACGATATATATGCTTGTATTCTACCCTCTTGAACATATCAGAAATTATGATCACTTCCCGTAGAACCTGTGAAAGAAAACTATTATGCATTCTGAACTTACCTGTAACCCAATTAATAACCAACTAGGAATCTCCAAATATATGCAAATTAGAGATATGATTTTCCAATGCCAAAGTAAGAAGAAGCTTTAAAGCAATAATCTCAACAAAAGTATTAGAACTAGGTCATAGACCATCTTTAAAAGTATAAAAGTGATCAACACTAATATAAAGAAGCCCCCCAGCTCCACAAAGTTGTGGATCACCAACAGCTGAACCATCAAAATAACCCCAAGGAGATGATGTATCAATGTTCTCTTCAAAAACATTCTTGATGTTCAAAACACTATTATCCAGAGGATAAGAGTACAATAGCCCCAAACAGAAAGATGATACTAGACAAGGAAATGGAGTGATATAATTAAAACAACTCTGATTCCTAGCCTTCCATATGAACCAGGAGACTATAATAGGTAAAGCTCTGATATGTTTCACCACCTCATTGAGGCACCAGTTCTTCAAACAAGTTAAAACTGAGTCTCCATTCAATAAATTCCTAAGCTTGAGCTCAATCTCAATCTCAAACCAAACACTTCTGGTGAACAAACAGTCCACCCTAGTATGATAATTTGATTCAAAGGCAAGTTTGCAAAGATATCATCTACCAGGTCCCTCCCTTCCCTTTCTGCATAAGACATCCCAAGTAAGAGCTTTACCCGAAAATAAAAACCAGCAGAAAATTTTGGATTCCAAGGGACATTTAAGCTTCCAAAGAAAATGCCACCACCAAGAGATTTCCTCATCATTCTTATCCATAATCAATTGTGAATAACCAAATTTTGGAGTGTACTTACCTGATTTAGATCGATTCCATACCAGCACATCAGCCTCATTAGAGAGCCTGACATGGCTAATTCTAAGATTAGACAAATACCCATTCCAATCATTGATTTCCTGTTGATCCACTAAACCAAGATTATATGCTGATAGCCATCCCTGATCCCTCATAATAGATACACCTAGACATCCAATATCTTTAAGAAAATATATTCCTGCAAAGTGTAGTTTATCAGTCAAATTTGAAGGTAATAGATGTCCCCACCTGCAACCCACCCAAGGATCAATACCAATGCGCACTTCAACACCAATACCAACCTTCCAAACAAGATAATGTCCAATAAGGTCAAATGACCATAGGACAACTTTCCAGCAGATGGAAATTCCCTTTTTTTTACAGACACTTTGATCCAATCTAGTAGAGATAATGGCCTAATATATTTATGAAGGGCTATCTGAACCCATAGTCCTGAACCCTATAAAAGGTTCCAAACACTCTTTGCAGCAAGTTCTTTAGCAAATAAAGGCAGGTATTTTCAACCCCCAGTCTCCCAGAAATTTTGGGTTTGCCAAAAATTTCCATGATGTCCATGGTAAACCATATGATGAATTAGTATTACCAGCCCATAAAAAATTAAAACAGATTTTTCGAATCTTCTCAATAACACCTATCATGATCCAAAAATGCATCCAGTATACTGGTATAGCTTCAAGAACAACTTTAACCAATGTGAGCTTACCTCCTTTAGACAGCCACCTAAAAATCCAGTTTTTAATTCTTTTTTCCACCTTAGATATCAACCAATCCCAATATTTCATCAAATATCTACAAGGTTTAAGGTGAAAGCCGAGATACTTGATACCACTCTCAATATTAACAACAAAAAAGGAAAAAATATTATGTAAAGTGATAAGCTCAGATTCATCCAAAATTGAGTAATAGAAGGAGGATTTATCCTCATTAATCACCATCCCAGAAGCATTACAAAAAACATGTAAGACCTCATACAAAGTAGATAAGGACTGTTCAGAACCATCAGATACCATTACAATGTCATCCATAAAAAGTACACGAGTTAGAGTAATGTTATTGCCAAAAGAAATACCATGAAAAGTCCCACACTCCTTAGCTGATAACAGGGCCCTGCCTAGACCTTCCACAACAATTAGAAAAAGAATAGGTGCAAGAGGGAAACCTTGCCTGAGCCCACGCCCAGATCTGAAAAAAGTTGATGCCACACCATTAATCAATAGAGAAAAAGACACAAAAGACAAACTGCTCATAACCCAAGTGATAAAAGGCACAACAAATCCCATTTTAGATAAGAGAACCCTTAAAAAAGTCCAATTAACTCTGCCATAGGATTTGGATAAGTCAATTTTCAAGACCACAGATTTTAAATGTTTACTATGTATAGTATGCATACCCTCTTGTATAACCCCCACAACATCATGTATCTGTCTCCGAGGCAAAGACCCAAACTGCTCATCAGATATATATCTACCAAGCACCTGTTACGGAGAGAAATTCCTATGGCTTAGGGTACCACAACAAACATCTTGACTCCAGAAATCAATCGTTTCCAATATACAATAGAAATCAAATATCTAACACTAAATGATCAGACCTCGTACCTTATTCCGGACGGTTGAAGTAGATCCCCGTTGAGCTTTCCAACTTCAGCTTGAATTGATGAATCACTTCCTCAACAACAAGTAAACAAGACAAGCATACTATATATATCGGTGTTAGATCTATTCTAGCATATATAATAAGCAATGTATAAGCATTTGAAATCATCCATGGATAAAATATTCATTTAAACATACATTATTGGACAGGAAAAGATATTTCTATTAATATAAAATCAGAGATTACAATGGATACAACCTATGTCGGCACGTCTGCGAATCAGAGAAACTGAATCCCCCACTTGGGCCTCCACCACCTCAATCCTCCATCTCTCGATAGCAAGCTCACAAGCAAAAGGCAAGCTTGGGGAGAACACAAAAGTGCTCCAAGAGACAAAGGAATGCAGACTCAAACACAAGTTCTGACAACAATGGACTATAGTTTCTTTGGTCTCAATTCTCTCATATGCCTTCAATGTACCAAAGAGTTCCTTATATAGCTTTTCAAGGGGGTAATGAAAGGTCGAATCCAAGCGATCTCAAGGCATATGAAAGGCCAGGAGTCAAGTGAGTCGGATCCAAGTCAAGGAAAACTCCAAAAAGATTTGGATTTTGCACACATCCCGATGTACGCGGTTTTAGTGGTCAAACCCGCGTATATATGCGATTAGGGGTTTAAAAGTCGTGTGTATTAATTTTCATATGTTTATAGGGATGGTCAATGAAACATCAAAGGACAAAAAATGGTCCAAGGGGTCTAAGGAGTCTGCAGAGGGACATGGGAAGGCCATACAAGTATGATTCACCTGGAGTGGTAAAATCAACTATAACAGCACCTTTCTAATTCGAGTGGAAATGATTTTACCAATAATCTTGTAACTATAATTACACAATGATATAGGTCTAAAATCTTCAAAGAATTTTGGGGAGTCAAATTTTGGAATCAAGGCTATGAAGGTAGACTTAAAAACAACAGGATTTTTACCACATTTTCGAGAATTTTCAATAACCCGTAGTAAATTCGGACCTAAAACATCAAACAAAGCCCTGTAGACCTCCACATGTATCCCATACGATCCCGGGCTCTTCTCATTTTTACTTATAGATAAAATAGACTGGATCTCAGTCAAAGAAACAGGAGACATAAGATCATCATTTTCCTCTACAGAAATGTATGTTGGAAAGTTATCAGCAATCTGCATAATTTCAGGGAGATGAGGATTCTGGTCTTCCTGAAATTATGTCTCAAAATGTTTAACCCCTGCCTCAGATATAGATTCATAACCCTCAATAAGAATACTCCCATCATCCACAATCTTCCAGATAGAATTTACATTCTTCCAATGATTAGCATATTTATGAAAAAAATGAGTATTATCATCCCCACATATGAGACAAGTCGCCCTACTGTTTTGTCTAGCCTCATTTTCACGGTCCAGTAGAATTTTACTCTTACGAGACTCCAAATCAATCAAAGAGGCCTTATCTTCCTCAGATGAAAACCAAAAACCCACTTTATTAAAGGACTCAGCCAACATTAACTCAATATCCATAAGATCCTTAAACTCTTGAACCTTGTTCTTAAAAGACCAAGAAATAGATACTTCCTTGATGCATTTGAGATTGGCAGCAAAATGCACTGCAGGAAGCACCTGAGGATTATCGACATAAACAATCTAGGATTCTTTAAGTAAAGTTACAAAATCTTCATTCATCAACCAATGAGCATTGAATTTAAAAGGGCTCCATAATTTTGAGTCATTATTCAAAATCTACAAATAAACCAGATAATGGTTCAAAACCCCACCACACCCAACCCACTGACGAAATTGCAGCTCAGAATCTAAAAGATCAAACGAAACAAACAATCTGTCCAAACGTTTGCAAATATTCTCAGACCCAACTTTTCTATTGAACCAGGTCGGAAGTAAAACAGATAATTCGATATTGACAAGACCAGAATCCTCCATCTTTTTAGAGAAAAAATCAGATAAACTGTCCATTCTATCCCCCCGCCCCCCAAATCTCAGACATACTCAAAGAGAAGTTTCAGTCACCACCTAAAATCATCTTAGAACAATTAAGGCAATCAAGTTCCAAAAAGTTGTTCTAAAAAAATTCCCTCTCCACATAGGGGCCATAAATATTTACAAAACACAACACTTCCTTAAATTCAGTCTAAAAAAGTGATGCACATAGCCCAGAACCCACAACCCATGCATTCTGAAGCTGAAAAAACTGTGACTTCCAACCTAGAAGAAGATCACCTGACCTGCCTTTAGCATCCACAGAGACAAATGACCAACCATTCAACATATTTTCTAACTCACTCGTAAACAAAACCCCATCACCCTTCGTTTCTTGTAGGAATAGTACATCAATTGACTGATCAACAATCAATCGACATATCGCTAGTTTTTTAGGAATACTCGCTCACCCTCGATAATTGAAAGTCATAACAATCATAAGGGAACCCTAGAAAGGGAAAACACTGCTCTAAGTGCCCCATCCACACCGATACGATCAGGATCCTCATTAGGAGACTGTCCACCAAATGTTAACAAATTATTAGAGGGTCTAGGAACATCAGAAATTAGGGAATCCGATTCAACCTTTGTACAAGATATGAGAAAATAGCCAGTATAAGAAACTGATTTATCCCTTATCGGAGACACAAACCCTAAATTTCCCAAAAATGACTCCTTTGAATTGAACTTAACCGTAGGGACATCAAAAGATGAATCACCAAGAGACTCCTTCAACTTCCCTTTTAACAATAAAGATCCCTCCTCAAACTCATCTAAATTGGTTAAACAGAGAGGTTTAAGAGAACTAATACAGAGGTTATCAGTCTCGGGATCCCTCTCCACTGACAACATATCAGAAACAATAGGTGTAGATAGTTCCCTCCCAACTTCCAAAGAATTATGAGGAGAAACATCAAGAGGCGACCCAACATTCTTAACCCGCTAGAAAGTCTTAGGTTTAGGGTCAGATAAAAAATTATGGCTCCTTCCGAAAGGAAAAACACATTGAGATATCATATGACCATATAAATGGCACCTATTACACCTGAAAGGGACCCCAAATAGTCTAGAGGGTGTTTAAACATAGATTCCCCTTGCTTTATAAAAATATCAGAAGCTAAACCCTTGCGAATATCCAGAAGAACCAGAACTTTCCCCAAGTAGCAAATACCTGACTCTAAAAACAATAACTCTGCCTCCAACAATTTTCCCAAAGTGCTACGAGTCAATCTAAAGAAATCAACAGACCATAATTCAAAAGGCAAATTTGGCGGTCGGTGATCAAAAGACAACACCCTATCAGATTCAAGCCCAAACGCCCTACCTAGTGCAGGCATACGAACAAACTCATCCTCAACATGAGGCATATCAGACTTGATACCAGGCGAGACCATAATACCATCAAGCATATCAGAAGTCGCAGAAAAATTAAAAGCCCCGACCAATTTGCCCGCCGACCCTAAACCACCATCAGGAAACCCCCAAAACCCCATATATTTACCAGAATAAAGGCAAAAGATCAGAAACATGATCAGAACCAACCTTTAACAAAGGCATCAGCTCCCTCGAAAACCTAATCACATCAACCGAAACCTCACGGCTCTGAGCAAAACTCCTGGAATCACAAAGTGTCGTAGTCTGCCTACTCTCCGGCCACACGCCTTCAATGGATAAACCCGTCGCACCAAGAACCGCTCCAGGGAAAGGAGTCCGTCCATTTTCAGCATGAGAAAACACACCAGAGCCTGGTTTCGTAGGAGGCCTCATCTCTCCTGGCACCCTAACCTCATCGAACAAACCCTCGAAACAATGGAAAGAATGCTTGAAAACCCCAGATGAAGGTTCCCGAGGATATTTAATTGACCAGCGTCCCTTGGGCGGTGTACATGCCAGTGACTTAATGTCTCGAAGAGACATATTAGCACCGTGTCAACTACGATGTACACCATGCTTACAGATCTACAACTATCGCAAACCTAAACCTAGACACATAATCCAAGGAGTACGTTCTATCAATAAATGTTAAGTCTACTATTCGGCTCCCAATTCATCACCGTGCACACACAATTCTTAGAGACTCATCACCAATTTCAAATTTATCTTATACGAGAGACGTCAAATTCTCAATGACCTCATGTTCTATGTTAGAGGAGTGGAATTGTTGTGCATACAGATTATAAAGTCGAGAGTGTTCATCCGAGTGGGGAGTGAAATTCTTGAAAAAAAATGTAAGTGAATAATAGTGAAATTCTTCAAAAAAAAATGTAAGTGAATAATAATTGTTTTTGTTGTATATTTTTAAAGTTGAAAAATTTATGGGCTTTTAGGTTATTTAATTTTAAATAAGTTTTATATAATTATATTTATGCGAAGAAATTAAGAATATCTAAAAAGATATGATATTGATAAATTAACTTTTCTCTATAAACCTTAACAAGTTTGATTGTACTTACAAGAAGCGATATATGTAAGAAAGAGAGAATTCCACATATCACTTAAAAACATTTTATAAAGAAAGTATAGTTAAGATGTTCATAAATAAATGAATGCACAGATTAAGTTATATAATGTTTTCATAAATGAGTGTTTTATAAAGGTTTATAATTTAAAAAATTAAGTGATTATATTATATTAAAGTATGGTTAAAATAAATTATTTAATTAAATAAAATAAATAATAAAAATGTTTATGTACAGTTTGTTAAATTTTTTAACCTTATTTCAAAATTTGAAGTTTTATAATTACCAATTTTCAATTAACATGTATATTGGTATATACATTTATTTAAATAATATAAATTTTTGTGGTATTTGATGGAGAATCTGCAGTTAGAAAATTTATTGTCGACGTTTCGAACCAAGCGTGGCTCATCTTCAGGACAAAGCGATGCCTGGAGATTGTTTTTCTTTCATTGGTGCATTAATACAGAAACCGTCATTTTGAGAGGTGGTGTAATGTATAAGCCGACTATGTTTTATAATTTCAAAGTTCTATTATCATTTTTTATTGTTTTGATTGATTAAAAACAGTATCTAGGGTTGTAAAGTAATTTGTAAAGTAGATTATTCAAATTAGTTTATTAGTTTATTTAAAATAGTTTATTAGTTCAATTTAATTTAATTTAATTTAATGTAAAATATTTAAAATTCATTAAAATTCAAGGTTTTAAGGTTTTAAGGTTTCACGGGGGCGTCACCTAGAGACCAATATGATATCACGTCCGTTCATATTGGGGGGTTAAAATTAAAAAATTAAAAGTTAATATATTGGTGGTATATTAGGGGTAAAAATGGTTTTTTTTTAACTATATAAATATCCAATATGTTGAGGGATATTTTATTCCACAATCCTGCCCGCGCCCTTCACCAGTCCTCCAAGCCTGCCTGCACCCTTGCGTATGTTGCATAGGTTTTCTGTGGCCGCGCCCTTCGAGCTCCAAGCCTGCGTGCACCAAGGTTTTCTGTGGCCGCGCCCTTCACCAAAGCTCCAAGCGCATAGGATTTCTGTGGCCGTGCCCTTCGAGCTCCAAGCCTGTGTGCACCTAGGTTTTCTGTGGCCGCGCCCTTCACTAGAGCTCCAAGCCTGCGTGCACCCTGAAGACGCTTCTTTCTTCCAAGACCAGAAATGTGGAACAGACAATTGCAGATCTTTCCATTTCATCTCGAGAGACTAGAGCAAGAACACGGGATTCACTGAGAGTCCGGGGGTTCCGCGGAGGGTGCTCTAGATTAATCCTCTTGCCCTCACGACACATTGAGACTTCAGCAATCGAACAGAGTGTAGAGCAGCTTCCATGAGCACAGCTGGTGATATTCTTTTTTTATTTGTTATTGATTTCTCGGCTCCTATTTCTTTACTTTTGGTTTTGAAGAAGAGGAATAATCTATTTGGCTTCCAAACTATGAGATGAGGCCCCCCAAGAATTAGAACAGTTATGCTTTTAGGATTTGAGACTAGGAATTGCTTTTATCCTTTAAGTATGAAGAATCGAAATCTGGATAGTAATAGCTAGTGTCTCAGTGTGGTAGTATGTAGTAGATGGCGGGATTTCTGGCTTGGCTGCTCTGACTATGGTATTATATTATCTAAGATCTGCTACCGAAGCTACCGATGGTGGTATTAAAACAGAGCGAAGGGAAGCTATTACTATTACTGGTGCAAAAACTAGTTCTGGTACTAGAGCTTAAACTGGTTCATCGACTGGAGCATAGCATCTTGGTCAACGGAATCAATACCTAGCTAGGCCTGGTGCTGGTACTACTGCCATTGGTGGTTGTGGTTACTCTGTGGTTTTCTACCCACGCCCTTCACCAGTGCTCCAAGCCTGCATGCACCCTGCATACGCTGCATAGAGTTTTCCTGTGGTTTTCTCCATCATTTTTCTGGGTTTTCTCCATACTGTTTTCTTTGGCCATTTTCCGTCTTCAAATTTAGCCATGTTGATCACAAATTTCTACTCCCCTTCTCTCAGCCATGGACATCAAACTGCTCATCCAACTCTGGGATGGAAAGCCTCTAATCTAATTAAATAACTCAAACAGCCCCAGCAATGTCCATTTCAAGGACCTAGTCAAGGAAACCATATGGAATTCTTGTTGCACGATGTTGTTGCTCTACGGCTCCTAAGCTCAAGGACCAACTGTTATCCACAATTGCAGCCTCTAATGGCACCATAAGCGAGGATTCCATGGCTCTCATATCGTCTCTGGGGAAGCTCAACCCCAATACATATCTCAGACTTATTTCTCATCTCTACAATGGCTGCTTCGAATTAATCAGTGGGTCCTTCAAAGGCACCGACAAGCTTGTAGAAGCTCAGAGAATAGTGGAGAAAACAGTTACTCTCGGCAGGGTCACTTTCAATGCCTTCAAGCCAACTGACATTGAGGTTCAGATGAAACAAATTTATAACCATGTGGGTATAGAGGGCGAAGAGGCTTACAATCTGCTAATCCAATTCTCGGTCACTTCAGATGGTATATCCCCAATGGAAGGCATGTTCATAAATAGAGCTGTGTATAGCATATCTGGTTCAACCAGGATGGATCTCAGATTTGAGTCTTCTGCTATGGTTCCTCTTAATCCTCAGAGGGATTTGGATTCATGGCTTAAGCTCTTCAAAGATGTCAATCCCACTATGGATGCAAAAGGATTTGCAATAGTGACTCTGCCCCCTGCCAAAGGCTCTCTTGACTATATTTATCTTGATGATGACCTGAGAATTACAAGGGGAAATAGAGGAGCAATCGTTGTTGTTAAGAGGCTACAGAACAAAGTCATCCATCTTTGAGATGTGATTCCAATTCTGTAAGTATTGATGGCCCATAACTGTTCATGTAGTAAGTAAATTTATTAGCAGTAGGAAGTAGATATAGTTGTTCACTATTAGCATAGATTTATTCCGAGTTGTTGGTGAAAATAAGAGGCTATAGAACAAAGTCATCCATCTTTGAGATGTGATTCCAATTCTGTAAGTATTGGGGCCCATAACTGTTCATGTAGTAAGTAAATTTATTAGCAGTAGACAGTAGATATCGTTGTTCACTATTAGCATAGATTTATTCCCAGTTGTTGGTGAAAAAAAGTCTGGTATTTGCTCCAAGTTGGTAGTGAAAATAATTGTGTTTAACATCAGGCTTCTGTTTAAAAAGCCAACACGACTCTTGTTTTAAATATGAATCAGTATAATCAACTAAATATTGGTTGGTTATTGCTTCCTAATGTTAAGGAATGCCCTTACCTGGCAAATCTTTAAAACTAGATTAGACCCAATTCGGTTTTGTTACAGGCATCAATGTCTTCGTTATTATTTTTCAAATTAACATAAATCCATGATAAACTCGGAGTTGCATGCAAAACAGTTTCAAACTGATGTATCGATTCACAATGCATATAATCATAGGCGGGACAATTGATAAGCCCCCTCTTTAACCCTTAGAATAGCTTCACAAACCTTTCAGTTCATTGGGGCATTGTTTTGTACCCGTTCTTCACCAAACTATTTGTTTCATTCATGAGTAGTCTCAAGACTTTCAGTAAAGCAAACTATGCATATATATCCCTTGTTTTTTTAAACCTTTTAATGATACTAATTTATGATTTAACTGTTTTTAAACTTCAATATATCAGTATAAAAAAGAATTAGAGAATAATATAAAGGTTTATCCTAGCTTTTTGTTATTAGTTTATTTATTTGGTTTCTCTTTTGACACAGAGAAGGGGAAGCATGATATGGACAACTTGGATCTTTTTATATCATCAGAATATGCAAAACAGTTAGTGTGGTTGGCATTTTCATTAATCTTCAAACAACTCATTAGTTAAATTATCAGCATAGATCCATCTTGAACACAAATTTATTAAGTAAGAAATTTAATCTCTTTAGGTGCTTGATAGCTTGGGTTTAAAATGGATCTATGTAGGTTTTAATTTTTTTAGCTTTTGTTTACATGACAAAATCTCTCCCATACTGAACTGTAGAGTACCTTTGTGCAAAAAATATAGAAGAAAAAAATAAAAAATAAAAATGTAATCCACCTATTTACATAATTTTCATTCAGAGCTTGTAAGAATTGTGTTATATCACTATTCTAGGATATTCGAAATGTCAAGAAAAAAATGATATCGAAGATATCTAGTGAAACTAAGGGTTTTTTTCAATTGGAAAAGTGTATAGGGAAGGGTTAAACCAAAGGTTTTGGGAGGTATTCTTTAATATCTAATGAACTAGCTACCAAATGACCAGCAACATTGACAACAACTGATTAAACTAACCACTTGAACTAGAATATAGAAGAACAGACTCACTATATGTGATTTTTGTCTTTTATTTTTTAAATAATTCCCTATTTCTTGAATAAATGAGCAACCATAATGAGACCCACATACTCACCATATGAGCCAGTTGAAGTAAACTCCCATTAGTTTATGCTCAACCACAGTGAGACCCAGATACTCACCATATGTTTTTAAGTAACTCCCTATTTCTGGAATAAATGAGAAAAAGTACAAACCCACAAAAATAATTGAGCCAGTTGAACTAAACTCCTACTAGTTTATGTTCACCAACAGTGAGACCCACATACTCACCATCTGTTTTTACAAGTGAATACTATATGTAATTCTAGGTTTGTTATATCCAAGGGTATTGTATCCAAAGTTTTAGAGAAAGCTGCTTTATATTCTGTGTTCTTTGGGGGTGTCTTTCTATGTATCTATACCTATTGCATTTGGATCGGTCCACATCTTAAAAAATAGTACTTTTTGAAGCCTTTACCTTCTGCAAAAACATTTGCACAAGAGGTACTTTTTGAAGCCTCTACCTTCTGCAAACATCTTCGTAGGAATTCTCTTTTTGTTGTGGACTACCTTCTGCAACAACATTTATAAGAATTATGTCTTTGTTGTGGGACTACCTTCTGCTACAACATTTGTAGGAATTTTATCTTTGTTGTGGGACTACCTTCTGCAACAAATTTGTTGTGGTACTACAACGACAACATTTGTAGGAATTCTCTCTTTGTTGTTGGAACACCTTCTGCAACAACATTTGTAGGAATTCCCTCTTTGTTGTGGGACTGAGACTATTTGCCAACAATATTTGGGAGATCACATTAGTCTTTTCTACAGGCTGCAGCACCTCGACCTTTTCCTAACAGAGTAGTTCTTCACTGCCAAGAAATGAATGTTATAGAGCTTTGCATCAATATTGGAATTGTTGCATATTTCAAAATGAATAATATTATCTTCATATTTAGTTTATAGTTTGAAATTTTTCCAGTGGCTTATCTTTGTAGTTGTCTTTTATTAGGGCCAGGACCTTGTCATTGCAAATGTTGGAGACTCTCGTGCTATTCTGGGAACAATGTCTACTAATGGATGTTTGTCAGCCATTCAGTTGACAGTTGACTTGAAGCCAACCTTACCTAATAAGCTCTCTATTTTTAAAAAAATATCGCAAATAAATTTGTGAGCTGTATTTAAATTTTACTAAATTATTCTGTGTGGATGTTATCTCTTGAGTGACTGCACAATTCAAACAATTATAGTGACTGCAATTTTAGATTATTTGTTTTTAGAACTAATATGTATCACTTTAATCATAATGTCAACATTGTCTGGAGTCATGCAAAGAACAGATCCAAAGGCCCAAAGCCTCATTCTACAATAGTTTATTGTTTATGGGCAGTATTTGTAGGACAAGTTTTGCATACTGTTTGTTTTGTTCAATTTGTGTTTGTGAGTCTGAATTTGATTGTGGATTTACCTAAGATCTTAATTTCTACATTTGATTTATCTCATATCTGACCGCCATATTGAATATAGATAGTTATGTAGCCATTTATTATGTCCACATTCCTGTGATATTATTTAAGGTCACTTTGTGGTTTAATACTGCAAGATGGTTAGTAACTTAGTGCAATACCTATTGTAAATGGGAAAAATGAATTTAGTAACTCTCCATTCTTAGAAAGGTGAATTTAGTAACTCTCCGTCCTCCTTTAGCTCTAGGGATCTCTCATGAACTGTTAAAGGTTTTGTAATGTATGCATGGGTAGCTGAGATAAAGCTTTTATATGTTAGGGGAGGTAGAAAGGATCAAGAAGTGCAAAGGCTGAGTCCATGCTTTAAAGGATGAACCCCATGTGCATAGAGTATGGTTACCAAATGAAAACTCTCCTGGTCTTGCCATGACCTGGGCCTTTGGAGATTTTTGTCTCAAGGACTTTGGTGTTATTGCTGTCCCTGAAATTACACACAGACAGCTAACCAGCAGAGATCAGTTTATCGTGGTTGCAAGTGTACAATGTATACTCAAGGAGGTGGTATTGAATGCCTATATCCTTGGAGTAATGTGAAAAACTGGGTTCTCGAAGAGCCTGATGTAATGCTGATTGTCACAGCAAACAATTATCAGCTTAAACATCCGATCTTTCACTTCTGCCATCAACTTATGGAACTAGATGAACTCACAATAGCAAAAGAAGCTGCCATGCACTTTACCTTTGCTAAATTTAATGCTACTACTACCTGCTTCCTGCTCCTGCTAAACCAAAAGATTGCACATGACCCCAAATTGAAACAGAACATTGGAGTGCTCTTCCTAGCAGTAGCATCACTTGACCAGTTTGAACTAACAAAGCCATGCAATATCAACTCTCCATCCCCATCACACCACAAATGTTAGAGCACATGCTTTGTCGCGGTTGTGTGAATCTATATTGGCTAAACCATGCACTGTTGACTAGCCAATGTTATTCACTGCAAAGCGAATATCAGGTTGGTTATTCACCAAATACATGACGGAACCTATCAAATGCCTGTATACTGAAGGATCCGCCAAAGTTGAATCCACAGTCAACTTCAGATTCGGAATCATGGGAGTAGCCAGGGGCTTGCAATCCAATGTTTGAAAATTCTTCAAAATCTCTACTATGTACTTAATACTTCCCTTGTATAAGGAAGATCTTTCATGTTCCCTGCTTCACTTCTAGAATTAGAAAAGAGTGCATAAGGCTGACGTCCTTTAAGTTAAATTCATAGGCAAGTCTCGCAAGTCTTTCCTAGGCAAGTCTCGCAAGTCTTGGCCAAGTCAAACTACACAGATATTGGCCATATATACAGGTGAGTTCATAATTGTAGGAAGTCCTCTACATCTCATGTTATGGAGTAAGAAGATTTGACTAGTGAAGTTGGCATGAAGGATGTAGTAGATTCTCTAGTTGTTGATATTTTCCTTATACACGGGATTTACATCTTGAAGAATTTGAAGAGATTTTAGAGTATATAAACAGAGTTGTGATCTGAGATGTTATTTCTTTAGGTTCATAGGTGATTGACATGATGATGGAAACCCCTAACATAAGGAAAGTTTGAGAGATTTTAGAGTATATAGAGTTGTGATCCGAGATGTTATTTCTTTAGGTTCATAGGTGATCAACATGATGATGGAAACCCCTAACATAAGGAAAGTTTGAGATATAGAGGGATACAATTGGTTTGGTTGAGCACTCTTTCCTTCCAAAGAG
Source organism: Pseudotsuga menziesii (assembly GCA_001517045.1). Taxonomy (NCBI): domain Eukaryota; kingdom Viridiplantae; phylum Streptophyta; class Pinopsida; order Pinales; family Pinaceae; genus Pseudotsuga; species Pseudotsuga menziesii. The sequence continues at coordinate 196,119 of LPNX010692853.1, forward strand.
TGAGTGTTAGTTTTTTCAATTCTCTCTCTTGGTGGCTCACAACGATCTTCTTCCCCAATATAGGTGCACAGACAACAGTTGCAACAACTTGGAACTCTGTGTAGGGTACACTTTTCTGGACAGAATTTGATTAGGCTTTGCTTTTCCTCCAACTTCCTCTTCTATTGGATGTCTTTTTTATGTTTAACATTTTTGAATGCGATATTGAGTGGTGTGATAGTGATAAGCAGAGTATTTTTGAGCTGTACCATTGTATTATTTTCCAGATTTAATGGAAGGCAAGTTGTAGGTTTGAGAATTCAGTTTTGTACTCTGTCCTATTTTTTCAGTGTGATGTTAGGCATGGAAGTATGAATCACAAGAGATCCGTGAGTCTCTACAAGTCTTCCCGAGTTAGTTCATTCTCATCCTAAGATTTGGGACTTGGCTGAACTTGTTGAGATTTGGCCCACTCGCCAAGAATAGTGACTTTGGGGGCTAGCCTTGTGAGTCCAACTTAGCAAGCACATGAAGAACTTGCGTGGCTAGCCTTGCGAGCCCAACTCAGCAAGCACATGAATAACTTGCATGGAATTTTGAACAGTGAAACACATTCTGGATGGTCAAACACCTTTTGCAAACCAATAACGAGTGTCAATTGTTGTATTATTGTCTTTTATGATATAATCTTTTATGAAATTGTGCATAGACTGATGTTTTATAGCTTAATGGATTGGAAATGTCATTAATATATTTTTTGTGCCCAAAATGTACTAAATTTTGATTTTTTCTTGTATTTGGTGTCTTAAACTGAATTTTGCTGAGTCCTAGGCCAGCTGAGTCTTTGCTGGGTCGATGTATGACAACTTTGGTGTTGGCCAGGGAGATTAGCATATATAGTATTTGCAGTTTTGATAGTCATTAAGTTTTGGTGTGTCTTAAACTGAATTTTGCTGAGTCCTAGGCCAACTGAGTCTTCGCTGAGTCGATGCATGACAACTTTGGTGTTGGCCAGGTAGATTAGCATATATAGTATTTGTAGTTTTGATAGTCCTTAAAGTTTTTTGTTTTAGCTATAGTGGCTAACACTAGCTGCAAATACTTGGTCTCGCTGAAACAACTGATAAACACACTAATTTCTCTATCTCACATTTTAACAATAACAACAGCAGCTAACACACTGTATTTACTTGTTCTCACAGCAACCACTGATAAACACACAAACTCTCTCACATGGACTGTTTAACTTATGCGCCCTCCTCTTTTTTTATAGACTAATTACCAATCCTAATTGTTGCATCAAACATGACCAAGTAAACCTCAGTAAGTGCACCTGATTATCAGAGAAGGTAGCCCCTTTCATAAATGTGACCCACTAGTTCTCCTCAATGAGAGGAATCTCTCCACTAATCTACTTAACCGTTAGGATATCACAACCATCATAAATGCATGATGCCCATCAAGTAATGCGTCCATTGTCAAGTGTAACCAAACTAAACTGCATAAACAAACTACTCTCATGAAGATCACCCTCACAAGTGCGCCTATTCTCTTTAGCATTGCCATCTCTGCTGTTGTTCCCTTAGGCTGAAGGGAGAAGAACTTCAGAGCAATCAGGTAAAATTCTAACACTAACAGAGACTCATGGGCACACATTCCAAAGCACCATCCATGTAAAGGAGATTTGGCACAAAGCTGTTGAAATTTTCACAACCAGATCTACAAAATAAGAGTTGCGTGAAACCAGTTCAAGTATACAGTATACCTCTTCCCACTTGATTGTGATCCAAATGTTTCCAACACAAGAATCTGAATTTTTCAATGTATATGTAGACTCGCAACTGATGGGGTAAAATACTAAAATCTTCTGCCATGTAATCTTTAATTCACACATTTTAGACACTATGGTTCACACATTTTAGACATAGAACTAAAAACTATGGTTCACACATTTTAGACATAGAACTAAAAACCAAGGTTTCTGAACTCAATAGGTGTACATGGATTTACATAGAACTAAAAACCAAGGTTTATGAACTAATTGTATGAAATAGAAGTAGAGACACATACATGGATTACAAGTATCAAGCCAACCAGGGTTTCATGAATTGAAAGAAATTCAAATACATAGAGATCAAATTTTATGTTAGTCTCAATTGTTTATATACACTTATACTATATACCTAATCTACAAAAGCAAATAGCAAAAAATATAGTGTTTCATGAACTACAACCACAAACCTAAAAAATAGTGTTTACACATTTACACATACAACTACAAACTAGAGTTTTATGAACTCATTAGGTTTAGATAATTGGATTTGTTGATATCACTTAACTAGAAACCAATAGACCATATACCTATAATAGACAATATACCTAGAATATATGCTTGCAAGCCAATAACATATAATGAAAGTGAAGGTTATCGATGAACCCTCGAGGATAAAGATGCCACACCTTCTCTCTTTGTTATGTATGAATATTTCTTGTGAAAGAGGGGGTTCAAACACTATAGGATGTTTAAATATCTTTTTTACTGGTTGGTTGGGTGATTGCGAATAACATTGGATGTAATTTTTTTTTCAATTATGCATGTGGTTGAAGCATGTTAGTGGTGTTGATGGGAATTTATCATCATATCGTACAAATTCAACCTCTTTTTCAACCAACATACATTGACATAGACCCCAATCAATCAACTTTTCATGAAGATAGAACTGCCAAACTAAGAATGATTTCCAGCCAAGTCAAAATGGTTTCCTCGTTAGGGTTAAATTTTCCTCATTGAATAACATCAAATTTTGCAATTTTTGCATGAGAAACCATAAATATTATTTCATTTGATTACTCTATAAATAATATGTGACATATGACTACAATCCTAGGCATGCTCATATACAAACAAAACGTTACTTTATAAGAGGCCACAAGAGGTGGTTAGGTAGGCTTGATGTTAGGGTTTCCCTCCTAGGTTTAGGGTTTCCTCATTGATTCTAAATCCTAGGTTATGCATACTAACCCCAAAACACCATTTGGGTCAGGGTTTCCTCATTGATTATAAATCCTAGGTTATGCATGATAACCTTTAAACTTCAGTTAGGGTTAGGGTTTACTCATTGATTCTAAACCCTAGGTTATGCATGCTAACCCTTAAACTTGAATTAGCCTATGCCAAAGCAACAAATACAAGAGATCATTAAAATTGCAAGTGCTCAGCAATAGCATAACAAATATGTATGTATTCAGTGAGAGTAAGCAATGTGAACTTCATCTTCAAATGATATGAATTGCCAAATTTATCAAAATCAATGTTTGCCAAATAGATGTAACAAATGCAAGCCAACAATAGTCATGCTCAATATGATTCTCAGCTCATCAATACTATGAAATTTCTAGTCAATCAAATGGTAAGAGAAGATCATTCCAATATCAATTTCTAGCTTGCAAAATGAGACAGTAATTACTATGTAAAGACCAAATGCAAACAAGTGCTTTCTATTCCAATTTGGACAATGAATAAGTCTGTCAAACCAATGATAACTTTCAGCCAATTATGAATGTCCCAAATATTATTTACAGCCAAAGTAAAGATGCAATAGCTATGTTAATTTCAATTTTACAATTAGTAAGACAATTTTTAGGTAAATGCAAGTGGACTACAAGTATTTTCAATTCCAACTTGATCAATGAATGGGACTGCCAAACTAAATGTATTTTCCAGCCAAGACAAATTTTACTATGAGTGTCCCAAATAGTAATTTCCAGTCAGTCCAAGAGTACGAACAAGTACCTATATGAGAGTCCTCAACAAAGATGGTATCTTGTACATGTTTTTTAGAGGTCTTTTTGGTATTTTAGTAGTGCAAATGTACTTGTAGATCACTGTCAAAACTTCTTATGTATGGCCAGAAATTTCAATGATAGACATAGTCCTCTAGGACTGTGTATCTATCACAAAGGAAGGTAACATTGAGGAGGGAGAGGGTAGGTGTTAGTATGTTGGTTCAATAGGAGTTAGGGTTCAACAAAGGGCTATATGACATTCTTCATGAAATTCACCTTGAGGAGCAAAGAAAGTATTTAATTTTGCAGCATTTGTGAGAGAAGAAGGCTAGGGATTATGGCATTTGAGAAACCCTAAGGTTACTTGGTGTGCTTGTTGTGGAGGAGAGAGAAGGAAACAATATTACACACTTGTGGAATGAGTTACCAACTTTAGCTAGAATTTATTCTTATCTAGGAGTTGTTGGTAGCTAGGGTTTTAGAGAACTTGACTTGTAGAGTCCTAAGAGGGATGCTAAGACTGGAGAAGGGATTTTGAAAGGGGGTGAAGGTTTGATCCTATAGGCTGAGGATAGGAGTACGATATTCTAAGCTTAGGGTTAGGAAATGAGAGAGGAGAAGTGGAAAGGTAAGCGAGTAGGTTAGGAGATGGAGAAGGGAGGAAGGGTTTAGAAGGGTAGAAAGGTAGGGTTTTAGGTTAGGTTTCTAGTTGGGTATAGGTCCTTATGGTTTAGTTCTAGAATAACAAGGTCGAAGTTAGGTATGACAAGATGATAAAAAAATGGAAGGCTCGAGGGGTGAAGGGAGGCTTGGAAAACTAGAAAAAGTTCTTGATAAAATTATTTGGTAGCAATAGGAATACTTCATGGGAAAATTTGCTAGATTGAAAAAATATTTGCACTATTATTCACAAGATAGGGTATTTGGTATTTAAATTGTCATTGTTATTGTACAGGTTTATGTAGTTGTGTATTTTTTTTTAAGTAACCTACAATGTTAAACTTTTTGTGCATTTTATTGTGAACATACAGACTTTATTGCTTCGTCAATAATAAGTATTGCAAGCGCATCAACTGCAATCTACTATTGCATTCAACATAATGTATGAAAACATGTAATCAAAGGAAAATTAATATAAAGAAGTGAAAAATGAAATATTCATATACACAAATTTCGAATCATATACAGTAATAGTGAAAAATGGAACATCGTTCCCATTGTCTATACAATGGAAAATCATGCCCTATACAAAATATGGCAACTCGTGTCATATACAAAATATGGAAACTCATGCCAAAATGCCACATCATGGCTAGTTTACATAGAAGGATCTCTCAATCCTTCTGCCCACCCTCAGATCTCCCAGGTGTGCCTCCAAAATCGATCTTCCTCTTCTTTGAGCCATAGGAAGCTCAGTCCTTCTGGCCGCTTCGACCCTCCCCTTGGGCTCTGAAATGACAAAAATCAAATGTCAATTCTTGCAGGAAATTATACAAGTATAAAACACAATTTAAAATTCAAAATGAAGTTTTCAAATCTTAAATAGCTCACCTCAGATGAGACCGTAAGTGGTGAGAGGGATACCCTCCTCCGTGATCCAAGTCTCTTAGCAATGCCACCCTGCAACATTTAAACGGTAAGATAACTCATACAATTTACTGCCTATGTTAATTTTCGTTAATATTGCATGAGATTTTCATAAACTAATCAATCTCATTGTGAACACAAAAGGCTGGTCCTTGGGGCTTAGCAAGTGGAGCAGTTGACTGGCCCTCAGTGGTGGTAGGTGGAGGAGTGGGATGGACAACCTACTCCAATGCTAGGGTGGATGGCATAGCGAAGGATGTAGCCACATCGACATTGGATACAAAACTAGGGGGAATGGTGAGAGAGGGAGTGGTATGGAGTGGGAGAAGTGGTGATGTATGACGATAAAACCCAGCTAGCTGTAGAATGGAATGGGCCACCCTAGAAGGGGAAATGAGGGTGGTGTGGGAATATGGGGGAGGGGGATGGGGTCTGTGATGGGGTGGAGGGATGGGTGAATATGGATGGATGGTGTATTGTGGTCGGAGGGGAGAGGGTGGAAATATGGGAAATTGCAAGGGAGGGGGTGGATGGGTGGGGAGGGGGGAGTGAGCGAAGCCTGTGATGAAGAAGGGGGAGATGGATGGAAGTGTGGTGGTGAATGGGAGGCAAGGGATGGATGGAATGGGGTGGGGAGGGAAGCAAGGAAAGGGACATGTATGCTAGGGGCTACACCTGACATATATGGTGGGAAAAAGGTAGTTGATGGAGAGATAGTGACATCGACAAGCCTTTGTGCTCGGACCTGCATACATATTCATGGCCTTGTATATTAGTACATAAAAAATATAACTATACAAAGCTAAGCCATCAAAACTGAAATTAATTTTTCACTTTATTACACGACACCTGCACACGAGGGGATTTGCTAATCCCCTCCGGGGATGGCTGGTCACTCACTCCTCCGAACACCTGTGCAAACAAAAAAATATTTAGATTCAACTACTAAATATTAACTACATTGGACAATAAAAGTTAACTACTAACATTACTTTTAATTACTGAAAGAAAACTACCTGTGTGTATGGTGTCGCAATGTCCTCTGCAGCTGCCATGGCTCCATCAAGGTTGAAGGAACCAATGTACTCCCATTTAGGTGTTGGAGACTTGGCATTGAATAGATGTACATTAAAACAAATCAAGTCATCAAAATCTGATTCTAAGTTAAATTTATTAGAAATTATGAGATTGCATTACGTATATTTAATACTTGAACATTAAATAAAAAAATAACTAACCTACTTTAGGTAGCTCTCTGTGGCATGCTCATGCGTGGGAACATGGCATGGATTTCCACAACAAGAATAACGATGTGGCACTGGTCCCGTCAAAATAGATGGATCATCCTGGCTACCACCTGTAGCTTCTCTCCCTCGCCCACCACCAATAGACCATGCAAAAGTGTGTCTCTCAGGGTGGTCCTGCTCGCTCTGTGAGGACATAGCCACAAATGTGGTATTCCTGGGAAGGTGCCATGTGGTATGTCTAACGGATTCATGGATCTCATCTATCCCGCTACCTAACCTAGGGGATTGAGGAAGTGGGTTTGGCTCTCATGTAGGTGCAGGAGGTCCTTTGAGTGGGTTCCTGTGGGCGTGAGGTCAATCTTGGACTGAGCCAAAACTAATGCCAAACCTGCTTCCTCAACCCTGTGGGTTAGGTAGCGGGATATATGAGATCCATGAGTTCATTAGACGTTCCACACGACACCTTCTTAGGTGCAGGTGGTCCTTTGAGTGGGTTCCTATGGGCATGAGGTCGATCTTGGGCTGAGCCAAAACTGACGCCCTAGAACTCAATGATGTCGAATTAATTCACATGGAACCCTAACACAAACTCGGCCCACAATTTCCTGAGAAAATACTATGGTACCTCGACATTGTTGCATGGAGGATTGTCAAAAACCATGAACCATATATTCCTCCATTTTTCTCTCCATGGCTGGTAATTACACCAGTCCATGCAAACTTGCATCTTCCTCACATCTGGAGGCTGTCCTATTCTCAGATCTATAAATTTGCTCCATAGTTGGGCTTTTTTGATATTCAGGTTTTTTATATCTTCTTTGGATATACCAGTGGCATAATATTCTCTCATTCGAGCCCTATATTGGCTCAAATTGGTTATTTCACTGTGGGAAATGTTGATAGACTCAATTATGTTTTGTAGTGATGTGGCGAGGGAAACCCGAGAGGGTTCTCTAGTGTTCTTTAGCTCATCAATCAATATCCTTAACTGGTTTAAATCCCTGGGTAATTCATCTTTGGGGTTTTCTAGTGGTTGAACACCAAATCCATCTTCGGGGTTTTCTTTATTTAATTCAGGGTTTATTGGGTCCTCTAATTGGTTTGTTTCACTCCTTCATTGGGATGGTTCATTGGTATTTGTCATTATAGTAGAGGTAATGTATCTGTGATATTAATTTTGTTTGATTTCAATTAATCTGCAATTTTTTTTAATTTTAGATTTTATTTGAAAAACAATGTAAAACATTAAAAAAAACAACAAAATGAAACCGGAATCCACCTACCTTTTTCCAATGGTCGTGGGTGTCGTTTTGGGGTGCTTGGACGGTTGTTTTGGGGTCTGTGGGTGTCATTTTCGGGTAGCTTGTGTGCTTGCGGGTCTATTTTTTGGAAATGAACTATTCATTGTTTGTTTTTTTATTATAAAAAACACAGGGACACGCACTCGTGTTTAGCGTGTATGCACTAAACATGCGTGCATGTCCAAACATGTGTGTGCACTCAGACACGCGTGTGAATGCTTAGGGGCACACATGCATTCCTAATGTACACATCGGCAAGTCAACGTGGAGGTTCTCCATAGCCAAAGTGGGAATGCGTGTGTGCGTTCCTGTTTTTTTTTCACTCACATGCTCCCATTGCATCATAATTGGGTAGCAGCTTCTTGCGGGCACTCTAAATGCAATTATTACAAAACTAATATCTAACTTATTGTTTTCTTATTAACTTAAAAATACATAATCTAATATATTTTTGGTTATAACAACTATTCCAATATGGATCTCTTACAAATAGGTTAAAATTGCATTAATTAATTAATTATGAAGTAAAATAGTTATTTACCTATCAAATTTACCCAAAACTAATATCTAAATCATTGTTTTATTATTAACTCAAAACAAATCTATTTTAATTGTTTAGGCCCTAATCAATCCAATTTGGAATCATGTTGTAAATGTTAACCCACAAATAATACAAATAGACAAAAAAATACAATAATCATTTCATTAATTATGAATTAAAACCAATATTTACCCAAATTTAATCATCTAAGTGCTGACTATATTTTCTGTTGTAAAGTATAACACATAAATCCTAAAAATAGGAAAAAGTTGCATTAATTAATTAATTATGAAGAAAAATACTTGCAATTTACCCAATTATATTTGCAATCGTAGCAAATATGGAAAAAAATGGATTCATTCATTGATTAAGAAGTAAAATAGTTATAGGCTTAATTTGTATGTTATATGTCTCTCTTGTACATCAAATCAAGGTAAGATTAACTAGTACACAAATATTTAGTTTGTCTTGTAACTATTTATGAAAATATTTATTTAAAATGTGAGGATGTGTGAATGGTAAGTGAAATTGAAATTGGATGTATATTTATATAAATGTATTAGCCAATTTAATTTTGTTGCTGATATGTGCTATGTTTTTAAGAAGTCATCATGACAAATATGGCGTCTCATCCACTTTGGTCGATGGAAAGGGCCTCTGAGTGCAACATGTTCAATTTATTAGCCATGTCTCCTTAATGTTGTTTCCAAGGATGATGCAAACTGTCTATCTCTTCTAATTTTAAGTGACTCTAATTGTAGATTGATAGTATTAAGCCACATATGAAATTCCTACACTTCCAACATAGATGTCCTTTCCCAATGTTTCTTACCTCCTTCCCATTTCCTGGCATACGATGAAAACAATCTTGAGCTTCTTCAATACGATTTTCACATCTTTATATGCCCTCATGCACTTCTATGTTTTCATAAATAACACAATATTATGGATGTCCATGAAAAATATACTATATTTCATTGATGGGCATCTTTCTAGTGCACAAAATTTGAAGAAGAAATACTAACTCAAATTTATTGTCCTATATAAAGCTTATCCATTGGAGAACAAAATTGAAATTGGTAACATTATATACCCTTTCAAAATAACATAGATGAGTGTTATCATGCGACCTTCAAATGACTTCAAAACTCAAAAACATTAGATGACCAAGAGGATTAGCTAAAACTGCACTAAGCCACACACCACACTGGGGAAATCATCTAATCCTTGCATATAATAATAAGCGTTACCTTTGTTATGTATTACAGAATATGATAACTAAGTTTATTAAGCCACATATGTATATACTTTTTTAAAGAACTTGCCACTTTTCCAATATGAAATAAACTAACGGTTATATTTGTTATGGTATTGTTTTTAACAATTTATTCAAGAAATTTGATACTTTATCTTAAATGACAATATCTCCCCCATACTAGATTCTAAAGCATCTTTTATATATATATAAATTTGAGATATATTAAAATTTTAAAATTCTTTAAAAATGTATTAATAATAATAATAATAATAATAAATACATCTTAATTTGAAATATATCAAATATCTTAAAGCCTTCTATTATATTTTTATATCAAGTATCAAAAAACAAAAAAATTATCAAAGCTTTTTTTACAATTTTAAAATATTTAAAGCAAATATTAAACATTATTATTTAACAAAGTTTTTTTTATAATTTTAAAATATTTAAAACAAATATGAAACATTTTTTTAAATTAAATATTTTTTGAAATAAACATTAATCTTACTTTTTAAAAAGTATATCAAATATCTTAAAAAGCTTTATATTAAATTTTTAATTAAATATCTAAAACAAAAATTATTTAACAAAGTTTTTTTTATAATTTTAAAATATTAAACAAATTTTTAAATTAAACATTTTTAAAATATACATTACTTTTACTTTAATTTTGATAAAATTAAAAATAAAAAAAAATCCTTACTTTTTATTTTTTAAATATAATAATTAAAATTAATTTTAATAAACATTCATAATTATCATCATTATTATAAAATAATTTGTTTATTATAAAATTTTTATCCTTGTCAAAACAATAAGCCTAAACTATGTGTTCAGCATTTTTGTGATATATTGTCCAAAAAAATCCCTTGACATGAAAATTATTTTAGCATCGTACAGTATTTTGTTGGTCGGAAACGATTGACTTGGCTTTTTCACTAAAGTAGCAGGTAACATCAACTACAACCCCACCGATCTCAACATAACAAAGGAGCTGGTAACATCAACTACAACCTCACTGATCTCAATCCACATTCATTCTAATCTAACAATTGTATCCATTTCATCTCTGCAATAAGTTTCTAGCCATATAGTCAAAAAGTTGCAAGGTTTGGGATTTTTAAGGACATGTTAAAAAAATGTAGGTTGGTTAATGTTCATTGGTTTTTTGGAGAAAGTTTTAAGGGTAAGCAACTCTTGGGATAGAAACTCATCCCATCAACTTGAGAGAGTCTTGACCCCTAGTAAGTCACAAATTACTTATATGAATAATTAAGATAACTCATCCCATCAACTTCAGAAAGCCTTGACCCCTACTAAGTCACAAATTACTTATATGAATAGTTGTTGGGTTTTGTAACATACCCCTTGTACCTCCATGCCATTATGTGTGCGAGGAGGGGGTAATATTTTTTACGCTGTCACTACCAAAGAGTCAATGATGTTAGGGTCAAAGTTACATGGCCTTGCGATGAAACATATCAAATCGGATTTGGCGATATTAAAAAAACTACACTAGTTGAAAAGCAAACATTAAAAGTGTGGGGGGGTCATCACGAGAAGGCTGACTGTCTCGGGACCAGCATACTTCCTAACATATTAAAATCAACCTTTTCATCATCACCAAAAAGGGATCATCCAGGAACATTCAGCCATTTATATCAGCACATTCAGCCATTCACAACAACACATTCAGCCATTTGCGTTACCATAATTAAGAGACTGAATTCAAGCACATTCAGCCATTTGCGTTACCATAATTAAGAGACTGAATTCAAGCACATTCAGCCATTTACATCAGCACATTCAGCCTTTCACATCAGCACATTCAGCCATTTGTGTTATCATAATTAAGAGACTGAATTCAAGCACATTCAGCCATTTACATCAGCACATTCAGCCATTTGCATTATCGTGATTAAGAGATCGAATTCAAGCACATTCAGCCATTTACATCCACACATTCAGCCATTCATCTATCATAGATACATAAACATACATGGGAAGGGTAAAAGAAAACATTTAAACACATGAAAAGAAAACAGAACAAAGATGTACGTGGTTCACCCCAACCTTGGGGTTACGTCCACCAAAAGGGTGTCACATCTGGTGACATTAGATTCATTAAAAGTTACAATCCGCAATATCATAATTGCCGTAAACTCTCTTCCTCTGAGAGCATTTACAGATACCTTCATTAGAGATTACAATCCACAATAACATAATTGCCATAAATTCTCTTCCTCTGAGAGCATTTACAAATACCTTCATTAGGAGTTACAATCCGCAATAGCTTTGTTGCCCGACTTCTTATAAAAGAAGCTACAAGAGTGTTCATGTTGTGATAAATTTTATTCAAAGACCGGTTACAACCGCAACAGCTTTCTTGCCCAACTACTTATAAAAGAAGTTACAATAGTGTATAGGTCAACTACACTATACAACATACTACAAAATTCCAGTTCCGACTTTTAACCTATCAAGAAGGTATAGGGCATATAAAAGTAAAACCCAAAACTAGTAATTGATCCAACAGTTCCATATCGAGTTAAAGCGCACGATTTGGGGTACATTGGTTTTAACCTATCAAGAAGGTATAGGTCATATAAAAGTAAAACCCAAAACTAGTAATTGATCCAACAGTTCCATATCGAGTTAAAGCGCACGATTTGGGGTACATTGGACCAGCGAAGGTAGCATAGGATATGAGGACAACAAGTAAATCAAGGTCAAGAAAGAATTGCATTGAGACCATCTTATGATAGGACATAACCTAAAAATTCATGATAACAAGTCTTATGATAGACTTGGCACTTTTTAAAGAGACCATGTCTTTATAAAAAAGCATTGAGACCATCTTATGATAGGACATAACCTAAAAATTCATGATAACAAGTCTTATGATAGACTTGGCACTTTTTAAAGAGACCATGTCTTTATAAAAAATATAGTTTTTATATTCCTTTAGTTCTTATGTCTCTATACATAAAATTACACATAAAAATACTTTTATATTACTTATGTATTTAACATAAAAATATTTACCCAAACCCTTTTACTTAAAATCTCACATGTGATCAAATTGAATAATGATCAAATTTATCTCGTGGATACTTGTACACTCATAATGGGTTTAAGGTATGTCTTGGATTGTATTCCTTTAGTTCTTACCTTTTTAAAGAGACCATTATATATATACAATCTCTGGTCCTATGGAACGTATAGGAATGTGTGCATTTATTTTAAAAGAAACTTTTATATAAAAATGGAACTCAAATATAAGGTTTTGTTTTTTAATGCATATCTCTTCTACTCTTATTTTGACTTTATCTTGAAATCGTAGGGGTTTTTGAGTTCCGTTCCAAATCAGCATGCATGAGTGGACACATCACGTAGAAATACGTTGAGCACATGGATGGGTTGGATCCGCAAGCTTACAATTTAGCTACAATTAACCAGCACGACTAGCAGATGCACCAATTATCATTGACTATCCAGTTTCAAAAGAAAAGCGAATAGCTGAACTTAAAGGGATGCGGTTCCAGTTCCAGTAGTAGCAATGGCGCATACCATAG
>LPNX010692853.1:218189-259055 GCA_001517045.1 Pseudotsuga menziesii
GCGTCTTGAGTTGGGATAAGTTTTTTATCCATGGTGTGTTTAGTTAGCCCTTTGTTAAGTTGTGTCATTTCATTTCATCTTCTAATCATTTTCACTTAGGTGGTTAACTTTTATAAGCCACAAGGTGTTGTCTTGGTGGGGCCTTGGCCTTGAGCTCCTCACCAAGACAAGTACATTAATATGCGAAATTACAAAGTATTCGAGGGCATATGAGAGGGATATTACATCACATTTAGGTATAAATGGTTTATAGCAGTTTTATTATTTACTTTGCACAATATTACTAGGTGAATAAAATATTATGTTTCTCTTTAAAGATTATTATTGTATAATCTAAAGCTCTATAATTATTTGGTTTTCAATAATAATCTTAGCTCTGTAATTATTTTGTTTACAGTATTAATTATTTACTGTTGTTATTAAATTTAGAAAAACTCTGTTAGGTTTTTGTATTATGAATTATAAAGTAATAATCTATTTTTAGAGATGATTCCTATCTCTTGCAAACCCTATATGGTTCGTTGAGGTTTGCAGTATTAACACCTGTGCTTACAGTAACCATAGTTTAATTGCAAGCCTGAATAAATAGTTAAAATGACCTATGAAATTAAGAACTAGGTTAAACCCTAAGTAAACCTTTTAATGTTCCTATATTTATTTATTGTATTTATATTAAGTGTTAATACTAGAGTTAAATTTTATAAATACTATACTTACTGGTGTTTGTTAAATAAATCTATTCTTTCATCTAATTAGATTTTGTAGTGACAGTACAGGCACAGCTATATTTTTGTAAATCACTTACATAAAAACTACAGAAGTAAATATTTACATCTGCATTCAAAGTTAATGAAAATCTACTTATAGAAACTAAGCATACCTGTTGTACTAGAGTACTGCCTTGTAAAAGGCAAGGAAAAATACAGTTTGGTAATTTTTTTTTCTATCCATCTATTACTTAGCAAAATCTCTATTGTTTAGTCATAATCTACTAATTACTATTTTTCTCAAATAACCAAATGCTCTTTCTTCTTCATTAACCCTAATAAAATAACAATATGCTAAACTTGATAAACTCTTAATCCTTTTCTAAAATAGTAGATAAAATAAAAATAAAACTAAACAAGTAGAACCTGTCAAATAGATGAGGTGACAACAGCTTAAGGAGGTTGTTCCTCCCAACCAACTCCTGGAGAAAGATTTTCTCAGGACTCCCAAGCCTATCTCCTGGTCCTCTTGGTAGAGTACTGGGTGAGAGATGTAACCTTGAGATCCTCTGCCACTTTACTAAATATACATCAGTAACTCAGCCCTGCTTACAACAATAAGAACTTCAGCGTAGAATAGCTGCACAAATTTGATGTTCAGCACTTAACCCCTCAAACTCACTTCAACAAGTCCCCTTTATCGAATTTCTCATGTGCACTTCATTCACTCAGAATGATCACAATTCCAGAATGAGAAGCCTCAACTCTCTTCAATGGGAATTTTTATATCAATGCTTAGGTCTTCTGGGTCAGTTTTTACTTAATGAGCCACCTGCTCCTATTCCACTTTCTTGGGGAATCATGACCACAAATATAGGGAAGTTGCCACCTGCAACAGTTAGAAGTAGTTTGTGTATGATGCCACTTGTCAATATACTCTCAACCCAGTCTCCTCCACCAAGTGACTAGTAAACACTCATTTAACAGCTTCTCTAAGCTGTTGTCTCATCATTTCTTTATTTATTAATAAAATATTCTGCAATACATTAAATTATCATTGACCCCACTTGGTCATTAATTACAAACTTTATCATAAAATGTAACATAATGTTCCTCAATAACATTAAATTGTTTTCCAAATTGGGGCATGTGACACACTTTACAGCTGCTAGCTGAAACATGGAAAAGAATACAGGCTAGAAACAAGTAGTAAAACACAAGGACATAAGAAACTATCACCATCAGCATTGATAGTTCACTTCTGTAAATCTTTTTACTCTTAGTTTTTCCATATGTATAAACTTATACTGACTGTGGTTTTCACATGTATTCGCTTCTACATTCGAGCAATCTCTGCCCTTCATGAAAAAGTACAATAAATTATTCATCAACTGATCAACCCCGAGGATGGATGTGAATCATCAAACGAACATGAATTGGACAATATGTTTTCTTCAATGTGATGTATGATTGACTTCTCTGAATTCATGTGTTATCACAATTGTCCTAGGATGGATGTGAATCATCAAACTAACATGAAGCGGACACTTTGTTTTCTTCAATGTGATAGCTTTTCTTCTCTGGATTCATGTTTTGTTTTCTTCAGTTTGATACCTTGTCTTTTCTGAATTCATGTGTTATCAACATTTTCCATATGTGTTATCAAGATTGTCTATTGTTGTCCAACCATGAATATGATACTTTGGTTTTTTCCTTGGCTTCATATGTTATGAATGTATTGTCCATCCTTGTTAAACTAACTATTGAATTTGATATTATGTATTCTTTCCATTCATATGTGTTATGAATATGGTTTATTCTTCTCAAACAAATTTGTCTTTTCTAAATATGTTAAGAATGTATTGTCCATCCTTATCAAACAAATTGCATTGTATTTATTAGACCATATACTTAATATACATTCCATTATCACACTCTACTATATGGTCATTTCTTTAGTTAAATCTATTCTCATACTTAATATGTTCCATGTCACATTCTATTATATTGTAATTTATTATGTTGTCTACCTTACCCTATAGTTTGTATAAGACCCAAAACAATTTAACTCATTATCTATGTGTAGGTCATTTATAATTTTTAAGAGAAAATTATGTAAATTGAGTTAACCTAAGGCATCAATATTGTCTCTCTTTCTTCACATTTACATATTCCATTTCTAAAAGTATCTAACTCAATTCATAGTTATATTGTTACATTAATAATTATGCGTTTATGTATTATTACTCATAATGTGGTTATGTCATTGATATTATCTTTGCATTTACATATTTCATCTCTCTAAAAGTATCTAACGTGATTCATATTTATATTGTTACATTAGTAATAATGTGTCTATGTATTATTACTCATAAGGCATTGATATTTAAATTCAATTATTAATTAAACACAATAGATGGCCCCCTAACCATTTAATATGCAGTTCATAGTTATCACTTATGACATGGTTATGGAACTCATATTTGAATTAAATTGATTTAGAACATTAGTTGGAATTTTGACTATTTAATATGCAATTCATAGCATATGTTAAATACTTAATATGAAAATAACACAAAAGTTATAATTTAATGTAAATTCTTTAGAAATCAATAAATCATTAAGAGACTCACCAACTCATGGTAAAGATAATGCTTAACTTGTTTTGATTCATTTGTTAATGAATATGTTTGGGATTAAAAATATATATATTATGATCAATGAGGGTTTTTGACACATGCATTTTCTAGATAGATTTTTTATGATAATGATTGAACTACCATATATTGAGACAAACTTTGGTATCCAATCTTAAGAAAAAATGATAAGGAATTAATTAGTTTTCTTTAGAGTTTTATTTATATTTTCAGATAAATATATTGTTGCAAAAGAATGTCAAAGATAATGTGTTAATGATTGTGTTCATTGTATGAAGAACATTGGTCATGCATCTCCAAGTAACCCAAAAGAGAATGATGATATACTTGAAATGAAAGACTTAGGGTTTGGGGCATATGTGAGACAACATCAGTTTTTAGACCAACAGTTTCAATGGTTATATATTTAACTTAAACAAGAGATAATCCACTTATATTAGCTTCAATTGTATAAGGGAAAAAAAGGACTAGTAGTTGATGAAACAATCAAACAATGATCATGTGTTAGGATGCTTAGAAGGAAATATAGTAAGATATTTTTTGAGAAATATATGCGTAGAAAGAATAATCATATCTCAAGTAAACTTTTCTTAAAAATGACGAAACCCATGTGACCAGTTGCACTTGCATAGAAAGAAAACCAATTAATGATACCAACTACTATATAGAGGATCCATTGTCTTTCCATCATGGATTCTGGAATGTACCCAACCACCCCTGTAACATTCTTGAGGTGATGTGGCACTTTAATTTTTACTTTTGAGTTTTTCCTCTATTTAATTCAACATTAGTTTTATGGTTGAATATAAATAACATATTTAGAAGAAATCTACAACAACCTTGATTAACTAAAGTTACCATGCCAAATAAGTATTCTCCCATGCAAACCTTCACAACCATGTTAATTTCATTCCATAAACATAACTCAGAAATATAGAGAAACATTTAAAAGTAGGACAAAACATAAATAATTGGCATTTCATAACATAATTATAAACATGAACATTCAAAACACTTATTTTTATGGAAAGGTCTACCAGTAAGCAAAGGATGCTCTTCCAAGCCTTATGCACTCCATCACACTTAGCCTTTCTATGATAGAGGTGAACCTTGAGATGGGACTATTAATCCATAAGGGTAATGTTCCAAGAACTTATACCTAGCCACAAATCATGTAACCCTCTCATGCAAAACCACGACCACGACTTTCCTAATCCACTTGCACTCATCCCCCATTATCCTACACAAAAAAGGAAAGGGATCCCCTTATGTACATTGTAATCCCTCGGTCTATCTCCATTCCCTTCTAGTGCTCCAGCATACACCAATGAGGGAATCCCTATCTTGGGACATCAAGGATCTAAATTCTAGGCTAGGTCCCCCTCATGAGAGCACAATGCCAGTTAGTGCTAGTTCCTAGGGTGATTTGGCATGAGAAACTATTGGAACTGAGGTATCCCTCTCTTTTTTTTTCATGATGTACCATCCAAATCCCAAGTTATAATTATGGATTGAGTGACTGACTAAATGGTGGAATGAATGTCTCTGTAACTCAATTCCAACATTATATATGCATGTATTCCATTTTCCATGTGGATTCTCATGATGACACCACTTTTCCTTCCTTTAATCCCTTATTAATATAATACGCAAGGGTTAATTAAGTCATGGTTCCTAATCAAGTGTTTAGTAACTTTGGGTTATTTTTTATAACCAAGGTTGAAAAGTAAGTCTAAGGACTTAGGTCAATACTAAATACTAGGATCATATCCCCCTTAGTCCTTTCAATTCCCCCACTTGTGGAATCATATACCTCCATCTCTTTTTCTCCCTTCTTTTCGCAATTGTAAAAAAAAATTATATTATATTCAAACGTACATATTTACAATAGTTTTTGGTCATTTCACCGAAAATAGCGAGGTTCTCTACAACCTAGTATGAAGGAGATTATGTGGGAGATGTTGTCATGTAACATAACATAACATAACATTATATTACATTACAAAAAATAAAAAGTAAATAACAAAATTAAGGTCGGCTAATAAAATAAAAAATTAGAACCAAATGAGAAGAAATTAAAAAAATCCATGTCGGCTTCTAAAATAAATAAAAAATTAAATAGATCTAGATCTTAAACCCATATTTATGAAGCACTAAAATTTTGCACTAAAAGGATCAAAATTATTGAGGTGTAAATTTTGTTGAACATATAAAAAATTTAAGATAAAAAAATTACACCTCAAGAATTGGATCCCTTTCGGTGCTTGGTAGATCTGAAAAACGTGAGCATAGTAGTATTGGAAAACTATGATGAAGCAGATGAAAATTTAAAATCGCAAGACTAAAGCCATTAGATTAATCTTCCATGTAAAGAACCCCAATAAAAAGTAAGTTGCAAGAGGTTATATGCTAATCATACATAGAGCTCATTGAGAAAATGGAAAGTCTCATGAATCAATGTTATAGGTGTACCATCAACAAAAAGAAAACAATCTAAACTAGGATACCAAAGAAAAACCTAAGTAATGAAAGAATGCAAGACAAAAAAAAAACTAGTATAAAAAATTTTCCTCAACCATGAAAGTTGCTAAATAAAGCCAAAGAACAACTTAAAAAAAAAGCTTGTCTATGTTTACAAATAAGTAAGTATCTAATCTTAGACCCAAACATCAACTGCAAAGAAAAAGTGAACATAAAAATAACAAGTGGAAACAATGATGATGAGAGAGAAGATATCAATGATGGTTAATAAAAACTAAAATCAATCTCTTAACCAAAAAAATATCATAATTGTTTAAACACACTTAATCTAAACTCTAAAAACTAGGTGATATGAACCTAAAGACCCTAAACAATTTAAAATGTAGATAAACACATAACCCAAAAGATAGTACATTTGCAACAGATGGCATGATGCTCCGGTAGGGTTTCTCTGAGTCATAGGAGAGTATCCTGCAGCACGAATGAATCTGTGGAGTTGATATTTTCCCATGGCTCGGACTGTTAATGAAACCCTTCACCCTAGTTTCCTGTTGCTCGGCTCTTTCTTATCTGTCAGTTTTTTTTTCCCTATGTGTTTTTGGCACGGTTTCTCCTCCCTTCTCGTCAGTATCTTGGGGTGGTGGTCTTTTATACAGTACTTTTTGGGCTGCGTTGGGTTTGGTTCTTCGTAGGGGATTCACTGGTCTATTGCAGCTACATCTTGTGGTGCGCCATTGCCATTGGTTTCTTGCTGGTCTGGTTACCGTGCTGCCCCCCCACAGACAGTTTTTTCAGAGGAAAAAATACCAGCCTTTGTTATTCAAGAGAATCAAAAGACATATTTTACATAGCATCATAGTGATTGAGCAAATACTTCAGCAACCAATGCATCACAAAATAACATATGAAGTCATACTAACTACTGCAACCAGAATATGTCATAAATTCTGATCATAGAAGAATTTTCTCATCATCCCTGAGTTATCAGGTCAGAAAATGCTGAGAGAATCAAAGGTGATCAACAATCAGAAAATCCTGAGCAAAACTTGCTAGCAGAGAGGACTCAAAACAAAATAGGAACAATAATAATCAATGCTATGCTGAAGGTCAAATACTGTGGAACAAGTGACCCAGCCACTAAAAAAGTACAAAATGGCCATCATTTATGACCATACCATCCAGGTTTTCAGAGAAGAATCCATGACCCATGTCCAATTTCAACGCATGCTTTGAGAGTCCATCTACCAGTGAGTTATGCTCACGGAAAATGTGCTTGAAGATCACTTGTGGGGCCAATTGAAACATATTTCTTATATCTTTACACCAATGCATCAGAGCAGGAACATCAAGTGCCGTCGATCGATTGAGCCAAGAAATAATAACCATTGAATCTCCAAAAATCAAATGAGTTGGAATACCCATCATCTGACTAACTTTAAGAACTTCCCAAGAAGTTAATAATTCTGCTCTGGTATTTGTACCATGACCACAGCCTATGGAAAAACTAAAAAAATGATGCTCATTTAAAAAGAAAACAAACCCTAAGCCACCAATATTTTCTGCTGCAGCCCCATCGAAAAAACCACAAGGAAAGGCCAAAATAGGTTTAGGACCAATATCCCGAACTTTCAGAGCTTTATAAGGAGCTGGGTGAGAGATTAATAACCCTTCAATTCTGGATATTGGAGCAGGAATGGCAGGTTTCCTATTTTCAAAGATGCATTTATTACGACGGAGCCATATATTCCAAAAAATAAATAAAGGCAGATATCTAAAAGTAGCATTGCGCAAATGAGAGCTAAACCACTAAATCAGTAGGTTTGAAGCAGAATCGTGGGGGGGATGACAAATCCAAATTTAGCAGCGAAGAATGCTAAGATACCCGCACTGATAAGGCAGGTCAAAAAGAGATGGGGAATATCTTCCATATTCCTTTCACACAGAATGCATCTACCCGGTCCCTGAAAGCCCTTTTTCTGAAGTTGATCCCATGTTAAGATGCGACCTCTAGCCATAAGCCAAGTAAAACATGCAATTTTCAGAGGAATACGTTGATTCCATAGGAACTCCAACCAAGGGGCCAAAGGATCAAAACAAATTCCAGAGATGCAATCATAACCTTTAGCAGCCGATAAGGAGCCAACATATTTACTATGGGACCAGAGAAGGGTATCTTACTGGTCAGATAATTTAATTCTGCCATAATCCAGTCCCCGAATATACTTATCCCAAAGAAACTTCCATTCATCACATAGGTCTAGCTCTTCCGCCGTGAACCAGTAACTTGTGGTAGAAGGAGTAAGATTTCTGGCTTGATCTAGTGTAGCAATGCCATAATCTTCCAAATACTCCCTCATCTCAATTGACAGAATGAAAGAAGAACCCAATCCCACCACAGGATCCGCACCTAATCGAATAGCCGAGCCATTACCAACATGTCAAATCAAACCTTTACCAATCCACTGCAAAGTAGCAATAAATCCTCTCCATAAAATTGAGACATTTCCAATAGCAAATCTTTTTTCTCTTAGTCAAATATGAACAGGCCTTTTTTTCAAGTATTTAACAGAGATGAGATTGTTCCAGATACCAAAACTATTAAGCACCAGCCAAAAGCTTTTCATTCTCAAGGAAAGACTGAAACTGGGCAAGTGTTTTATCCCCCAGCCTCCAAGAGAAATCAGATGAGCCAGTAATTTCCAGTCAGCGAGATGGAATTTTTTAATATTTGCAGAAGAGCCCCAAAGAAAGGTAAAGATAATTTTTCTGAGCTTGTCAAGAATAGTGGCTGGAATCGGAAAAAGGGACAACCAGTAAACAGGAATACTCGAAAGAACTGATCAAATAAGAACAAGTCGACCACCAATAGACAACAATCGATTGGTCCAATGGGTAATCCTTTTTTCAAATTTAGTGACTAGCCAGTACCAATCTTTTATCTGATAACCTGAGGGCTTCAAATAGCAGCCAATATAAACAAAACCTTTAGTCAGAGAATCAAATCTGTATGGAAGGTGACCATTTATATTTCGAAGGATATCCTCACCCAAATCATTATGAAGAAAGCTAGATTTATTTATATTTATACTCATACCGGAGGCTTCACAAAAGGTATCCAGGATGTCTTTGAAAGTCCTCCATTCCTCAATAGAACCAAAACCAAATAAAATCACATCATCCACAAACAGTAAGTGAGTGAGGAAGAGACCAGCCGATATTTTAATTCCTTTAATCTTACCCTTCCTTTTTGCTTCTTCAATCAAAAGGCTGAGGCCTTCTATAACCAGGATAAACAACAGAGGAGATAATGGACAGCCTTGTCTGATTCCCCGAGAGGACGGGAAAAAGGAAGAAGGAGAACCATTAACTAGGATTGCAAAATTAACTGAAGAGATACATCCCAAAATCCAATTCACCCCAACCAAAGGAACTCCAATTTGTAAAAGGATAAGATGAACAAAATTCCAATTAACCCTATCAAAAGCTTTTGACAAGTCTAACTTCAGGATGAGAGCATTTCTTTTTTGAGATTTAACAGTGTGTAAGACTTCCTGAGTGATCGCTATGGGATCAAGGATCTGGCGATTCTTAAGAAATACGAACTGCTGAGGAGAAATGGAAGCATCTAAGAAGGGCTTGAGTCTCATAGCTGCTACTTTTGAAATCAGTTTATAACAAAGGTTACATAGAGAAATAGGGCGGAAATCTGCAAAAGTAACATGCCTATCAACTTTAGGAATGAGAGTGAGAAAGGTGGAGTTAATGGCTGGAGCCACTCTACCAAGAATCCTAGAATATTCGACCATCTTGACAAGAAGAGGGCCCAATAGGTCCAAAAAGGTCAAATAGAACTCAACAGGCCAGCCATCCGGGCCAGGAGCCTTATCTCTTTTAAAATATTTAAGGGGTCTTTCAACTTCAGAAATAGTGACAGCACTCATAAATGCCTCTTTCTCTTCAGGATCAATAAAGGAGGGGAATAATCGGATAACTTTAAGTTGGGTAGCAATGGAGGTCAAAAGATCATCTTCAAAATTTTTCCTGAAATGACGGGTCCCAAGGGTCTTGATACTAGGATCATCCGAAACCCATGCACCACTTTCATCCTGTAAACTCCAAATCACATTATGATTTTTCCGGGCAGAGGCCACCGCATGAAAATACTTGGTATTTGCATCCCCATTCAAAGCCCAAGTGACCCAACTTTGCAGTCTTGCGGAGTAAAGTTCATGCTCAATCATCTTTTGAAGTTCAGCCTTGAGAAAATTTAGTCTAATCTGCTGATCATCAGTCAATAAAGCAGAAACAGAGGAAGAAAGGAGGGAATTAATCTCCTCTTCCAAAAGGACTGACTTATCCTTCATCTTTCGGGTTTCAATTTTAGTCCAGGTTTTAATTTTATCTTTTAGGGCCCGAAGTTTATAAGAGAGATCAAACATAGGATCCATCGGGTTATCTGAGAGAATAAGTGGCCATTCAGCTCTTATCATTTTGATAAACTCCTCATTTGTTAACCAGGATTGATTAAACTTAAAGGGAAAAGCACAATCATTTTGTTGATCCAGCCAGTCAAGAATGACAGGGAAATGATCAGATATTCCACATCTATAGGTCCAAACTCTATACCTAGGAAGAGAGTTTACAAGTTGGTCAAATAATAAGAAATGATCAAGTCTTTTAGAGATACCATCTTCCCCCATCCTACCATTCCTCCAAGTAGGTCCTGCACAGGAGGGGGTCACATCCACCAGGTGATGGTCTGAGATAAGCTTGGAAAAATAAGGGCCCAAAGGATCCAAATGCGCTTTGGAGCCCCAAATATCAGAAGCATTTAAAGTAAAGTTTAAGTCACCAGCCAGAATGAGATTGGGGAGAGTGAGAAATCCACCAAAGGCTGCAGCATTCCAGAAGGTATCTTTATTAATATAGGGGCCATAACAATTTAGAATAGATAGCTCTAATGGAGAACCTCTAATGGATGCTTTAAGTAGGATACCAGCTGTAGTGTGAAAGGACTTACAATTCAAAAGTTTAGGATTCCAACTAGAGAGGATCCCCCCAGAGAGACCTTTGGCATGAATGGCACAAAATTCCCATCCCGGACAGAGCTTGAAGAAAGCAAATAAGGCAGGGTAAGAACTAGTAATGGTTTCTTGTAGAAGAACCACATCAAGAGAGAGCGTGGCAATCAAATGATGGAGGCTTTTTTTCTTGGCTAAGACTCCCAAGCCTCGAACATTCAGAGTGAGAAAATGCATTAGGGGTCAATCTGAAAAGGGGTCGAAGCTCTAAGGACCCTTTGGGGAGGAGAGGAAGGCTTTCTTGTCACAGCTTTGAGTCTTGAGGATAATGGGGTATAAGGAGCCTGAATAGGATCCACCTTTTCCAAAGAAGGCTTAACCATTTTCTTCCTTCTAATTGTTACGTTCTCAAACCGAATGGAGTCGAGAAGAAGAACCGAGGGGGATAGGGGGGTCTTGTCCGAAAAAATGCTCAAGGACTTCTGTAAGGATGGATCTGAAAATGAAGGAGAAGTGGTTGGACTGTGTGGGGAATAGGGTACAGGACCAACATTTACAAGAGGGGGGAAGTCAGCTTCATAAAAAAGAGGAGAAGGGGAAACATCATCCACGGACATCTGAGGAGGGGCCACCTGAGGGGAGATAATGGTCACAGGAGAGGGGTGAAAGGTGGTACTCACAGAAGTCGCAGCATAGGGACACTGCGAAGGAGAGTCCCTCACGGCCTCAATGGGTGAAGGAGAAGGGTTAATCTCAGGAGAAGGAGGAAGCTCAGTAAGAGGGACTCCAAGATCAAGTTTATAAGTATCGGCAATAGGAGACAAAAACTCTAGGGATTTAGGAACAACGTGGGAAAAATGTGAATTTCCTTTAACAACCACTGAATCCATAAAAGCCAAATCCTGATTCGAAGCATCATCGAACAAAGAACACACATTTTTAAGTTGACTAATAGAAGGGAATGGAGAGACTGGAGATGAACATACCTTGTTCTCTATTGAATTTGCAGGAAGAGGATGAATTTCAGGAGTGGAATAAACTTTTCGAAAAGCCGAGCAAGCCTGACGCAGATGTCATGTATTCTGACAGAGGCTGCACCTAAATGGAATACCTTGATAATCCAGGCGTTCTCTACAAAGAATCTCAACATCTGCTGGTAAACCATGTGAAATGTCTAATTCCACTAAAATTTTAGCCATTCTCTTATCATAAGAGTTCATAAAGTCCTCATCGAGCGCCACGAATCGACTAATGGTGTTTCCTACACCTTCCAGCAAAGAGCGACTCCAAAGTGGGAAAGGGAGGCCTGGAAGAAGAGTCCATAGGTGCCTTTTCTTTATCCTTTCCCTCGCAGGGTCAAAGTTGACATGCCAGCGATCTAACACCAGCGACCCTTTTCCAACCCTCCATAGACGATTCAAAACCTGAGTGGCATGGTCATCCTCAAGGAAAACAAACACTATCCAGCCCCGAACTAGAAGGCTAATGGCTGGTACAGAGGAGAGGAAGGGTTTCCAATTATCAGTAACCTAGTTAAACCAATCTTTTTTATCCATGGAGGCGTATTCAAGTCTGCCAAAGAAAGCTCGAGCACATAATGCTTCCACCCTGTCCAGATAAATATCATGGCTGACCACAAATCATAATTTCCCATCCAAAGTTTTATGGGCCTTTGCCTTTCGTCTTCGTCGAAAACGAGCAACTGCTAAGTCAACCAATGGGTCGGGCGACCCATCATGGGTCTCCGACATAAGGACAGAACCGATCTCCCCCAAAAATTACTTTCCCGACAGTAAACCCTAGTAGAACCCTCGCATAACAGAAACCCTTAAAATAAACTATAGTTAGAGTCCAAACACCACAATCTAAAAATCAGGGTTCAAATCACCAAACAAACCACCACAGGGGGGTGAAAACAATCCTTAATCATAACCCATGACCCCGAAGATGACAAAGGACATCAGACAGAGACGAAAATGATAGCGAAGGTGAAGTGGACAGATACTCTCAAAATCGTGAAAAAACCGGGAAAGAAAGTATCTATAATAACGGCTGGGATGAAATCATCTCAATAACACAGGAAAAAAGGTGACAGAACAACATTCTAGCCAAACAATACAACTCCTACATGGATTGAGCCAAAGCCAACTGCTATGTACAGTTCCCACTTGTTTTAATTGGTTGGTACTAATTCTCAGCATATGAGGAGGGACTCCAGTCGTTGAACTCGGCTTAAAAAATCGATCATGGAAGGAGTTATGGAGACAAGCCACAGAACCTTACAGCCGAAAGGAAAAACAAGAACAAGATGCAGAGAAAAACAGTTGCCAAGGGGATTAAAAAAAACATCGTCACAAAATAGCAACACAAAACGTAGCAGGGGATGCGACGCAGCCTAGGGGCGCCGCGCTAGCCTGCAACCTGCAGGCTTCAAACCCTCACCGAAACCCTTGACGTCTCCCATCCTCAATAGACCTCCTCATCCTCCCCCATGGAGAGTTTGCCACTTGGAGTTCCTCCCCTTTTTCGGGGGACTAGTACCAACCATGTACAAAAAAGTGGGAAGTTTGTGAGTTTTGCCTGTCTTTTTCTTGGCCATTCTGATGTTTTTTCTTGATGCCTGTGGCTGTTTGGGGTATTGAAGGTTTCGTGGGTTACCACCTTTGCCTGAGTTTTTTACGTTGTTTGTTTTTTTTGTTATTCCAGATACCTGTTTCTTTTAGTGCCTTTTTCAGCTTTTGGTTTTATTTGGCACTCAATGTCACCCTTTTTATGGGTTTGACTTCTAAGGTCTTTTCGATATCTCGGGGTACTTGGTTTTTATCTTGTTTCCTCCTGGGTTTTGCAGTTGTTTTTTCCTTACTTGCAGTAGTCAGTATCTCATCCTTTTTCTGTCGAATGAGTTTTGTTGGTCTCATCTGCTTATGAGAGGCTTTGCCAGATAGGATTCCTGGGTCACCTCTGTCACTGGGGTTATGGATTTAGTGCTTCATGTTAGGGTTTGACCTTCCTGAGGTGCTCCAGCCTTTTGGGGGAACGACGTTTGGTTTATTGTCACCTTGTGGGCTTAACCCTACCTGGGTTTCGATGTCGAACTAGTTTAGCCTCCTTATAGGTGTGTCAGGACTCTTGTTGGTCTACTCTTTGCTTTCCAATTTTCACGTGCCTCATGGATTACTATGAGTGAGTTGTGGGGCTCCTCACACCATCGTAGGAGAAGGAAAGTCAAGGGTATCAAAGCCCTTGCGGGAAAGTTTCATTATGTGCTTGGGCACGATATCTTCATGGACCGTGTGGAATATTTGTGTACAAGGGCTCTGGTGGGTGGGCTGGAATATTGTCACATGGGTAATAAAGAATGGGTGGAGTGGGCTACAGAACACTGGAAGCCTCTACTTACTTACATACCCACTATTAGTATGCTTTCCAACGGTTGGATAGTCTTTGTGTTATTAGAAGCATATCATGCGTCCGTCATCCTCGACATGCTGTGGAGAATTGGGAAAGGATACCTAGTCTTAGGACATTGACATACGCATTTTGACCCTCTAAAGGAAAGGGTGACCAAGCACCAACTCTGGGTTCTCTTTCCCTCACTTCCCTTTCCCCCGTGGAGAAAAAAGTATCCCTGAGGGTATTGCCAACACTATCGTCAGATTCGTAGCGGTTGAAGACGACTATCATCTCATATTCGATAAAAGGATGACAAGGTGCTTGTTGAAATGGATATCTCTCATGGTCTTCCACCAGAGGTTGAGATACTCTGCAAGGAGCGCCTCCTGGTTCAACGTTTGGACTATCTCCATGTCCCATTTCGCTGCAATCGTTGCCATGACATTGGGAACCTTCATAGAACGTGTCCTTTCCTCCTTCGAAGTTACACATGCTCTAGCAAGGAAGGTTCTCCAGTTTTGAGCTCTCCCTTATCAAACTTTGCTTCGGTGCATCCAAAGACAGGTGTTTATTCTAAGGCACTTTCCCTTTTTGGTGATGTCTCTGATTCTATGCTTGATGCCTTAAATGAATTTGATGCGGGTCTTGCCCAAGACTATTCCCCAGGCTGTGATATGTCCTCTCTCCCCGCCTTGGTCACCCCAGCTGAGTCCCCTCGCCTCTCACCTCCTTGCACTCTAGTTACCCCTCCCCTCAATCCTTTACCGTAGGACTCTGTCCCATCCACTTCCCCGATGGTCCCCTATTTATTATCACATGAGGATTTTCCACCCCTTCCAAGACCTGTATCTCGTCCTCCACTTGCACCTTCTCCACATAGTCCTTGGTCTTCTCCCTCTTTCTCCAATCCCTCTCTCTAGAAATCTCTGTTGATTTTCTCTGCAAAAACCCCCACTTCTCCCTCTATCCTTCCTCTGAACTCCATACGTTTTGAAAACGTTACAGTCAAGAAAAAGAAAAAGGAAAAGTTAGGTCCTGTAGGGTTAGTATCCTCTGACTCTCCTCCTTATACTCCCCTCTCTAATCGTATTAAAAATTCTACGAGAGGAAACCTTTCGTGGGGATTTAGAGCATCATCTCCCCTCCTTGATGTTCCTTTATGAAAATTTTATCACTAAATGTTTGTGGTCTCGGAGGAAAGACTAAACATTGTTGCCTTCGTACACTTCTTCACTTGATCTCTCCTGAATTGATTCTTTTCTAGGAAACGATGTGTAGTACCTATCCAACCCTCCTTGATTTTTCTAAACTTATGCCTAATTGGGAATTTTGTGCTACGAGTGCCTCGGGCCTCTCAGGAGGCTTACTCACTGCCTAGAACCCTCTATCTGTTAGATCCCGTGCTTTTGAAATAGTTGCTGGGATCCTTGTCAAGGAAAGGTTTCGTGGTCTATCAACCCCTCTAGCTATCCTAAACTGCTATGGCCCTTACAGAAACGGGGAACTCTTTTGGGAAAAGGCTCTTCTTGGCGGCCTTCTTAACACACCAAATTTGATATTAGCAGGGGACTTAAACCTGACTCTGAGTGCCTATGAGATCTGGGGTAATAAAGTTTTATCAACCCACTTGGCCCTCATTTCAAACAACTTTTTGCCTCTGTTGACCTTGTGGATATAGCTCCACTTTCTGCTAGACCCACCTGGAGAAATGGGAGGGCCGAGGAAGATGGGATTTGTAAAAGGCTCAATCATTTTCTGTTATCCTCATCTTTGGTACCTGAACTTGATAGGCATCATGTGTGGGCTCACCCTTCTGACATCTCTGACCACTTTTTGATCTGTGTTGAATGGAATACTAGGGAGGGACTCCATAACTACCCCTTCAAATTCAATAGGTCTTGGCTTTTGGACCCGAATTTGACTCAAATGGTCAAAAGGGTATGGCCTAATATAATGCCCTCTGCTATGGATGATGATATGGGTTTACTTTCACATAAGCTCAGATGCTCAAAAGTGAGGTCAATTCATGGATCAAACAGAAAGTAGTTGATATAGAGAAGGAATCACCCAGCCTAGATGATGAAATCGGTTCACTCCCAACATCCTCTTCTTCGGGTAATCTCACTCATGAGGATCAGCTGACATTGAATGTGCTCAGATCCAAGAAAAAGGATATATTGAAGCACCACTTGCTTACCTGGTAGCTCAAGAGTAGAGCTAAATGGGAAATGCTTGGTGACTCAAATACAAAGTACTTCCATGCCTTGGCATCGGGGTGCAGGAATCAGAATGCCTTTTTGGCCTTAAAGGATGAGGAAGGGATATGTATGGAGGAGGAGGCAGGCCTAAAGGAACTGGGACTGAGACATTTCTCTCACATCTTCAAAGATGACAAGAAAACCTATATCTTGGCTCAGCTCAAAGTTGTCATGCTTTACCCTTCTATGCTTGCCTCTGAAGAAGCTAGTTGTTTCATTAAGAATGTTTCTATGACATAGATTGAGGGTGCATTGAAATCCTTTAAAAAGGATAAGAGCCTAGCTCGGATGGCTGGCCAGTCGAATTCTTTCTTCACTTTTTTGACCTGATAGGTAGGGATTTACTTAAGGCTGTAGACTGTTCTAGGATGTCTTGAAGGATCACCCCCTCTTTAAATTCCACTTTCCTTGCCCTAATTCCTAAGAAGGACAAGCCTACTGCCTTTGTAGACTTCAGACCCATTTCTCTATGCAATTTGGTATATAAGCTCATTTCAAGAATTATTGTTGTCAAATTAAAACCGCATTTGGACTCTCATATCTCCCAGGAGCTGTTTGGGTTTCTAAAAAATCGTCAAATTATCGAGCCCATTGGTATTACATGAGAGATTCTTCATTCTGTCAGAACTAAAAATACTAGTGCACCCATTCTTAAGCTGGACTTGGTAAAAGCTTTTGATAGAGTCAATTGGTCGTATATCAGACTCATTTTGATCCAGATAGGGGTTCCTCTTATGGGAGTCAAGTAGATAATGGGATGCTTATTATCAGCAAACTTTGCTATGCTGGTTAATGGTACTCCTTCAAAGTTTTTTAGTGCATCTAGAGGCATTAGACAAGGCTGTCCCTTGTCTCCCCGACTGTTCTTACTTATCATCGAAGGTCTCAGTGTCTTGATTAAAGATGCCAGAGAAAATGGTCTTATCAGAGGTATCAAAATATCCTCGGCCCTTGCACTTGCTCACCTCTTATTCACAGATGATGTAATACTTTTGGGTACTGGAACCCTACATGAATAGATGGCCTTTGAGGTCATTCTAAGTACCTTTTGCAAGGCTTCTGGGATGAGCATTAGTGTGGAAAAATAGGGTTTTCTCTTCAATAACATTGATGAAGGAACCCTTCTCAATATTGCTAGGGTTCTACCTTATAAAATGGATACTATTACTACCGGCTTCAAGTATCTTGGCTATTTCCTTAAACCACTGGGGTATAAGGTAAATGACTGGCTATGGCTGATTCAGAAATATGAAAAAAGGATTAACCATTGGTCACATAAATGTCTATCCGTAGGTGGTAGACTGGTACTTGTTCAAGCAGTGTTATCTAGCCTACCTGTTTACTAGCTGGTAGTAGCTCTGATTCTAGCCTCTGTCTTCGGTAGACTTAGAAGGTTAACCTTTGCTTTTCTTTGGGGCTCCTCAGGGGTCAATCACAAGTACCATTTGACAAATTGGATGAACCTTTCTTTGCCAAAAGAGGTAGGTGGCTGGGGTATAAAAAACCTATTATGGTTTAGCACTGCCTTGAGATCAAAAAACTTCTGGATGGTTCTTCAAGGAAATAGTCTATGGCATCAAGTTATAACCAGTAAATACATGAAGAATAAATCTATTGTGTCTTAGCTCATAGAAAAATTTTTTACGGTCCGTGGTGCCTCCTCGATATGGAATGGTTTCTTACACACCCTCTTGTGGCTTGGAAAATGCCTGGCGTGGCATGTTGGAAATGGTCAGAATATACTTGTGGGTGTTGATCCAATTATTGGAACTCATTATCTCTCAGATCTCCCTCTGGGTCTCAGAGATTATCTCGAGGATTTTGGAATTGTTTCACTTAATCAAGCACATAATACTCTCCCAGGTTTGCATAAATATTTGTATACAGCGGAGGACTTGGATATAGTAGGGACTAGAAATTATCATGGGACAACTACACATGGTGTTTGGAACAAGGCAGAATTCGTCTCAATACATCTCTTGATTCCTTAGTATGGACTCATAATAAACAAAATGGAAATGTCATAGTGGAGCTGGTATATGACCTGATTGTCCTCTCATCTTCCCCTCCGACATGCAGTAAACTGTATGCTTTTCTCTGGTCTTGCAATATACCCTTAAAAATTTGATGCTTCATTTGGCTGGCTTTGGCAAACAAAATACTCACCTGGGACAATCTTCAGAAAAGAGGCTGGATCGGGCCTGGCATATGTGCTCTTTGTAGATCGGGTGAGGACACTGTTCATCATTTGTTCACTTCTTTCTTTGTCATAAAAACGGTCTATGATTTCCTCAATGATTGGTTTCACTTACAACCCCTTTCTAAGAGTGACACTCTCAGCTCTTTCTTAGTGAATTGGATGTCTGTGTATTCCAGACACACAGTGTGTAGTTATCTTCCTTTCTTTGTCATCTTCGAAAGGGCATAACCACAGCCTCTTCGAAGGAAAAAAGCCATCAATCCTGGGCATGCTTCATTAGATTGAATATTATATTAAGTTGTATCCTGTTTCAAGTGTAAAGATAAAAAAATCTAGGATTTGCGGACCTGGCCCATCATTGGTCTTTCCCTATGGCATCTTTGATGGGGCAGCTGCTGATTATAAGGGTGGAGTGGGTTTTAGCTTGGCTCTGAATGAGTCTCACTCTTTTTAGTTTGCAATGGGGGCATGAATTTGTACGAATACAAAAGCTGAATTGATGGCACTTTGGGCTCTGCTGTCTGTGGCAAATATGATGGGGATTCCATGTTTGAATATTTTTGGAGACTCAGCAGTTATCATTAACTGGGCAAACTTTCATGCCCCACTGGATCCTCCTGATTTAAGTCACTGGTGTATGGATACAAGAAGACTCATCTCTTGCTTTCCTCACTTGTCCTTCAGTCATACTTATTGAGAACATAATCAGCTTTCAGACAGACTATCAAAATCTGCCCAATCTTTGGCTCCTGGATGTGGTAATTACTCTGAGTTTCTTGAGGGCCATTTGGTCATGTCCGACTCTTTTCAGCTCTTTTGAGCTCACTGCAGGAGCTTTGCTGCCCTTTTTTTTGCACCCTTTTGTGGTTTGTTGTATATGGAGCGGGCTCTTTTGATAGCAGCTTTGCGCTTCTTGTGTCCTCGATTTCTATGACTGGTGGGGCAGGTATCGATTGTGTGTCTTCATGCTGCCATGGCTTTCTTTAGTCCTTCTGATGTGTGGTACTGTATTCCCCCCCTTGCATTCTCAAGAGTGCTTGAGACTGTTCGAGGCTACTAGCTGTAAACTAACTTCATCACTTTGTATTGAATGATTGTAGACCTATTGATAAGGGAAGCATTTCAGATGCCCTTTGATTCATCAATTGAATAACAAGGTCATGCATTTTTACTTCTAAAAACACATAACCCCAAAAACAAATGGTGTATCATCAATAGAGTTGACATAAAAGATAAACTAAGTTGACATGAAAGATAAACTTTAGAGAAATATGCATTAATCATTTCGGCGCAAAGCATGTCAATCATATTACCTTATGCTCCAACGAGGATCTCCTATCACAATGATTACAAAGTATTTTACATTTTAATTATGGCATATGATATGGCCTCGTGTCATTTATGTGCAACGTTCTTGGTAAATAAAGCACACCCTTCTCATAAGAACATTCATTTATCTCCATCTTAGAGTGACATACAAAGATTTGAAAATCAAAACTTTAAAATTAAATAATTTCTATAAAACAAATAACATTTAAAAATTTAAAGTAATATAACTAATATTTAATGATTTTAGAAACAAACACACTTTTTTACACTGATCAAAGAGTTAAATGTACATTTTAAATATTAATATTAAAAATGTTGATTAATGTTTTTAAGAATTTTTTAGTTTACTTCGAAAGGACAAAAAAAATGTATGATATTGCACTAAATTAAGTGTGGATAGGATAATGAGGATCCATGTAACTTAGCCCTAGCATTAAATAACCTCATGTGGCTATCTAGACATGCATGGAGAGACGACTAGTTAGTCTTACCAACTACTAGATAGAGAATCACTTATCTTTCTACCTATGTCCACTACTATGATAAAGATATTTAATTTATATTAAAGGAAATAAGAAGCATTGTGAGGAGATAGAGGGTGACATAGAAGTGGAGAACTATGATAGAGGAGATGAAAGCTTAAAAACTTAATATTAAATATTAAAATCATGATGTTGAGTTTCCATGCTACACAAAAATGGAGAGGAAACTTAATAAGATTATTAGAGGAAATTTCAAGTCAAAATGGGCTTCGTAAGGAAAATAATAAAATAAAATAATATTTATTAATTTTGGAGGAAGAAAAGAAAAAAACTACTTTTTTTTGTTCGTATTTTCGACATATCTCCTTGTGGTTTTAATCAAATTTCGATCGGGAGAGCTCGTTGGATGCGGATTCCGCATCCAACCAGTACCCACTCTGCATACTTTTGATGGACCCCACTACCCCAAAAACAAGAAATACCTGAAAAATGTGATGATGTCATCATCACGTGATAATTCTGCATCCAACGTGCTCCCCAAATCGAAATTTGAGTAAAAACACAAGGAGATATGTCGAAAATACGAACAAAAAAAGTAGTGTTTTTTATGATACTTATCCCCAAATTTATATTAAAAGTTTGTGTAAGACCTATACAGTATTTCAAATTTAAAGAAATTTCATTGGCTAACACATGATGACATGGAATTTCAATTAGGGTTGAAAGGGCCATTTTGATTTGAAATTTCCTTTAATGATATGAGAAAATAATCCATCAATTTGAAAACAACAAAACTAAGTTGCAACAAGATGCAAATCAATCATACCTAGTACATTAATAATAGTAGTGATGAAAACTAGAATAACAAAGCAAAAAATAAGAAATTAAATCATACAAGGAAAAACAACTAACACAAACAATCCTCCTTAGATAGTAGAATTTGATAAAAAAAGATAAGGAATAACTATTAAAAACTTCCATATATGGTTACTATAAAAAAAACACCTTACTCTTGGAAACAAACAAAAACAATGAAAGAAATAATAGACATATATGGCTACTACTAAAAAAGCACCTTACTTTTGGAAACAAACAAAAACAATGAAAGAAATAGTAGACATGAGAACAATGTGAGAGCACACTAAGATGAGTAGACATATACTATTGAGGTTGCGAAATAAAAACCAAAATCAATCTCTCAGCATACAAATCCCTTTCCTTGTATTATTAAAACACCTTCAATCTGGATGCTAGTAACCGAATGAAATAAACCTAAACGTCCCAAACAACAATGTCATAAGTAGATAAATATAAAGACAAAAAAATCACAGTAGCATTAATTGACATGAGGAGAAAGATGAAGAAAGTTTGAATTTTTACTTCCTAATGGTAACTTAATGGAGACATCCCAACACCATGAGTGCAAAGTATTTGACATTTTTACAACAAGGTACAAGGTGCCTTATGACTCGCATATATCTAATTTTTGAATATGGATAAATTAATTTTAAATAAATAATATTAAGAAAAATAAAAATAAAAAATTTAATTTATTTCAAATATACGAGAATATTTTTTTTTACAAATGGTGACTTAAATAATTAAATGTTGTCCATTTAACGTGGAATGTAATAACTTTTTGGAAGGGATTCATATGATTATTAAACTTTGATGAAGTAAAATTTTCATCTTAGAATTGTCTGTTCTTTTAGTTTTAGGAGTGATATCAACCTAAGTATTTTTTATTAGGTTTTGTTTGTGGAATGGTAGGTGCCAATTAATATGAGGTCTTATAACTCTTTGTCCTATGCTTATGGCTATGCTTCTAGGGCTATGCTTTTAGGGCTATTATGTATTTTTTACTTGTTGATGGGTTGTGTGTTGGATTCTCCATCCTTGGTTTTGGTATTGAAATGGCCAAACCCTCAAATATGGACCTAGCTAGTGGAGGAATAAGAGAGATTAAAAAACTCTTAGGAGAATGAACATCCAACTAGAAGACATAAGGGAATTGAATAAATATCTCAACATTTTTATGAAAAAGTAGGAAACCAAGAAAGAAAGAATGGAGAACAATATAAATGAACAATATATTAAATTTGATAAGCTAACTAGTAATATTAAAACGCATTACAACATAATACTCAATCTACCATAATTCATCATTTAGTTTCTGGTAGTTCTAAGCTCATACGGTTCAAGAAACACCATGGCAATTATTGGATAACCTCGCACTCACTATGTTAAAGGACATGATCAAGCCAATGAATATATGGAGGAAAGTTACAATGACCATTGTTTTAATCAATGTTACAGGTTATTTTTATGTATTTTATTTATATTTTTTCTCAATAAATATGTAAAGTAACTCGATTATAAATTTTTAAATTGCTTCAATGACTTCATGTTCTAGGGAGTTAGATTGCTGGGAATAAAGATTATAAAGTGGATCGTGTTCATCCCAATGCTAGGGAGTGAGAAATATTGTAAAGTGAATAGTGTTTGTTTTTTATTCGTTATTTTGAAAGTTGAAAATTTTATTCGTTATTCGTTATTTTGAAAGTTATTTAATTCTAAATAAGTTTTATTATGATATTAATTGAGGAAATTAAGAATATCAAACAAGGTACAATATTGACTTTTCTTTAGGGTTACATTTTTAACCACTTTCTTTCCATTTGAAAGAAACTATGGGGTGCATTTTAATGGAATATTGTTTTTTAGTTAAATCATTATATGTAAAAAGAGGAGAATTGCATATACTATTTATAAGTGGGGAAATTGCATATATTATTTATAAGTTGAACATTGTTATGAGAAATGTATAATTGTGTTGTTCATAATTGAATGAATGCATATATTCGTTTATATGATTTTTTTAAAGTAAATTAGTGTTTCGTAAAGATTTGTTTTTTTAAGTCTTGAGTGGGCAAGTTATTAGTTGTCTACATATATATTAAACATAAATAATAATATGTATATTAAAATATTGTTAACAATTAAATTATCTAACTAGATAATATAAATAATAAAAGCTTTTATGTAGTACCTCAAAAATATTAACACTACTTTTACTCTATGTTTTAGATTTGAAATTTTATAATTACCATTTTTGAATTAGCAAGTGTATTGTTGTATAAACTAATTTAATAGTACAAATTTCCAAAATATATCAACAACCAAACATTAATCTCGATAATATTGATTTCTTTTTCTTTTATATTTTTATACACCATAGATATTGATTTTTTGTTTGGGTTGACATCCATTGCATTGTAGCTTCCTTTTTTTATATATTAAATTGTCCACTCCAAAAGAGCCAACAAAGAGGGAATGTGGAGCCATTGATTGATTCCCCCTTTGCGATATTTCCTCCGCTTCTAGTATTTTGGTACAAGTTAGCTACAAGATGTCTAATTTATTATTTATGTATCCATTCCTTTAAATCGTGTTTCCAAGGCTCATTTAAGTCTATCTCTACTAATTTTAACGGACGTTAATTGTAGATTGATGGCAATGAGCTACATTTGCAATGCCTAGACTTCCAATGCATTCTTCCTTTCCTAAAATTTCCTCCATTGTTCCTATTTCCTAGCTTACAACAAAAACATTCTTGAGCTTCTTTAATATGCTTTTGACATCCCTATATGCCTTTATGCAGTTCTGATTTTTCACAAATGACACAACATTATGGATGTCCAAGAAAATCGTGACTATATTTCATGATTGGCATCCTTCTAGTTCACCGAATTTTAAGAAGAAATACCCACACAAATGGCTTCTCCTATGAAAGCATAACACTTGGTGAACAAAATTGGAATTGGTAATACCACCTACCCTTTCAAAACAAATGAGATGAACATTATCACACAACCTTCAAATGGCTTGAAAGCTCAAAACATTAAATCACCAAGAGGACTAGCCTAAATTGCAATAAATATCCAAGATAGTCGTGGCATAATTGTATGGGGGTGATCACCTAGTACTTGCATGGAGTGTATCAAGTGTTTTTTTTGGAATTTGTTATAGAATATGGGGTCAAGGCCTATTAATAGAAATATACACACCTTTGAAAGAGCTTTCAACTTTTCCAATATGAAACAAACTAATCATTACATTTGTTTGCTTGTTTGTTATGGAATTATAATGGCTTAAAACATATGATAGACAAGGGTGAGTGCACAAAGTTGATGGACCTTTTAGATGCAATGGTAGAGTGAAGTCAATCACTCTTGATCCAAAAAATAGAAATCATCCCAAGCAATCTGGACCCTGCCAAGCCTAGTCTCAAG
Source organism: Pseudotsuga menziesii (assembly GCA_001517045.1). Classification (NCBI taxonomy): domain Eukaryota; kingdom Viridiplantae; phylum Streptophyta; class Pinopsida; order Pinales; family Pinaceae; genus Pseudotsuga; species Pseudotsuga menziesii. Next base: position 243,010 of record LPNX010692853.1, read on the forward strand.
GCTGCCATCATGCATGCCAATTATGATAGTACACAAAAACGCGTCCCCTTTTTATTACTACAAATCACACTCCTGTTTTACTTTGCAAAAATGTGCTCGTGTTTACTAAAACGTGTTTTCTGGTTATAATAGGTCGAGACCGTCATTTTCGCCACAAGACCGCGCTATTTGGAGCTTCGGTGGACCAGAACGAGTGAGGGCGGACATGTTTTGGGTGTGAAAAAAGAAGTAAATTACACCTTGGGATCAACCTCTTCTTTGTGAGGTATTTTCCTCAAATCCTCTCATGTTTTTTTCCATATATATATTCATTATTTTCTTTGCCCTAATTTAAAAATAAACCAAAAATATTTTAATTTATATGGCCAATGGAAACCAATGGAAACCAAAACCGCAATGGAATTTACATGGCCAATGGAAACCAAAGCCCAAATAAAATTTACATGGCCAATGGAAACCCAAACCCCAATTTAATCATAAAAACCAAATAATTTTGACTATTTACCAAAATTCATACCCAAAATTCACATGCCCAATGGAAACCAAAACCCCAATTAACTCATAAAAAACAAATCAATTTCACTATTTCCATACGTATATTCACAAGCGTCCTTGTGAATCCATACCAAAATTCACAAATATGCAAAGTTTTTCAAGCACATTGCATTTTTGCATAAGTAATTTACATGCCAATGTAAACCAAAACCCCAATTAACTCATAAAAAAGAAATGAACTTTGAACTATTTGCATATGTATATTCACAAGCATCATTGTGAATCCAAACCAAAATTAACAAATATGCAAAGTTTATCAATTATATTGCAAGCTTGCATACAACTAAAAAAAATCAAGTAGAATTCATATCTTCCCTAAAATACATAAACAAACATGGTAAATTCCTTGCCTCTATCCGAAGTATCGAAGTTGGTCATCCAAGAACATCAATAAACACCTTATAGTTTTGATGAAACTTCCTAATCCAAGTGTTAAAATAAGGTATAGAAGCTTCCCATGCTTAACAAATATTTCCTCTTGACTGAAGGGTACTTTTTGGTTAAGGTCAAGACAACGAAGTTCAACAATAGGCTCTACGAACATCAAGATACATAGGGAGGTTGATGTGTTTGATTACATGCCAATCACATACTATCATACATGTTAGAATCCAATGGAAACCTTGCAACCATAAAAGCCACTATACACAATTATGCATTTAGTCTCTCATGGGTATATAGAAAGAGTGCATAGAACTAAAATAACATCAAGTGGAATCCGTAGATGGCCCAAATTACATATAAACAGAGATATGCTAAATAGACTTTGGAGTCCAAAAAACATCACGCTACAACAAATAATTACATATCTAACAAAATCGTTGCCTATACTGGGAGTTTATTCACCAATAGCACATTATGACGCCTATTCTAGGCTCTAGTCGTTGCCTCTACCTGCAATCTGGGAGTCGGTCCTGCAAGGGAATTAGTCAACACCTCACAATTTCGATGAAAGTTCATAATCCAAGCCTTGAAATAATCTAGAAGAGCTTCCCAATCAACATATGCACATAGGACGTTTTATGTACACATGCATATGGAAATTGGAATTAATACTTGAATTTAGGACATAAATTTAAATGAAAAAATGTTAAATTTTTAGTCTTTACTGTAAAATTCAAGATCAATTTTAAAATTTAAATAATAGATTTATTTTATGTTGTTATTTGTCGTACATTAGTTTCACACTTTTCATTGCTCAGAGATTTCATTATATCATGTGTTTAATTTTCTAATGATATTTTATTTGTATTTTATATCATGTGGGAATCTTAGAGAGATCAGTTCTTCCTGGAGGGGTGGAGATGAGCTTTGTCGCTCCTTGTCAGACTCATTGCTGACTATTGTTGATACGATCTCCAGATCGAATGATGCTTTGTATAGCATTGCATCCTACAAGGAAAGAAAAAGACACGAATATGCTGATGGTTTGAGCTACAATGAGATAAAAAGGATAAAAATAACCAAAGAGCACATTTATACATTGTTTAGAGTGCATGGCACAGATGACATTCCAGAGAGCACCATGCCACACATTTCGACTGAGTGGTGCACCTTTCCACCCATTAGAGACCGTTGGATGGATAGATGGTACATGGTTTTTGACATTGCCCCGCACAACAATAGGGAAGTACCGATGTACTTCCTCCGAAAGTTGTATGCAGAGTTTTTGATGGGAAAACATGCCAACTATTTTGACATGTTGGGATTCCAAGGCGTTGGTAGGGGGATGCCCTGAAACCAACCCAATGCTGGGCATAGAGATGCCAATCGACAGATACCTGCACCCCGGGCCCAGCTAATGAGAGCAGACATCCCTCCTACACATGATATGGTTTCCGAGACATAGGAGGAATTTGTGACTCTAGCTAAGATGGTTTCTCGACACATGACTACTATTGACTAGACAACTCGCTCTTCCTTTTTTGGGGTACAACCACCAGCTTCTAGTGGTAGAGTACCATCTATTGGTGGGGATAGACTGACATCCTATGTGTCTTAGAGCGAGCCATGTTGATGTATTTGTAACTTCGAAATGTATTCACTTGTATATCTTATATTGCACCCCAATGTTCCTATCGGGAGAATCAGTTGTATTTCATTGTACCCCGATGTTCCTATCGGGAGAATCAATAGTATTTCATTGTACCCCGATGTTCCTATTGGGAGAATCAGTTGTATTTCATTGTAGCCCGATGTTCCTATCAGGAGAATCAATAGTATTTCATTGTACCCCGATGTTCCTATCAGGAGAGTAATTAATATAATAAAGTCATTTAAATTCATTGAGGTTAACCCTCCATTGTAAGTCGAGGCAATAGTCCCCACAATTGAGTTAAGGTTAACCCTCCTTGTTGATCAGAGGGAAAAGTCCCCATAGTTGAGGGGCACTATGGTTATTAGATTGTCCAAGAGATGTCAGCCCTGGTAAGTAATTGTCAAGTCAGAAATTAGTATAAATAGAGAGTGAGCCTCTCTATTTTACACACACACTCACTTAACTGGGGCGCATGAGTGAGGGAGGAAGTGCTCACATAAGTGAAAGAGAACAACCGATGGAGATCATCTTTTCTGTCTTTGGGTTTTATTGCTGCCATTGGTGCTCACTCTATCTCTGAGGAAGTTGCCGGGTTTTCTCCTTTATGGTTTCCCCGAGGAAAATCTTTGTGTCTCTTGTCTCTTGTGATTGATTGTTGTGCGTGTTATTCTCTCAGATAAGATCCTAGATCACATTGCTTAAATGATAAAAATCTAACATGGCATCAGAGCTAACCTCAGAAGAAGACACTGTGTAGCTGCAGAAGCTAGGGATTCTTACTTTTTGGGTCTCTCTCCACAATCCATCAGAAAAAAGGAGGCTAGGATAACTCTCCATTGAAGGGCGCATCTTTCTGTCGAAGTAGAATTTGATTCATCCCTAAAATAGACACCTAGGGATAATTGCTATATCTCGAGCTACGAAGGTCCAAATGAAATTTCTCAAGATGTTTCAGATAACGCACATACTGTAATTTCTATGGTAAATTTTTTAGATCCTAATGATGAAACAGGTACACGTGTCAATCCGTACAAGTTTTCTATATTGAATAGTCCTTAAATAAGTCACCTTGGAAAAACTCTCATAAGTCCCAAATGGTGAAACCAATTTTGCTCAAACCTGTGGTGTTGGAAAGAGGACAGACGAGGATACCTCACTCCGAAAGTACATAGACAGAGGAGAATTACTTTCAAAGATATCGAAGAAACAATATTAGGAATTTATGCCGAGGAAATTAGAAAACTAGGGCTTCCTGTTCCGGGAGCTTCCCTCCACTATTTTCAGAAAATAAGTACATTGGACAACTTGCCTTGAAGAGGTTCATATTTCTATCCAATCGAATATGAAAGATTCCAAGTTTTGAAAATGAGGGTTTCTCTAACAAACCCTAAATTAGCCAGCTCCGGAACTAGGATGGACCCCTCAAATCAGTAAGATCTAATCTTTTGCTATTTACATTTGAGGTTCTCATTTCAAAATGACTAATTAGACTAGCTTGATGACAAACTTGGTGAAGCTGACAAATTCCAAGCATGGAAGTATAGGATCTCACTGGTTCTTGAAGGAAATGAATTGGACACCTACATAAGTGGAGAGGTTCCAGTTCTAGAGGGAGATGAGGCTAAAGCCTTACACAAGAAGAACTTGGTCAAGGCTGAGAGGATCACCTTATACTACAAGTGTCTTCCCTAAAGACACCTAAATATATGTTTGACTCTTTGACCAAGCTATTTGAAGGGAAGAACATAAATCAGAATATTATTTTGAGAAACCAGTTGAAGAATGTGAAGATCCATAATGCAAATACCATACAGTCATACTTTACAAGGGTCTCTCAAATCAAAGAACAACTTGAAGCAGTAGAAGAAGAAGTGGGGAATGCAGAAGTTGTGATAACCACCTTGAATGGACTCCCAAGATCATGGGATTCATTCATTCGAGGAATGTGTGCCAGAAGGAAGTGATTACTTTCAGCAGAATCTGGGAAGAGCACAAACAAGATGAAGCTCGACCCATAATAAGAGAAGATAAGATGGGAGCAACTGAAGATCAAGCACTCATGATTCAAAGAAGATCCCTCAAGCAATGAGGAAGATGAATAACTCAATTCTTGAAGAACCTCTTATCCATCTTAAGCATTTGGATAAGAAATGATGCTGTTATGAATGAAGAAGATGATGAAACTGAAAGAAGGAGTCTACCCACGAAACAAATAAAGATAAGTATTCAAATGTCATTTCATGATATTGTTTTGTTATGCATTTGTCTATATTCAGTTGATGTGTTATGCATGATAGAATGTTTGCATTAATGACAGTATACTACTAATATCCATGCGATGGGTAAGTAGCTCATGGTGCTATAAAACTCTCCCTTGCTACTTATCTAGAATGAAACCTCTTTGTTGACATATTGGATTAGTGCACACTGCACAATCTCAATGATGTCTTGGTAGAGATGGAAGGCATCTAGAAAGTTTCTGTGAGATATGGATGAATGTTGTATTGGCTAAAATAGTTGCATGATTATATGTTTATGCATAAGAATTTACCATTATGAAAATGCATTATGAAATGTTTCTAATCATACAACTGGTGCATTTGACTTGTAGGAAAGATCCCGTACAATTTTCTACAAGAAAACAAGGATGAGACTTGTTATGAAGAACAAGTGATGATAGTTCAAGATTCACTCTAATAATCCAAAATGAAGAATAATGACTAGAATGCGATGTTGAAGACCTGAAGGGATGTCCATAGTATCTTCCATATGGATCTGCAAGATCTAGCATGCAGTATATGGAAACATCATGGGATACAAGGCAATATTCATAACACGAGGCTTCTAATGGAAATAAGGCATAGACTACGAAGAGACATTTGTAGCGACTAGAAGTTAAGATACATGACAGGAAGAATCATGTGTGCAAATTAAAGAAGGCCTTGTACGAGCTCAGAAGACACCCATGGGATAACACATACATGAGGAGCTTGAAGATCACCTAGAGTGATGAAGATATTAACCTTTGCTACAAGGTTGAAGATGAAATCCTATAGAGGATGACAAGCTCACAAATGGGTGTGAGAAGAATGATTTCAAAATAGAGGATCTTGGTATCTAGTGACCCTAGATGGATACATAGAATATTAGTAGAAGATGAAGCTACTTGTCACTCTAGTACATAATGTTTCAATGCATAGAGTACGAAAGGAAGAGGGAGAACGATGCTCTGCTTCAGAGGGAGTGACTGTAGAATATCCTGAGGTTTGACATGGTACATGGACAGATTACTAATGGCTCTAGGCTTTACTGAGAGTAAATTAGATTCCAACCTTTGCTTCAAAGTTGAAGGAGGAAGACTAGCGATGCTCCTGTTATATGTCGATGACTTGTTCCTGATAGAAAAGAGGAACTCATTAAATTTGCAAGGAGAAGACTTGTTTCCGAGTTTGAGATGAAGGACTTGGAGATGATGCACTACTTTCTAGGCTAGGAGGTGTGTCAAAATGGGGATGGAATATCCCTGGGAAAAGGGAAGTATGTAGTAGAGATCCTGAAGAGGTTCAGGATGATGGACTGCAAGGCCATGGACACACCTATGGAATCGAACGTGAAGCTATTGAGTGATGCTTCATTATATTTGGTTGATGTATCGTCAGAAGATTGGGTCAGTGATGTACCTGATGAATACGAGACCAGATATTTTCTTTGTTGTGAACACATTGAGACATGTTCACCTGATGGTTGCAAATCATGCAGTGAGGTACCTGAAGGGTACAGTTGAGTATGGGATCGAGTATGAGGCGAATCAGTAGATTAACCTGGAGGGTTATGTAGTTTCGAATTGGAAAGGAAATTCCATTGATAGGAAGAGCACTTCGGGGTGCTTCTTTAGTATGATATCAGGTGTGATCTCTTGGTTTAGCAGGAAGGAGTCTTGCATGGCGCTGAGAACAACCGAGGAAAAATATGTTGCCACTTGCTCGGCTATCTGGGAGGTAGTATGTTTCTTTTGAAAAATACTATTTGATTTGATTGATCTTATTTTGATGGTTAAATAAGTTTCGCCTCTCATCCTCCTGCACATACTCACTTTTGATCTGAACTTTCACGTGATACCTTTGAAAATACTTTTTGTTGGACCAGCAACTTCATTGTTATCCCACGTCAAGTTGAACGAGGTACCTTCGGAAGATACTCGACATTGGGCTGGAAACTTCAATGTTTTCCTACCTCCATCTTGAAAATAACGAGGAGGCACCACCCCGTCTTTCCCCATCCCTCTCCCAAGAAGGCGTCACCCGAGGAAAGTGTGGGGCGGATTGGCGTCTTTGCTTTAGAAGAAACAAAGACTCTGACTATTAAATAAGTTTCGCACCTCATCCTCCCGCTCGTACTTACTTCTAATCTGAAGTTTCACGTGGTACCATTGAACATACTTTGTGTTGGACCAGCAACTTCATTGTTATCCCGCATCAAGTTGAATGAGGTATCTTCTGAAGATACTTATTTCTTCGGAGTAGGTTTTAAAAATTATGTTCACATTGTCGTCCCTCCTTCAAATGAATCAAATTGTTGCTGTGTGTTTGTGTTAGTGTCCATGTCCTCGTCCTCTTGATTTGTGACAAGGTTTCCTCACCACATTCCCCAGTACATTCAACCTTTATCTGTGATACATACCGATCAGCTTTTAAAATTGAGAAGTGTAAAGTTAAAATTTCCCTTAAAAAAAAATTAAAATCTAAATTTTACCCTTCTAATTAAGAAATACATAATTAATATAAACATTTCGAAGGGCAACATTTGAAACTACCCATCCATATAAATTTTTCAAGATGTTGAAATTCCTATTCTATAAAGTTCAACTCATCATTCAAAATATTGGAAATATGATAAATTACAATCACTCACTCATGTCATGCACTCACTACTTAGTTGTGCAAGATGCCCAACTATCATTGATACTACAAGGCACTAACCATCAAGATGTGACTCTGACTCCCGAGTCACTTGGGGTTGCAATCTAAAGTGTGACAATGTGTTAATAACTACGACTATAATAAAAAACAACAACTACTAGTCTACTACTAGGCCCAAAACGAGCTCAAAACTTTGTGCCTACTACCTATGTGAACCTCACTACCAATGCCCACTCTTTTTTCGTCAAATTGAAATTCAAAAGGACAATTTGATGAGTCCTCCTCTACAAGACTTAATTTCTTGCATGAATATCATGGACTCGCGACAACTATAAATAACACTCGATGTCATACAAATACAAATAATGGCATGTAGCTAGGATCACAGACTATGCTGAGGTCAATTTATGCATTGCTATAGAGAGGTGTGATTGGGCACACGTATGGAGAAACAACAGTTCTTAATAAAATAAAATAAAATAACAATTGTTGGCTCAAGAATATTCTTCAATTTTATGGGTGGCATGATAGTGATGTAATCTTTGTCTTTCCTTCCAAACATTTTTGGTTTCTCATAACATTTGTCCTTAGCACCACCAAAATACATATAAAAATTACTTGTCTTTACATCCTCTTCCCTTTAAATCCCCATCTCACAGTCATAACTAAGGATTATTATGCATGCACATCCTCACCTTATAATACAAATTGGGTCAAGGCCTAGAGACAACCATAAAATATTAAATGTGTTAAGACGCAAAGAGTAAGAAACAACTATAAGTAAGTATTATATTAAATTTACCATATAAGTCTGTAATTAACACTATCAACTGAGATTTGACACATTGGATTGTTGTGATCTTCTTATTGCTCATCACCAATGTGATTGCAAGTCATTCTTTGAAGGTGAAGTCCATAATTTTAGGTCTTTTTCCTCCTTATCGTGCCTTTTGGTAAGACGATAAAGAGGGTAGTGGCCTGCATCAGCATGGAAAATGGTTTCGACATAGAGGTATACACATTAATTGTTCTCATTAAATAACTTAAATTCATAATCATGACTGTTGATTCACTGAATCATGGAATGGTACAAAACACAACAAATTTTAGAGCCCCATGCCCTTAATTACTCACACCTAGAACTTTCTCAAATCTAGGCATTAATAAACTTCTTTTGGTATTTTGGTTCAATTTAGAAGGAGGATTGTTGAGACTTAGAAATGCAGTGATTTGCAAGGATTCAATTGAATTAGGCTTGGTTCCATTTCCCCTCCATCCCATACATGTATGCTCTCACGACAAGTGTTGAAAACAAACATTTGATGCCCTGACCCGTGTATGCTACCTTTGCTAACTTGCTTGGTATGTAGGATTTTTTTTAATGTTTTCTGAGTTGTGTATTATGTTTTCTTAGGTGCCCAATCCTTATCATTAATACATCTATCAAGCTTGTATTGCACGTTGATGCCCCAATATGGTTATAACATAGTATAAGTAGTTTTATTTGTATAATGAAGTGTGCTCCAACTTGAGAAAAAGACAATAGATAGTTGTTATATTGCTGAATTGTAAAATTAATGATACACATATGACAACTTCATGCATTCAAAATGAGTTCTATTAAATATATATCATTTTTTCATATAAATAGTAAGGGGTGCTCAATTGTTAAAAATTGTAAACATTTGAAAGAACAATTTTAGTTTTTGCATTTTTTGTGTGAAAGGGTTTAGTTAATTTATACTTGTCAATTGAAGTACAATTATTTATATTTCCCTTCATCCTTGAAGGGTTCCAAGAATAAATACCCTTCCAATTGAAATTAAGACCCACCCTTCAAATTTGATCATTGATACCGATAACGATACTCTCAAGTTTCAACCCCTAAATCCGGCAATTTGTCAATCATCTTCTTCATACTCTGAATCAAATTCTCTGCCTCCTCAAGAAAAAACCACTTTGCAGTGGTCCATTTGGTGGGCAAAAATTTCTCCAACCGCGCACTGATCCAAATCAACCTATTCATTCTCATAAGGATAGACTTTGGGTCTTTTTTAGTCATGTAAGATATTAGGGCTTAATAGTAAATGAAAACTCTTTTGGCTAAACTATGGGAGGACTGATACAGTCTACTCGATGGTGACAACCACTTATGAGTTGTTGTGGCTTGTATAAGTCACCTTCTATGTATTTACAATTTCATCATTCTCTTCATTACTTTTGTATATAGGTTTTATTTGAAAAGAAACTCATTGTTATTTTAATGATTTTTTAAACAATTGTTTTTAATGGCATCACAAGTATAATTATAAGCTTGTATGTTTTATGTTAAAACTGTTTTTCCTTATGGAAACCGTTTGAGTTTTGATTCCTCATGCTAGGTAGTAAAGTATATAATCCTATGTATTATATTCAACCCAAATCAAGTTTTTCAAGTATTGAATAAAGATTCATTAAATTTATTGTCTCATTCGTGTAGTAGAGATTAGTCTAATAATATGGTCCTTGACAAGAATATAGTTTACTATATAAATTCAAATAGACACAATACCATTTAAATTCAATACCAGGAGAACAATACACACAATTAGTAACCGACATACCATGCAGCTTATATTCTGTTTTGTTTACCTTCATAACCACTCTGTATATATATATTATTTTTCATAACAATTCAAATAAATTGAGATCTTTAATTATGACCAAATCTTTAAACTTTTATTCACAATTTTGTTATTATATATCCAGTAGGAAAATAAAATAAAACACAAATAAATTAGCTGTTATTGTTTTAGTTTTCTAATTTTACTTTGAATAATGTTTATCCTCATTACATCAATGTAATGGGGAGAATTGTAGTTGCTATTACTTTAGTTTTCTAATTTTACTTTGAATAATGTTTATCCTCATTACATCAATGTAATGGGGAGAATTGTAGTTGCTATTGCTTTAGTTTTCTAATTTTACTTGAATAATGTTTATCCTCATTACATCAATGTAATGGGGAGAATTGGGGAGTTATTTCTCCTTGTAGTGGGTAGATTTCTAGTTGTCGTGGGTTTTGTTCCAGGGGGTTTGTGGAGGCAAGTATCTCTGGTTGTTGAGAGATCAAATTTTTTAGAAAGTAAAACTAAAAAATTTCAAAATCTATCAAACATAAATTTTTAAAATTAAACTATAATTATATATCTCACATTAATAACTTCTTTCATCTTGTAATAACAAATTTTTTAATGATAATAAAAATATCCCTTCATTTGAGATAACCACGTATATCGTCAGACTAGATTTTTTATTCATTATAAATTTATATAGTTTCGGGATACTACGGTGTTTTAAACCTTAAGCTTATGAAGAGATTTATAATAATAATATAATGAAATGAAGAAACATATAATAATAATAATAATAAAATGAAGAGATTTATAATAATTAAATTATGTTAAAAGGATATATTATAATATATTACCTATGTTGCACAAGTTTCCGGTACGCGGGTACGTCGGGTACGCGGACACGAGTATCTGATACGTCTAGAAGCTTCGCCCAAATTTACTGGATAAGTCAGGTTGGGAGCGGCAATAATATAATATATTAAATTTTAATATATATTAAAAAACATAAATTTATTAAATTATAACTTTAGTTTTTAAGTTTTTGCCTTTTTTAAATGTTAATTATAATGGTAAAAAAAACAAATAATGTTCATTGTCCATTAAAACTATAATTATGTGTGACAGATTTATTTCTTAAACGATTCAATCAATGACATTAGTAACTTTACCAATTGGCAATGAGTAAATAAACTAAATACTAAATAGTAATACTAAAAGTCTAAATACAATTTAACTTATTTAAGATGATGATTGAATTACAAGTTTATATTACTGAAATTCAAATTGTAGTTTCGAGATGTTCTATGGTGGCCTAGTAATCCATCTACTGTTTCAGAATTATTGCATAATTTCACTGTCAACATCAACGATTTTTCATCACCAGATTCCATAAGTTATTGGTTGCAGATGGACAATTGCTACAGGAATGCACTGCTTCGGTTTATATTATATAACAATAACTGTCCCAATCTATATCTCTAGAGTCTAAATATTATACACCAAATGGCAAATAATAAATATACTTACGAGATAGATCTGAAAAAATATTTAAATGGTCATTAGCAGCAGTATATTGATGTATCAGAGTTCTCAGTTTACAATCAGTGACCATGCAGAATGAGCATATCAGTCCTCTTTTAGTTGTAAATCAAACCAGCAGTACTGCACAGCAGTACGGTATGAATTTTAGTGACATCAGTTTTGCATCAGTAGGGTTTATCCACCATTTGTTCAAGTATCCATTACAAACTTTGTATCAGCTGCAATATGCGTAACCTAACAGCTTAAACAAGGTTTGATACAAAGGATTATTGGCATGTAAAATGTCAATAACCAGTCCTGTAAGGGTGTAATTAAAGTGAAAACTCAGACCTTCAATCAACAGTAATTAAAATCCACTTTATGCTAACGTTTAAAACTTTAATGCTGTTGGTGATGTTTTTTAAAATACTAAATAGTAAAATCTCCAACACAATGATATTCTAAACTCACTGTCACAATGATATAGAGAGAACAACAATCAGACTATCACAAAGTTCGATTTCTTGAGCTATTGATTGTGGTCCAGAAAGCAAAAAAAATTATTTAGTATTTACTATATTTAGTTAAAAATGAGCATATTAAATATTAAAATCTAATTGAAAAACCTACTGACTTCATCAAGATACAACATAGGTGTTATCAGAGCAAGTCTGATTCTTGGCTTCTGGCCGTTCTATGGATGATAGTGAGAAAACAGTGAACAGTAACACCATATCATAGTACAATGTACATGATGTTATTTAATATTATTCCATTGTGTTGCTGAAAAAACTAAGCTACTAAACTTATAAATAATAAAAATCTAATGTAAAAACTAAAAAGTTAAAAACAGAGATTGTTAAATTGAAAAATCTAATGTAAAATGAAAGTTTTAAAATCTTAAAATCTAATGTCTCTTGGGAACGTGAGAAAGCTCCATAACTTGGGTACTTGTCGTAGGGAGCTTGTGGAAGCTCCCGATCCATCGAGGAGCTTCTAGAAGCTCCTCGATGGATCGGGGGCTTCCACAAGCTCCCTACGACAAGTACCCTAGGAAACTAGTATCCGGAGCTTCGGTTTGAGGCCTGCGAAGTACCCGAAAAGTTCCCAAGTATCCGAAGGAGTTCCCAGCTGTTTTGGAGCGTTTCGTACCAGCTCCAAAGCTCCCGGGTACGCTGAAACGTCGGATACGCCATTCCTAATGCCCGAGAGCGGTTCCCGTGCAACGTAGTATATTACTTACCGGTAGAAGCTTAAACCTTAAACTTATGAAGAGATTTATAATAATAATAATAATAAAATGAAGAAATCTATAATAATAATAATAATAAAATAAAGTGATTTATAATAATGAAATTATGTTAAAATGATATATTATAATATATCACTTACAGGTAGAATTTTAGTTCAGCGTTAAGCTCAACAAAATCCTTTGCAAAGTCGTACCAAGGTATGGTTTATTTTACAATATATTGAACAAGTTGTTTCTACAATATGATGGCTAGATTTGTTTTGATGTTTCTATGATCAAATCAATAAACCAGGGTTTGTATAGAACCTTTAACATTTTTGAGGAAGAATTTTTTTAACTAAATTGATTAAATGAGAGGGAAAACTATTAAGATATAGACTTCTTGTTTTAAGAATTCCTTATAAGTGAAATTTCACATGTTTATTTTATTGAGAATTTAAAAAAAATAAAAATGCTTGTATATCTTTGAGGTATATAGACAAGGTAATTCTTTTGGGGATCTACTAATATTGAATACTATCTAGAGATTCTTGGTGACTTGGAGGTGTTGTTCAATCTTGATGGACAAAAATGTAATTTTAAATGTTATCAAAATAATTGATTTTAATTTCTCGCTTACAATAAGTGGGGACACTTAGCATTATTTATCTAGATTTAAAGATTTAAACTAAAAATGAATTAAAACTTGCATAGAAATTTTATATTATTCTATTTATATTTTAAATTGACAAATGGTTCTAGATTAAGTATTGTTGGCCTGGGGTTTGATTTTGGACATTTTGGTACCAATTTCGTAAATTTTGGTCGAAGGCTATGGAGGAAGGGTAAAAAGGACAATCAACTCTAACAATTGAGGCAGAGATCAAGGAATAGTAACCATTTTTGGAGATATCCGATAGAAATGTTGGTTATTTAGTTGGGACATTTTGTCCACCTATGCAATGAGTCGAGTAGTGGGAGCGGGCTGTAAATCAGACCATTAGATCCTATAAATATGTAATGGGTTGGGCTGAGAGATATAGAAAAAAGGAGAGGAAAAGAGAGTAGAACAAGTTGATGTAATAATGTTTCCACTCGATGTTTGAGTTGAGTCGCAATGTATGAGTCGATTTGCAAGTTGTGTGCGAATATATGTTTTAAGAGTGATTAAGAATGCATCTCTAAACTGAGTGCATAGACATGAAGCGCTCGAGCTATGACTCTTATGGATAAACTAGTGCTTTTTTTGTTTTCTCCCAGTTTGGGTTTCCACGTTAAATATTTGTGTTCTTTGTTTGATGTGTTGTGTTCTTTCTTAATCATATGGCCAAATTATTAATGTGAATTGTTAAGTAATATGAATTAATGTTAAAGTCATTTTATTGGTCGAATACATAAGTATAATATATGTCGTGATTATAGATGTTTGTTTTTGTCACAATCTATGATTTGTTGATGTGGATTATGTTGAGGCAATTGTTAGTGAGAATCCCCTTCACCGCTGTAGAAGCTTGGTTATTGTAGCTCCCATAGGTAGTTCAGGTGAGATTTCCTCTACTCTGCAGATGTTGTTGGGAGGCTTCATGTTGATTGTATAGCATCAGTAGTCATTCTCTGAACTTGTGAGTGATATCAAGTCGGACTTGGAAGTTATATCAAGTCCTATGTATCCTCATATAATTGAGGTGGTGATGTTCTATTGTAGAGCTTATGAGTAATATCAAGCCGAGTCTTGTGAGTAATATCCAGACTAAACTTGTGAGTAACATCAAGTCAAGTATTCTCATATAGGGTACCATATGAGAATGGATCTCCAATTGTGGAGATCATCTTGTGTTGTATCAAGATTGAAGTCTTGTCTTGTGTCAAGACTGTGGAACTCCATTTGTTGAGGTGGTTATACTATGTGATATATTGCTAGTCATGGTCACTAAGTGTTATAATTATCCTTCAGGGATTAGCTACCCCTAGAGTGAATTACTTTAGCATATGACTGAAAGAAAAAAAAAGAAAAAAAATCATTTCTATAGGAAATTCTAATGTAAATAAGACAAGTGCTCCATAAATGGATAATAAAATGTATATTGATAAAATATAGGTTGGTTTACAATTACATTGGTAGGGATTTATATAAGCCTTATCGTGCCTTTTCAAATCAAAAGGGTACATCTCTTTATGTTTTCTTAATTAATCAATTAATTTAATCATTTATTATTTATTAATATTAAAATGTATACTAATATGAATATTTAATATTGATATATGTTTATGTATCTCATACTGTTATATTTTTTATATAACATTGCCTTCCTCTATATAAGACACGACTTATGTCTAATTTCTTGATTGTAATGTCAGCTCTCAGTCTTTTTTTGTTAATAACTACCACACTTGATGCAACGCGGCGATACGAGTTACGAATTCCCATGAAAAAATGTCGCATTAATTTTTATGTTGGGTGAATCCACGGACCTGGGTAACACTTTTTGGCAAGCGCATTTTGGCAAAAACAGAAAAAACGCACCTTGGTCGAGGGCTTGTTGAACCCTCGACCGAGGTCTTAATATCTCGACCGAGGTTTTATCAAGCCCTCGACCGAGGTTTTGTTCAGCCCTCGACCGAGGTATTTCTTAACCCTCGGTCGAGGTATTAACTCGGTCATTAATGTTTGAATTCACTCCCAGGCTTTTGCTCCAAAGTAGTTTACATGACTAGGACCTCGACCGAGCTCATACCTCGGTCGAGGTCTTAACGAAACCTCGACCGAGGGTTTGTTAAACCCTCGGTCAAGGGCTTTACAAACCCTCGGTCGAGGGCTTTACAAACCCTCGGTCGAGGTTTCGTTAAGACCTAGACTGAGGTATTTAAATACCTCGGTCGAGGGCTTAAGAAAATAGACTTAGCCCACATTCAAACAAATGAAAAATTTTCTGTGCCTTGTAGAGTTGTACACCCTGCCATTCCTAGCACATAACTGAGCGGAGTTGATACCGATAAATTCACCAACAAATATTCTATCCATTGAGGTATCATACACGCATTTTGGAATTCATATGAAATTTTTTTTTAATTACTTCTAAAACTTATACTTAGAAAACCACACTGCAACTTCGAAGCAGCTCAATGAAAAATCCGCAGAGTTAAAAATACACAGCCAAAAAATTCTT
>LPNX010692853.1:259149-288685 GCA_001517045.1 Pseudotsuga menziesii
ACATTGTCCATACGAGATCTATCTTCATTGGAGTTGTTTGTCATGTGTTCTTTCTCTCTTGAAGTCATAACTCCTTTTTTTATGGTCATTTGGACCTTTCATTGGTAAAAATGATTTTTATAATTCTTGTGTGGATAAGGAGTTTCTATTGTTTGTTTTGTTACTAGATTAATTTTTTGTTCCCGAACTTAAATTTGTTTTACTCATAATCTAGATGTTTCCTTCACGATTTGCTCTACTTTATTCTCTAATAGCTTGCTGTCATATTGAATCTTTTTGAACTTTTATTTTTTTGACTTTTCGTCCTCTCTTGACTTCTTAATCTGTTCTAGCAATTCTTGATTAACTTTTTTTAAAGAAGATTTTTCTTCGAAATTTCTTGATAATTTTATCTGAAGATTTTGATTGCGATTTTTTAAATGGTAATTATCTTCGATATTTTATAACAACTTATTCTCAATATCTTCATAAGCTTGTTCTGGATTTTGATTACTTTTTAATTTCTTGATTTTTGTGACTGGGGTTTTGTTATGATTTTCTCAACTGAACAATTTCATCCTTGTTATTTGAGACTATTTTGGATGTTTTCCTTTTGTCGTTGAAGCTCTATAATTTGTGGTTGATGTCGACCAACCTCTAATTCTTGGCATTTTAATTTCTCGTGTATCTGTGCAATTTCCTTGTCTTTACTGATGATGATTTTATTTAAATGCTTTACTTCTTCTTCTAAGTCTTCATAGTTTCCATAAGTTGATCCTTTTTCTGTATTTTGTGATTGGGGAACTCCCACTGATAGATCATGTACCGTTATTTTATTCTTCCCATAGAATAAGGCCATGAACTTCCATTTTTCATTGATGATGAACATTCCCAATGTTTTCAACCAGTTTGAACCCAACATTATGTCAACAAGATTGTCGTCTATAGCCGCAACAATGAATTGAGAAGAAAAATTATATTCATCGATCTACAATGGTAATTCATTTATTTTATCTAGTTTGACTTGTTCTTCACTATACTTGATTGTGTAACTTGTAGCTGATTAGTAAGATCAACATTAATAAAAGTTTCTTTAATGGTTGGACATATAGCAACAAAAATTGGACTTTCATCAAATATTCCACAAACTTTTAACATTGCCATAGGTGTTTTCGATGGAATGTGCAAGAACCTTCCTTTTTCGTTCATTCAAATTTGTTTTTTTTTCATTTTGACCTTCACTTGGATTATCCTTTTGACTTTATTATAATATAACCCTTTTATACTTTTTCTTTTCCTTTTTTTTTCCATCTTCAAAGCCTTTTTATTTTATATATCCTTGAACTTTACTTCTCCTTGATTAGTTTTCTTTTATGGCCATTATATAAAATATTTAATATCCTTACTAAAAAATATTTTTAAGGTTACTTTCTTTATTATAGATTTTCCACATAAAAATCCTGTAAATGTTATTCGATTGCTTAAATGTAATGAACTTTTGAATTCTAAATAAATGTATGAATTTATTAATATTTTTTTAAATTTTGTTTATTCTTTTATTATCTACTTGATTTATTGACTTTGTTGGATTTTAATGAATAAACCCCTTGACTGAACTATGTCGTAGGGCACTTATTGGGCGTCTAGAATACTGCTCCATGAATAAAGAGGAATGGGTGGCATGGGATACCACCCAGTGGAAACCCATACTCAACTATGTTCCTACCATTAGCCTACTAGACAACAAATGGCTGGTTTTTGTCTTTATTGAAGATGTCGATGCCTCCCGTATTTTGAATTCGCTCTGGACTATCAAAAATATATCTCTAGTTCTCAACCGTTGGCATTCCAATTTTTATCCCCTCAAGGAAAGAGTAGTCAAGAGACATATGTGGGTACTGATGCCTGCATTGCCTTTTCCTCTTTGGAACAAGGAGTTCTTGATTGGCATAGCGAACACTCTCGGTCGGTTTGTGGCTATAGAAAAATATTTCCACCTCATAATTGACAAGAGAATGGCCAAGGTCCTTGTTGAGATGGATGTATTGAAGGGTATTCTGGTTGATATCGATATTGTATTCAATAATTCGATCATTACTCAAATACCGGACTATCTGAACATGCCTTTCAAGTGTAGTTACTGTCATGAGACATGGCATCTAAGGAATAAGAGTACTTCATTACTTCATGGTTGCCCCTTAAACCTTGGATTTTATGACTCTAATCCTTCACCTGACTCTCTTTCATTTGTATCTCCTCCTGAAGATACTTTGGGCACTCCCACTCCTGTTGGCCCTTATGATTCCTTCTCACCTACCTCCTTTGGTGACCTCACCGAAGGGGAACTCCAGTATATTCTAGATATTGAGCATATAGCATGGGCTTTTGCAACTCTTGTCCCTTCATTGGTCATTAACATTGTCCCCCCTACCTTCGATTCCCCTTATCCCTCCCTATTGTACCCCCCCTTACTACTTCCTCATCTGAGTCTCCACCTTCCTTCTCCATTGAGGACTCTCCCCCACTCCAGAGGAACTCTCCTCCTTTAGAATATGTTGTACCTAACATCCCCATGTCCTCTACCACATTCATGGATCCATCCCTCCTGAAATACCTAACCATTTTCTCTAACAAGTCTCCTATCTCTCCCTCTACTCTCCCTCTGGATTCGATCGGGTTTGAAAATTTCACCATACAAAAATTCTAGGAAAAGAAAAATATCTTCTGCTCCCACTGATGAGACTGGCCCCTCTGGCCTCTACACTCCTCTTTCTGCTAGGATCAAAGCAGCAGCTAGATCCCTAAACTCTCCCCATCATGCACTTAGAGCTCTGGCACCTAAAGATCAGGTCGACCCATGAGAATTCTCTCTGTGAATATACGAGGGTTTGGGGGGCTTACCAAACAAAAAGCCCTCATGTCACTGTTCTCTTCCTTGAACCCTGACATGATTTTGATACAAGAAACTATGTGTGATTACTATTCTTCTCTTCGTTTGTTTTCTAAGATGAGACCAAGCTGGGAATTTTGTGCACTTGACTCTCTTAGTATCTTGGGGGGCCTTCTCACAAGTTGGAATCCCCATCTTACCCATTGTAAGGTCTTTCACTCCTATGATGGTATCTTAGTCAAGGCTATATTCAAAGGCCTTGATTTTGTTTTCTCCATTTTGAACTGCTATGGAACCTGCTCTAACAGATATTTTTTTTGGTACAATGTTTTGGCTAGGGCCATTTTTGACTACCCTAACCTCATTTTAGCGGGGGACTTAAACTTCACCCTCTGTGATGTAGAAATTTGGGGTAATAAATTCTGCATTGATCACATGGTACACTACTTCTCTCATCTCTTGGAATCTACCAACATGGTGGACTTAGCCCCCCACACTCCTGGTCCTACTTGGAGAAATGGTCGTGTGGGCCATGAAGGAATTATTAAAAGACTTGATAGATTCTTGACCTCTCTCCACCTCCTCCCTGGATTGAATCATTACAAAACCTGGATTCACCCTTCGGAGATCTTTGATCACTATCCTGCATTCTTGGAGTGGAACTTTGTACCAACCTGTCATATTTATCCATTGAAGTTTAGTATGGACTGGCTTCTGGAACAAGATTTTTGTGATATTGCCAACCCCTCCTGGGTGTCCCATGTTCACCCTTCTTTATATCCTATGTCAGCTCTCACCTTTAAACTTAAGAGACTCAAAGGATCGGTTAAGGATTAAGAAAAAAGAATGGTCTTGCCTAAAGCTAAAGAGGCTAAAGAGATTGACTTAGCCATTCAAAATCTCCTCACTGCCCGAATCTCTGGCATTTTGACTGATGATGAGGCTACTCAGCTCTCTCAACTGAAGATTAGGAAGGAGTCTTTATTGGCCCATCAAGTTCTTACTTGGAAACTCAAAATCAGAATTGACTGGATCAATGAGGGTGATGCCAATACCAAATTCTTCCACTCCTATGCATCTGCCAGAAGAAACTCTAAATCTATTTGGGCCCTGTGGAACTAGAGTGGTGATCTGATTGAGGATGAATTACAACTCAAAAGCATGGGTGAACAACACTTTACTCATTTGTTTTAGGATGATGGCTGCATTAATATTGAGGATCAATTAAAAGTCATTAGACTCTTCCCTAATTTTGTTCAAGAGGAGGAAAGAAAGTGTTTTATGGCTGATTTCACTCTTGCTGAAATTGAAAGTGTGCTTAAAGGCTTCAAAAAAGACAAAATCCATGGCCTTGATGGTTGGCCTGTAGAGTTCTTCCTTCATTTTTTTTAGCTGGTGGGTGTTGATATTCTTATGGATGTGGATCAATCTTGGTTGGAGGGAAGGATCTCGAGTTCCTTAAATTCCACCTTTATTACTCTCATACCGTAATGTGATTATCCCTATTCATTTGCAGAATTTAGGCATATATCCCTCTATAACTTGGTTTATAAGACCATCTCTAAGTTGGAAGCTATCATACTAAATCCCTTCTTGGACAAACCCATATTGAAAAACCAGTTTGGATACCTTCATAATAGACAGATTATTGAGCCTATAAGCATCACACAGGAATATTGCACTCCATCAAATTGAATAAGAAGAAGGTATTGGTTCTCAAATTGGACCTGGTTAAAGTCTTTGATCGTGTTAACTAGACATTTCTCATGCTAGTACTCCTTCAGATTGGTGTGTCGGTTGATGGTGTCAATTGGATTATGGGTTGTGTGGAATCTTCTAATTTTGTTGTATTAGTCAATGGGACACATTCCAAATTTTTTCTTGTCTCAAGGGGAATCAGACAGGGATGCCCCCTCTCCCCACTCCTCTTCATTTTGATGATTGAAAGTCTGAGTTTACTCATTTCCAATGCACATTAAAGGGGGGGTTATTACTGGGATAAAGGTTTCTTCAAGCATGAATCTTACACACCTGCTATTTGTAGATGATGTCATACTATTTGGGCTAGGAACACTAGATGAATGGCAGAATTATAAAGAAATATTAGACCTTTTTTTGTTCTGCTACGAGCATGAAAATTAGTATTGAGAAGTCATATTTTCTGTATAATGAGGTAGACGAGATTACCAGGGATGGGATCTTCTCCTTAATTCCTTTTAAAATGAATCCCTTGATTGTTGGCTCCAAGTATCTGGGCTACTATCTCAAACCTCTGGGATATTGTGTTAATGATTGGCATTGGTTTATCGAAAAGTTTGAAAAAAGGATTAGCAATTGGACTTACAGGCTGTTATCTCTTAGAGGAAGGATGATCCTGGTTAAATCAATCCTTTTGGGGCTAGTTGTATATTGGCTCACCTTAGCTTGGATGCCTAGAACTATATTAAACTGTCTCAGGCGTTCCATTTTCAATTTTCTCTGAGGGAAGATGAGTGGGAACTACAAAATACAATTGTGGATTGGCATACTATATCCAGACCATATGAATTTGGTAGGTGGAATATCAAGAACTTGGATTGGTTCAGCTTAGCGCTCAGATTAAAAAGCTTCTGAATGGTATTGAAGGGTGAGGAAATTTGGTCACACATTGTCAAGCACAAATATCTTAAAAATAGGTCTGTGGATGAATGGTTTCGCTTGAAACAATTTAATTTGATGTAACTAACAACAAAGAGTACATCATGCACAATTGTAAGGCTTACGAGTCCTCTGTCGACCTTCAGGGTGAGGAATGGCAAGTCCGCCAGTTCTCTGCCTTGGGCGAACCAACGAACCACGCTATAGAGATGCATCCGCATCATATAAGGCATAGTAAATGATTTTTTGTAAATAACTCAATGTAAGTAGCCCCATATATGGATACGAATAAAAAACTCTTACTCAAAAAACCACCCAAAAGTTTACAAAACAAAATGGATTGACGAGTTATTTGTTTTTGCTTTGAAGGTGCTCTGAAGAAGACTATCGAATATGTGGTACTTATTATTTTCATAATGTTGAGTACTCATTTATTTCTTGTTCAATTTGAGATTATGGACATGGTACTTATTTGGGCGAAGCTTCCTAAAATACGAGTTGAATTCTATTCACTAAAGGTTTTTTTGGGTTATAGGGAATTCTTTGTGACTTTTCGATGGGATGGAAATGAGTTACAAATACTTGAGATTTTAAACTAATTCCTATAGATATTTATAATTTTAAACTAATTTTTAAAATTATAATTATGTAAATTTTTTCATCGATTTAAAAAAAATTAAATTACAATTCCAATTTTCCATAGTTTAATGTATAAATATATATATTTTATTAGTAATATATTTTACTATTATTTGAAAATATTCTAAATTTTTAATTTTTAATTTTCAAAATGTTGAATATAAATCTATATATTTTTTCTAAAAAATATCAAAAATATAATTTTATCTTAAATTATTGATTTCTATTATTTTTTTAATTTGATATTTAAAAAAAAAATTAAATCATAAATTTTTACTAAATTTTTAATTTGATTTTTTTTCAAACTTACACACTTGTTTATTAATGTTTTTTTCCTTAACAAAACAAAAAAAAAATCCATATTTTCATCGTACTTTTGTTTGAACTTCAAAAAGAAACTAAAATACATAAGTACACTTTTCAATAAACTAAAATCAAAATATGTCAACTAATAAGTCAAAACGTACCTATCATATTTTATTATGAAAAAAATATTTATAAGAAATATGAATATGAATTAATATAATATTTTAATTAAATAGTTAAAAGGTAATATATATATGAATATATATGATCAAAATATTTAAAGCGAAATATATGGGTTGTTTAGATAAATGCCTACGTCGGTTTAAGGTTCATGATTATCTCGCGTCTAGGGTTTGGTTTTTTTTCAATCCTCCATGTATTCTTGGAGGATTGAAAAAAATTGGGCAGCATTTATGCTTGCCCGACACACATTTCAAAATTAAACCGGCAGCATAGACGACTGTTGGTTGATAGAAATATTTATACAAACTATAAATTTAAATTTTAAATTTAACAAATTTGAAGTTTTTCAATCCTCCGTGTATTCTTGGAGGATTGAAAAAAACCCAACAGCATTTCTACTTGCTGGGCACACATTTAAAAATTAAACCGGCAGCATAAAATCTACCAGATGACAAAATATATATAAAAAAAAAAAAAAAATATTAAATAAAAAACAAATTTCAATTTTAAACATATTTTAAACGCTACCAATAGCATTTTTGCTTGTCGACACACATTGCAAACATACTAGGCAAAAAAAAAAAAACCTAAAAACATCTATAACAATGATTTTTTTTCAATTTTAACCTAACATGTTAATACCTAAAAAAAAACTAAAATTCCATTTCAATTTCAAAAAACAAGTATTGGGGGTTACCTCTCTGCTCCGATATCGTGATGAAAGGGGGCATGGCTTGCGTGGTAGCTTGGTCAAGCTCTCCGAGGGTGCAGCTGCACAGTCGAGGTGTTTGGGGACGCAAATGCTCAATCGAGGTACTTGCTCGATTGATGTTCGTTTGTACAGAAATGAGGAATGGTTGCGGGTGCCTGCGACCCTTTTTATATTTTTTTAAAATAGGAACCTCGATTGAGGTACTTAGCTCGATTGGGTAGGGACCTCGATCAAGGATTTGTTAAACCCTCGATTGAGCTCTTGGTAAGCCCTCAATCGAGGTATTTATACCTCGACCAAGGCTTTACCGAGAGCTTGATCGAGGTATTTATACCTCGATCGAGGCTTTACTAAGAGCTCAATCGAGGTATTTATACCTCGATTGAGGCTTTACCGAGAGCTCGATTGAGGGTTTAACAAAACCTCAATCGAGCGCTTGTTAAACCCTCAATTGAGGTATGAAAACCTCGATCGAGGGTGTGTTTTTTGCATTTTGCTGAAAATACCTTGCCAAAAATTGTAACCCACCTCCATAGATGCACCCAAGAACAACATCTCCACTCTTGTTTTCCCAGCGTTGGTGCCAGGTTTATACATTACATTTTTAATGCTGTAGAATATATTTAATCCCTAGATTTATTGTAGATTAACTCTAATTGGTTTCGATTTATCTTCTATTGATTATGCTTGTATATTGCACATAAGGGAATGAAATCAATTAATTCTAATCTGCATAGTAAATTTCCATGTTTCGACTATATATTCATAATGGTGTCATTCTTCTAGATATTTCCTTACTCTGTATATTAAAGTTAATTTAGCAACTGAATTTACGATGTTTGTTTACAAGTATAGATTGTGGAGAACCTCCTGCAATAAACAATGAGAATGCACGATATAACAGAAATAATGGATCACAAAAGAGATTTATTAATCGCGGGCCACTTTGAGGGGGCAACCTCCTTTGAGCAAGCTCAATACAAAATAAATCTTCGATGATTTCATTGGACTCAACACTTAGTTATATACTAAGTCTAATCTAAACAACTATTACTCCCAGTTATATACTAAGTCTAATCTAAACAAGTATTACTCCCCATGAATGTGGGAAAATACAACATACTAACTGGACGACTTAACATCAACTATTAATCCCCATGAATGTGGGATAATACAACATACTAACGGGACGACTTACAAAGCATATGCATCCAATAAAATATACTAACAAAATAAATAGGAGGGTTGACACGGGTTCTTAACATCCCTTCCCTCTTAGAAAAGATTTGTCCTCAAAGCTTAAGATATGGAAACTGTTGCTGAATCTGAAGGAGTGGTTTTCATGTAGCATCCTCTGGTTGCATGATGTGCCACTGAATTGAAGACCTTTGTGATGGACCAAGAGAGAAGTTGACAAGTGTGCTTATTGAGGATGGCCTCTGACTTCGAAATGATGGATCCTTCATTATCCCATTCTGGTAAAACAATCTGTGCGCTAATGTTGGTGCCAATCACTTGTTGAATGCGAGAAGGAGGAAGTGCCAATTTATAAGCAACATACCCAATCTTTTTAAGAACTATATATGGGCCAGAAATATTTGGAGCGAGCATTTGATTCCCTTTGTCTTTCAAGGAGGATTTCTTGTAAGGCCGCAGACGAAGAAAAACCACATCACCAACTTGAAAAGTGCACTCAGAATGGTGTTGATCAGTCTGTTGTTTGATGCAGGATCTTGCCATGTGAATATTGTCCCATAGGAGGTGAAAAATATGATGTCGGTTTCGAAGAACCATGTCAACTGCCTGAACTAGTGAACTGCTGGGGGTGGATGGAAGGAGTACTAGAGGTGCATGACCATAAACTGCTTCATATGGAGTCATTTTAGATGTAGTATGGTAGGAATTATTGTACCACCATTCAGCAAGAGGGAGCCACTTTTCCCACTGATGTTGTTCTTCAGAGGTGAAACAACGAAGATAAGTTTCCCAATATTTGTTGACGATTGTAGTCAGACCATCTATTGGCGGGTGATAAACTGAACTCATATGAAGTTTTGTGTCAGTGATGTGAAAATGACTTGTGAAATTTGTGTTGCGGTCTAAGACAATGGAAGAAGGGATTCCATGAAGAAGGAATATCTGGTCCATGAAAATTTGTGCGATTGAAGAGGTGGTATATGGATGGCTGAGAGCACAAAACTGACTATATTTGGAGAGTCGATCCACCACAACCAAGATTAGGGTCTTCCCTCCATATTTAGGGAGCCCTTAAATGAAATCCATCGAAATATATGTCCAAATCCTTGTAGGGGTGGGAAAAGGTTAGAGCAATCCAGAAAGGAGTGTAGTTTCACCCTTGTGGTGCTGACAAGGAGCACATTCGGCAACCATATGTTGAATTTCTCATTTCAACCCTTCCAAAAGAAGTTACGTCACACTAGCTCATATGTTTTGATGAACCCAGAGTGCCCTACCGATGGAGAAGCATGGAGTTCATAAAATAACGCATGTTTAAGGTCTGTGCTCTGGGGAAGCACCAGATGACCCATGTATCTTAGAGAAAATCCATCCCAAGGTGAATACGGTACCACAGAAGGGTTACTGGTCAATTGTTGGATGATTTCAGATAATGAGGAGTCATTGGCATAGACTTGCTGAATAGAGTGTAACCAAGTTGGAATAGGCATAGAAATAACTGAAAGAGAAACATGGACATCAAATGTGTGGAAAAGAGCATCCACCACAAGATTGTCCTCAGCCTTCTTATAGTCATAATCCTTGAGTTTGCTAACCCATTTCTATTGTTTTGGGGATGAGACCCATTTTTCCAAGAAATATTTCAAACTCTGGTGATCAGTCTTGATCCCAAAAGGATTATCTAAGAGGGATGGCCACCACTTCTGTACTGTGTGCAAAATAGTCATCATTTCCTTCTCATATGTAGAGCTGGATAAATTCTTTCCAGAAAGGGATTTGTCAGTGAATGAAATGGGATGTTCATCTTGAAAGAGGACAACCCCAAGTCCGTTTTCGTAAGCATCACTCTCAAGAGTGAAGAGCTTGGAAAAATCAGGCACTTGAAGGGTGCATCGGAATGAAAGACCCAAGGGAGTAGTTGAGACTGCTAAAGGTTGCAACTGAATGAAATGGTGTTGAATGATGACACCATATGAATTCATCCTAAGGAGATTTTCCATGTGATGGGAACTGATGATGCTGAGAGAACCTAGTTGTAAGCCATTGAATGTGTGTTTGTTTCCATTGACTGAAAATTGCATCCACAATTCAGCAAAATCCCATAAGATGGGTCCAAGTGTGCATAACCATTGAGTTCCCAAAATCACATCACATCCTCCTAGAGGCATGGAAAACATGTTAGAGCGCAAGTTATAATCTCCAATAGAGATCACACACTGCGAAACTTTCCTTTGCAAGGTAAGGTGCTCCCATTAGCAACCATGACTTTAAATATGGAGCAAGGATGGACAAAACTATTAGCTTGTTTGGAAATTTGAGGGTCAATGAAGTTATGGGTGCTACCAGAATCAATGAGTATTGTAAGAAGAATCTTCTTGAAGAAACCCTTGACCTGCATGGTTTGTGGGGTGGTGACTCCGGTTAATGCATGGAGAGATATCTTTGGGTGTTTGTCATGAGAGTGAGGGTCCATAGGGGGTTGTTGAATGTCGACCTGATCGTCTACTAGATCTTGAGCAGCTTCACAAATTTCAAGTGCAGGCGGAGAAACCACATCCAAGAGATAGAGCTTTTTTTAAGTACATTGATGTCCCCGGGTGAATTTCTGATCACAATTATAACAAAGTCCTTTTTCCCTAATTGCCCGCATCTCGACTTCAGACAAAGGCTTGATAGGAGTGGGTCTAGGAGTTGGAGGGATTGGATGTCTTTGCAAAACCATATTTCTGAATGGAACAAAAGTGGATTTGTGGCATTGCTGAGCCATGATCTTGTCCTCCGCCAACTTAGGCAACCCTAGGATTTCCATCATTGTGTTGGGACAAAACATGTTAACCTCAGATCAGATTGTATCCTTAAGACCGTTGATAAAAAAAACTCCTGTAGAATGCATAAGAAAATCCTTCTATGTGCTTGACTAATTTCTCAAATTATGTCTGATACTCTCTCATAATGCCAGTCTGGCGAAGTTTGGTGAGTGCTCCTGTGAATTCATCAAAACCACTAGGGCCAAATTGGTGCAAAAGGAGTTAGCAAAAATCTATCCATTGGGGCTCTTCATGATCCTTGATGTACCAACAGAACCATTGAAAGGCTTCATGTTCCAAATGAAATGATGCAAGTGGGATTTTGGTGACATCAAAAGTGTTATGCATATTAAAGTATTGTTCTTCCTTGTGTATCCATCTAGTTGGATCATCACCATTTAAGGGAGGGAAATCAATATTTGGCCCATGAAAGTTGTTGGAAGAAGAGAACTCGGTGTCTGCAGAAGACTCAAGCTGTTTTTCGTTGTTCATGCCTAAATGCTAAAGATGGAGGTCAAGAAATCTTTGATCCAAATCTGCGAGTTTGGTATTGAGGGTGACAAGTTCTTCTTCCATTTGTCTATTTTCTCCTACGCAAGTGACAAAAGCAAGAATATTATTATTATTTTTTAGGGGAGAAATGGGTAGAAAAACAAAAACATAGAGGGTTTTAGAAAAGAAAAAAATTTGAGTTGGGAAGACGTGAGTGGGTAATTGGAGTCGACTAGGTTTGGGGCACTTTTTGAAGGACAAGGAACAGAAAATGCGAATTTCAGAAGCGGGGTGAAAGAATGGGAAAATTTGTCAGAGAGGGACAATGAAGAAAAATTCAAAAACGAACACTGTGGCAAAATTTGAAGGCGATTGGGTGAGAATTGAAGAAGTTATGACAAATGTGGAATTTTGAGCTTCAAGAAGTGGAATTTGGGATAAGGTCCTCAATGAATGAAATATGCAGAATGGAATGACGGGGGTGACTATGAATTTTCAAGGGAAATGGAGCCAAATCAAGGAAGATATGACTAAAAAAAAAATACAGAAACTTATACTCATTTTTTTTTGAAGAAATGATTTGTGGTGGTGAAAGAAAGTTGTGCTTTATCAACTTGAAATGGAGTAAATGATCTATGACAATTTTGGAATTCTGTACATTATCAACTGTAAATAGATATGGACCCCAGGTATATTCGGCTTCCTAATGGTTCAAAGGTAGTCACTTGACCACCAAGGTTGTCTCAGGCTTGAGTATTGGGGCAATACCCCTCACTTCACAGCGCAGGTAAAACTGCTAACCACTTGGCCAAAAATTCCAGCTCTTTAGTTTTCCCCACCGATGGGAATCTAGTCAATCTGGTGGGGGTCATTGCCCTTTTCTCTTGGCAGGTCCTTTCAATGGCTAACTACTTTGGGGTTCCTGTGGTACTCCTCAGAATGAGTTTTAGAGTTATGCCCAAGTACTTCCCATAGTTAAGCGGATAGGGTTTATTCCCTGATCCGAATGAATAGTACCGCTGCAATAAGAAGAACTACTGCAATAATCACAGTGCCAGAAATTCCACCCGATGCCCAAAAAAACCCTGTAATTAGAGTTAGGGTTTTGAGATGAAATTTTAAAATCAGCATAACTCGATCTATATTGCTCAAAATCGTTATTATAGCCTATTTTTGGAACTCGAATAGCCACTCTGCTTCTACCCATGCAATCGAAATAGAAATTAGGGCACCCGACCAAAATATTGTCGCTCTGCAATTTCCGCGACCATCATCGAAATTCAGAAAAATTTGCTGATTTTAAATCCATGATATCTCCACTTCTGGAACTCCAAACGAGATGGTTTTTTGTTTTGAAATTGTGTATTTTTGCAAGAGAAATTCAGATATGCATTTTGTTTCTTCTGATTCCATGTAGAAAGTTTCAAAAATGGATATGAAATTCGTCGCCCAATTTTTCCCTCTTTCTATTTTTAGAAAAGAAAAAAAAAATTCCCACTTGTTCCAAGGAAAGTGCTCTGATACCAGATGTGGAGAACCTCCTGCGATAAACAATGAGAATGCATGATATAATAGAAATAATGGATCACAAAAGAGATTTATAAATCGCGGGCCACTTTGAGGGGGCAACCTCATTTGAGCAAGC
Source organism: Pseudotsuga menziesii (assembly GCA_001517045.1). Taxonomy (NCBI): domain Eukaryota; kingdom Viridiplantae; phylum Streptophyta; class Pinopsida; order Pinales; family Pinaceae; genus Pseudotsuga; species Pseudotsuga menziesii. The sequence continues at coordinate 272,637 of LPNX010692853.1, forward strand.
TCAATACAAAATAACTCTTTGATGATTTCATTGGCCTCAACACTTAGTTATATACTAAGTCTAATCTAAACAACTATTACTTCCCATGAATGTGGGATAATACAACATACTAACCAGACGACTTAGCATCAACTATTAATCCCCATGAATGTGGGATAATACAACATACTAACAGGGCGACTTACAAAGCATATGCGTCCAATAAAATATACTAACAAAATAAAGAGGAGGGTTGACACGGGTTCTTAACATAGATATGCATTCATCTTATGTAAGCGAATGAAGTCCTTTTATAATGTTTATCCAAACTTGCTATACAAATTTACAGTGACAAATTGTATAATATTATTATATAGATCAGTAATCTTTAGCTTAACTATAGACATAAATCCTTAAAATAATAATAGTAGTATTATAATTCAGGAAATAACTGAGTTAAGTATTAAGCATTGAATAAATATCTATATAGGAGAAGCATTATCGTAAGTATTTACATAGGAAATACTATAACAAAAACCATATGGATCCCATAATCAAACGAAAGTGGATTCTGTATCCGAACAACACCACAACAAAATCATGTTATAAATGGTTTCTATCAAATCGTAAGACATTTAACATAAGAAAACAACTATAGGAATCGTGGGATTTTTTCCCTTACAATAAATACAGAACAACGAGAGTCTTTATCCCATATAACAGCTTATAATATATTCAAGAGGTCACGGGATCGAATCCCATCAAGTTCTTCTTAAACAAATGAACAAAATTCACGAAGAGGGTTTTTGGTCATTCGTTAGGTCCGTCTACATATAATTGTAGAATCCTCAACTAATCTACATTAACGGATCAAGGATCCTTGTAACATCCACTAGCATACTTAAAACAATAAAACAACAATTTAAGTCATATCTACAAAATTAGATATCATATCTATAATCACGGCTTGAAACCAATCATCACAGGTAATTCCACATTGTGGCTATCGAGATTAAATTATGATAAAAAAGATCCCGAGATAATTTCCATGCACTCACAAAATAATCTACATTCTAGGGATCATAGGATCGAATCCCTTTAAATAACTACAAATCAATTTCACAATACTGGAGATAACTCGGATACGGGTCAACTAGTTTTGCACAAGTAACTACTTTAATAAGACTACACTACTATTTTAGATAAGCCATATTCAAATCCATAAATGGAATCGTGGGTCAAGTTACATACACACAGAAATCGACAAATTGAATCTCCTAAAGAAATAATTAAACTTGTAGTCCAACAATTTATAAATCACATCATAGAATTAAAACATCATCGTCATTTCAATAATAAACACATTATGATGGCCGTAAGTCTTTCCATTAAGATACCATCACAACACAAATCAAGAGCATATATTACAACTAATACAAAGATGATGAGAAAAAAGGGATGTTTTTCTTTCCACGGTCGTAAGACCATCTACGATGGCAGCCAAGGGTTTATATAACCCACATAGTATTTACTTACAACAATTTCACAAAACAACATTAGATAAAATCCAGTCCATGATCTAATCAATCAAAAGTAGTTTTACCAGCATATAGTTATACATGCTCACGGAGTAGTTATAAGACCATACTAATGGCTTCCACTATAATCAAACCAAAACTGTAACAAAAAATATACAGGAGTAAGACCTGTTAAGGGCTCCTCAAAAACCCTACCAGGGTTTAAACAAAAACAAAATCAATTCATTACAGTTCCAAGTAATGGCTTAAGGTCGACACGACCCAAAAGGGGATTTCCAATACAAGTAAGGCATATCTTAAACTTTAAAAAATAACATAACCACTTATCTCTTTGTCGTAGCCCATGAAGTATCACCCTACGAAACCTGTGAACAAGTGAAATGGGATCAATATGGTTTAATTAAATAAAAGAATGGTATAACAAATAGAGAACAAGTCGAAGCAGGGCTAGAGTAACTTAAATGGGAGTTTGGAAACGTGGGCCTGGGAGGAGGTGACCCTGTCACTTCCTCTCTAGCACCAAAACCCTGCAAGTAAACCCTAGTTCTAGTTAGTACCTTGTACATATTCAAAGAAGTTTAAAAATAAAATAAACTTGCAAAATAGGTATACCTATGCTTGTTGACAACGAGATCCAGGGGTCTACTCCTCCGACCTCCCTTATCTCTCCATAACTTGAAATTCACTCGAAGAAGACTCTTAGTAAGGTTTTAACAAAACATTTAAACCATTTGATTAAAATACAATCTAATAAGCTTGCTTACTTGCTGAGACAAGCTAGTCGTCCGATTGGAAACTTGATAGGCTCGTCGAAGCACTAGTACATTGAAGAGTTGGTCAAGGTAACCAACAACAACAACTACCTCACACAATTATCATCAACCAAGTAAGTATACAACACCACACGCCATCAACACAAGAAAAACTAGAGCAAAGTGCACGTAGAGCAGAGATCGACCACACATAGTCTCCGACCACAGAGCATACCCAAATGCAGTTAAGGATCGAGTAAAGACCTTCAAATCCATTATCCAAGCTCAAACAAATCCTACCCTCCACGTGTAGAGAAAAGATCGTATTACCATAATTCCTTGTGGGTCCTGGCTGTGTTGTCAACTCGCAACCATGACAAATGTTAATGTCAATCACCGATTAAATTAAATATCATAACCAAAATCATTTACCACAAAATCATTACAAATCCAAATCATGAATCGTGCTTTAAAAAGAATCAATCATAGTCGATGCCTTGGAACCATCACATATACATACGTGTTATATAACCTTCATATGCCAAGTCAACATTTGTGTTGGAACCCCATGGTATAAACATTCACCTTTATGCTTTAAAATCTTCGTTAAGTTGGATAGGATCTAATGCCATCGAGGGTCATGGCTAGACCCATAACCTTCTAAAATATGTCATAAAACATGTTAACACCAAGGACAATACCTTAGCCATGGGTGAGGCTAAGGTATTAGGAAGGTCCTATTTAGAATTTAAAATCAAAACATTAAAATCATAACCACTTTACTAACCCTCATGATGCACACAAACTTAAAACCATGTTCAAGATAGTAACCACTCAAACACATAAGATAATTAAAAGAGGCACACTAAAACCAACTTGTAGAATTTATAAGAGAGGCCGTAGAATAAAAAACGTCCAGTTCCATGCCAGTACAAGTATGTAAAACCCTATTTTCATTCATGGTAAGAGATAACCGTATGGGAAACCATACTTTACAAACCCTAAGACTTTCATGCTTAGGGGGAGGTCTTACATACATAGTGTAACTATGTCAAGGCTAAACCTTTACAATGAGATAGTTAATTGCAAAAACAAGTAATCAAAGTACATCACCTAAAGGAGTATGTCCGAACCTGTCGTAAAAAGCAGCACAATAAATATTAGGACCAATAGTAATTTAAACATAAGATTCTGCTATATGATAAATGTAAAAATAATACATGTAAATATTTTTTATGTACAATATTTAGATGTGTTACACTCTGTATGTTAAAGGACCTAATCAAGGAGACAAATGTACAGAAAAAGGCTACAATGACCACTGTTTCAATTAATTTTACAATGTATTTGCATTTTTTTTCAACATAAAACCTTTAAGATCTTTTTATCCCTCGACATGCTAGAGAATAATTTTGTTTTCTTTCTCAACATATAAAGTCCCTTTTAAAAATTCTTAAGTAGTAGTATTAAAATACAATAAATAATAATAAAAATAAAGCTATATGAAAATTTTAATATGTTGATTAATTATTTAAAATATATTGTTATGAAAAAAATTAATATATTTATAAAATTTAATTAAAAATTTAAATAAATATTATTAAATTTAATTAAAAATTCTAAATTTAATTACAATTTTGAAAATTATTTAAAATTTAAAAAAATCAAAATATTAATAAACTTGGATAATATCTTAATTTTTTCAACCAAAATGTCATGATTTTCGTACAAAACATTGTTTTGATATAAACATTTATGATCCTTTGCGACTTCATGTTCTATGTTATAGGAGTGGGATTATAAAGTGGAAAGTGTTCATCCGAGTGGGGAGTGAAATTCTTGAAAAAAAAATGTAAGTGAATAATAATTGTTTTTGTTATATATTTTTAAAGTTGAAAAATTTAAATAAGTTTTATATAATTTTATTTATGTGAAGAAATTAAGAATATCTAAAAAGATATAATATTGATAAACTAATTTTTCTTTATAAACCTTAACAAGTTTGATTGTACTTAAAAGAAGCGACATATGTAAGAAAGAGAGAAATCCACATATCACTTAAAAACATTTTATAAAGAAAGTATAATTATGATGTTGATAAATAAATGAATGCATAGATTAAGTTATATAATGTTTTCATAAATGAGTGTTTTATAAAGGTTTATAATTTAAACAAATTAAGTGATTATATTGTATTAAAGTATGGTTAAAATAAATTATTTAAGTAAATAAAAAAATGTTTATGTACATTTCTTAAAAATTTTAACCTTATTTCAAAATTTGAAGTTTTATAATTACCAATTTTCAATTAACATGTATATCTGTGTATATACTTATTTAAATAATATAAATTTCAATAACAATAACCAAATATTAATGTATCTAACATTGATTATGGTTTCCATATTATTATAGATATAGACATTAGATGATTGGAGTCCCCAGATTGGTTTTTTTGTTTGGGTTGACATTCACTGCATTTAATTTTATTTTTTATGAGATTGTCCACTCCAAAAGAGACAACAAAGAAGCCTCTCTAACCATATTTCTTCCCCTTTTAGTTTTTTTTGTTTCATATTATCTACCAGCATAGATTTATCTTAACTTGGCTCTATCAAGTGTAGAGAGGGATCACACTCCTCTAGTTGTAATCTTTGATAGTTCATAAATATCAGTTTAAGTAATGCATATAACTTTCATTTACCTAATTATACCTAGAAATTTATGAAATTATTAATTAAAGGGTTGGTGTAAGCTAATGCTGGTCACTTATGACACGTTCGTTGTAATGCACTTCTGGAGAAACATAAATCTGAACGTCAGAAAACAATATTAGAGGCACCTACACAACGTTTTGGAATATGACGTAAGAATATGAAACGTAGACAATTGGATTACCTTCCAGAATATATAACTTTTATTTATGGAAACTAAGTATAAATCCCAAAAAACGAGGTTCTTCTAAGGTTGGTATGTTATTTTTTTCCCAAAAAATAATGAATATGTTTGCGTTGGTCCACACGTTTGGTATGCAAATGGTGGAATTTTTTGAAAATAATTATATAGAGTTGTAGATAACAGGTGTGTCTAGTGCATCGTTATTTTTCCATATTCATTTATGTTATATATTTTTTTTAAATTAAGGAAGTTAGTGACGCCCTAAAATGACAAGGTTGAGTGTTGGTCCATGACATCTTGGTCTTAACATAGTCAATGAACGGTATTTTTTTTTAGAATGTAGGTCTTTGTGTCTTCTTGTGCGGGTTCTTTTCCGTTTTCTAAATATGTGAGCCAATCAAAAGTTATAGCCAAAGCAAATAGCCTACCTTTTGTGTTATATTGGAGTTAGTCCATTTAAAATTAAATAAAAAATAGAAAATGATAATAGATTTAAATAAAAATTACATATTCAGAATCTACAGACAGAGTTACATAAGTGTGTGATTTTCATTAGTAGTGAACAAACATGGCATTTGCAAAATCATGCACGAAATAGGAGAAGTGGTACAAAACATGTTTTCTATAATAAGACAGTTCAAACCACTTGGTTTGGCAACCCAAACCTAAAACCAAAGCAGCCAAGTCATCCACCACGTAGGTTGGAAAAAAGGTGCCTGCCAAAATTCAAAATTTAAAGCAGCGCATACGCACAACAAACACACATCTGCGAAGTTGAAAAAATTAACGCATATGCACTAAAAGAGCGACTGCGCTTCTGAGTGCGTACGGGTTAAACACGTGTGCACACATCTGTTTAGTATTTGAAACTTTGCTTTGATTTCATTTTCAAGCATCTCAACCCCCCTCTCCCTAATTGTAATCCTCCTCCTCCCCTATTTTCCTAATCCTCTTCCCCTTTTTCCATGTCTCTCCCTAACCCTCCATCCCTATCTCTTGCTCTCTCTCTCTCTCTCTCTCTCTCTCTCTCTCTCCCCATCTAGCCGTGTAGTATCTTTGTTTGTCACACATAGTCTCTCTCTCTCACCCACGCACAATTTCTCTCTATAATTCTCTCTCTCTCTCTCTCTCTCACACACACACACACACACACACAACACGTCACCCTACCCGAAATTAAGACAATGATGATGATGATGAAAAATGATGTTGATGATGATGATGAAGATGGTGATGGTGATGATGATGATGATGATGATGACCATGATGACGATGATGATGATAATCATCATCATCATGCCGATGATGTTGATGATGATTATGGTGATGATGATGACGATGATGATGATCATGAGGATGATGATGATGATGATGACGATGATGATGGTCATGATGATGACAATGATAATGATGATAACGATGACGACGACGACAATGACGACGACGATGATGATGATGATGATGATGAACAATGATGATGATGATGATGATGATGATGGCGATGATGATGATGACGACGACGACGACGACGATGTTGTTGTTGTTGTTGTTGTTGTTGATGATGATGGCATTTGATTCTCCCATCATAGGTTGATTAAATCATACCCTACCTAAAATTAAGACAATGATGATGATGATGACGACGACGATGATGATGAACAATGATGATGATGATGATGACAACAATGATGACGACGATGATGATGAAAAATGATGTTGAAGACGATGATGATGATGGTGATGGTGATGATGAGGATGAGGATGATGATGATGACCATGATGACGATGATGATAATGATGACCATGATGATGATGACCATGATGATGATGATGATGATGATGATGACCATAATGATGATGATGATGACCATGATGATGATGGCCATGACGATGATGACCATGACAATGATGATGAACAATGATGATGAGGAGGAGGAGGAGGAGGAGGAGGATGAGGATAAGGATGATGAGGATGATGACAATGATGATGATGACGAGCATGGTATTTTTTTAAGGACTCTAATATTATACTTAAGTATAGTATTCTAGGCGACTGTTTTGGATTAAAAAAGACATGTTTATAGATAGGTAGGCAAATATTAAATATGAAACATAAATTTAACACCGAAATGTGTAAATTTTGGGGAACATTATGATAAGAAAACATATTTTATGTAAATATAGGCAATATTAATCACTAAAAATGACAAAATAATGAATTTAGTTTTTGGAAAAAGCCCCAAAAATAGCCTATTGGCAAAATTTTGCACCTAAAAATTACCCTGATGATGAGGATGATGATGATGAGGATGATGACGATGACGACGACGACGACGACTATGATGATGGTGATGATGATGATCGTGAATACTATGAATATGATGACGATGATTATGATGATGAGGATGATGATGACTATGATTATGATGATGATGATGATGATGATGATGATGACCATGACGATGATGATGATGATGATGATGCTGATGAGGATGAGGATGATGAGGATGGTGATGATGGTGATGATGATGATGAGGATGAGGATGAGGATGAGGATGAGGATGACGACGATGACAATGATGATGATGATGATGATGACCATGACGATGGTGACCATGATGATAATGATGAACAATGATGATGATGATGACGACGGTGATGATGATGAGGATGATGACGACGATGATGATGAGGATGATGACTATGATGATGATGATGATGATGATGATAATGATGATGATGACAACGATAATGATGAACAATGATGATGATGATGATGATGAGGACGATGGCAACGACGACGACGATGATGACGATGATGATGCTGATGCTGATGAACAATGATAATGAACTGTGATGATCATGATGATGACAACAACGACGACGATGATGATGTTGATGATGATGACCATGATGATGATGATGAACAATGATGATGATGATGATGAGAATGATGACAACAATGATGATAAGGATGGTGACTATGATGATGATGAGGAGGAGGATGATAATGATGATGATGATGATGATGGTGATGATGGTGATGATGATGATGATGATGACGATGACGATGGTGATGATGATGATCATGATGACATGATGACTATGACTATGATGACAATGATGATGATGATGATGATGATGATTACGATGATGAGGATGATGATGACTATGATGATGATGATGATGATGATGATAATGATGACAATTACGATGATGATGACCATGACAATGATGACGACAATGATGATGATGATGATGATGATGATGATGATGATGATGATGAGAATGATGACGACGATGATAATGAGGATGATGAATATGATGATGATGATGATGATGACGACGATGATGATGATGATGAACAATGATGATGGTGATGATGATGCTAATGATGACAGAATAAACTCTATTTCAAAACCACAGATGAAGTGGTTGCGTCCAACGGACCCAACTCAAATTCCAACATCAACACAGTCTCCAACCAACAATCCATCAATGAGCCATGCTGAAGCTCTTGAAGACATAGGTATATTGTGAGACATTGATTACAAGCGTTGGAAATAGGAGTAATGATTAATTTTCAATCTCCCCAAGAAGACCACAGCCATGTCAAGCACACTCCCAATATGAACCAACATGTGAATGAAGCACTGCAACAAAGAAGCTCTGGGATTCGTAGCTCATGTCCACCTTCCCTACCTCGACTGTCTAGTGCTAGAAAAAAGACTCCAAGATGTATCCATATGGATGAAAGTTGTTGTCAAGCATTGAAGGTAAGTTTCCCAAATGCACTATCGATTGGAAATGTAGCAAATTAATGAAGGAATATTTTGAATCCAAAGGCGATGTAAGTAAATGTCAATTATTACTATGTTTGTTAAATTCAAATTGTTTAGTTGCTGTTATGAGAATTCTGGGCATAAAGATGGTTAGAAGTTCATAGGATAACAATAATATTGTTAGAAATCTCCAATATGCTTTTAATGTGATTGGGAAGATGTCTCGTACTGAATATATTTGTGCGGCTCATCGTGTGTTATGAGAATCCGTTCTAAGCAAGTCCACACAGAATCGTTACCTCGTTTCACACACTTCTCACAAACTCAAATTAAATAGAAAAAATGTTAAGAAGTACTCTGTTATAGGAGAAAATATTCAGAATCCAAGTGGAAAAGATTGTTGGGATTTTGTTGGCAGGTTTCCTCATCGAGATATGAAGCTAATTGATGTTGTTAAGGACTTAGTACGAAAGTTATGGCATGATCATACCCGAACTTCATCTAACCAAAGAGATGTGCTAAAGCTGAGAAAAGGTTCTATTGAACGTGAACCCCACATCAAATACTTCCTTGACACAACACATACTTAAATCTATGAGAGATTCAGGCATGAGCACATACAATTGAACCTGGTCCAAAGGTCCTTTGAGAAATGTAAACCATGGTACGTTCGTATATGCATTGATCGGAACACATGTTGTTGTAGATACCATGTAGAATATGAATATTTGTATGAAACGTATAAACATATATTTTGTGATTTGCATACTAACATTGAGTGGGGCTGCAATGAATCCGTAATACCACCGAATGCATCGAGATATTTTATTAGCAACCTCATGTTTCCAAGGCATGAAGGAAAAAAATACTATGGAAAATCATGTCTATATGGGAAAGGTTCCAAGTGCAGTGGGTTTTCTCTTTTGAACTGTTGCATTCATGGAAGCGATGAGCATGAATTTGGAACTATGATTGTGGAGATGTAGAGCTTGAAGTACGTAACCTATCAATTAGATAGTGTGAAGGAAAGTAAAAAGATTGCATTAGTGAATTCATAGGTGAAAATGATTATTGCATGTTTTTCCTCTTACATGTTTAGTTTCTACATATACATTATTTAAAGGTCAAATTCTAATACAACCCTTGTTTTCATGGAAATAGGTATGGGTATGTGATTTTTTGACGAATTTCTACAAGAAAACCGAGCAATATGTTCCGCATGTGCATGTAGCGCGATGGCAGGATGACACTAGTACAAAATGAGGAATTAGCTACTAGGTGACTAAAAATTCTAGTCACCATAGGTTTTTCAAGTGATTTACTACTAAATATGAGCAATTTTGATTGACCCAACTATAAACGACTAAAATTAACGACTAATTTAGTCACCAGTTAACAAATATGACTAGATAATATGTGACAGAGTTAAAAATGACTAAAATAAATGACTAATTTAGTCACAGCATAAAAAATGACTAGCTAGAAGAATATGAATTAGTCATTTATGTTAGTCATTTTCAATTGTGTCATGGAAAATTGCAAATTTGGCAATGAAGTGTAATTTTTGTAAGTTGTCTACCTTCTATTAGTAATATTAGTGCCATGCACCTCGATTTTTAGAGATCCAACAAAGCAATTGCATGAATTTTCTCATGACCATCTTTATCCCTGCTGCAGCATTGAAACAAACCCAGTTAAGCGCGCCTTCCAAAGGAAAATTATGTTCCTACGTCAATTACGAATTAGGTACTAGAACCAGTACCATATATATCGTTACCTAGATAGACTTAGCATCATAGCCCTACATCCCCTCGAGAACCGACCATTCGAATGCACCTCCTCCACGTAGACTTACCAAATGCATCCAATGCATGGCCAAAAAAGCATGTCAACTTCGTATTTCTGGGTTGAAGGTATCGTTTAATCCCTGCTCCCCTATTTTTGCACTCGATGCCCTATTTTTGCAGACAATAAGTCGGTTCAGGATCTCGCAGTGACTAGTCGGAGCGTTTCAAAGGTATGGTTCTTGCCACTCTGATTGTGTTCATCACTCCAATCAATAACCAGTTGTTATGGTTTTTTACAAGTCTCAATGCTGCTGAAGTTACTGCTTCCACTTTATATTTGCAATTATCACCATCTCCAGCCTATGCGCTCATAACCATATGCATTTTGAGCTTTCAACCTGGGAAAAGCATGAGCACCCTCCTCCAATGCCACTATTTGCAAAGGTCACTGGTTTTTGCACATCAACATTCCTCACACGCTCCAAAGGAAAACTGAAGCAGACATTAGAAGAAGTGATTAAACTTTGCAAGGAATTTTACTAGAGGTTGAACTTTAATGAAAGTGGTTTCTAAACCCAAATTTTAATTGCAAGTAATATGGATATGATGGGTGTATATTGCATAATGTTAGAGGGTGTCATTTATGTTTTGTGTTATATCAGGAAACCTACATCCATTTTTCAACACTGCTCACAAGTGTTTGTCGCTCCCAAGAGTTGATACACTTGATGTTTGTACTTCATGTATAAGTCGATGTGATCAGGTGGCGATGCTATTAATCAATCCAAGTATGTGTAAAGAGTCGATTCTGATTCTCATTATGCTACCCCATGCAGTCGATCCGAGAGTTGATACAGGAGTCGATGCCTTCTTATGAAAGGAAATATTCATTAGAATATTTTTATTGAGGGTGATTCTTACAAACCTTGGTGCCATGATCATTTTTATCTCCGGGTGCCTATTTCATCAATTTTGCCTATATATCGATTTAATTGCTTAATTTTCCATTTCGCCTTTGCATTTGCTGCCGGGAGTTGATTGTTTCAGGTAGGCCCGAGCACCTTGCATAATTTTATTTTTTGACAGAAAAATGGCAAAGCAAAGTCGGAGATTAAAATTACGTGAAACAACGTCAATTGCAACTATAATGAAATTTGTGGCCCAAGGGGGCCGGAGCCTCTGAATTCATTATGAAGGATGGGTGGCTAGGATACACGTCTTTGGTATATTCCCCAAATTCGTCAAGCATACATATTGAATGACAAATATTTATTGTGAATGGGCAGCAAAGATTTATTGTAAATGGGCAGCAGTGTGGAAAAATCTCAAATCAAATGAGTAAGCAATTTTTCAAAATGTAGTTTTGATACAATTTTATATGCTGTCATTTTATTTTTAGTTTTTACTATTTAGAAAAACAAAATTTTAAAACCTATTTCTAAACTCAAATTTTAATTGTAGATAATATGAATGCTAAGAGGTGTATATTGCATATTGTTAATGTTAATGAGTATTAATTATTGATTTGTGTTATTTTTGGTAAGTAATTTTTTAGATTTTTGTTAAATATATAATAAAAATTAATTTTTTCATTGTTTAAATTCTTTAATAAAAAATTTATTAATGAAAGAATTTTACTTTCAATTTATTAACGAAAGAATTCTACCTTAATAGTTGAAAAGGTAACTTTTTTATGTGAGGAAAGAAATAAAAATAAATAAATAAAATAGTTTGAAAAATAAAATTGAAATGATCGAGGCAAAAAGACAATTGCTTATCCAATTCTTGCGTCCTTTTTTTTTCCTAATCCAATTCTGTTGCCATAGGTTTTTCTTCATCCAATTCTTGCCATGCGCGGATTCAATCTTACAATTCTCAATTGGTTGTCGTCCGGCAGATAATCCACGGAGGGCAGATAGTCCACTAAGGGTCAATGTGAATCCGAAGAGAGTCACTCTAGAAGGAGTCGCGCTGTTCCACCTATTCAGCAATCCAGGATACGCGTTCCTCTTTCCAATTTGACAAATATGGCATCCGCCAAATCTAAGCATGACGTTCCCGATAGCCAGGTGAAAGCATTTTCCAATTTCTGTCCAAATGGGTTTTCTTGGTTTTGGTTTTGGCATTTTTCTTCAGAGAATGCAAGGGTTTTAGGTTTTTTTGGGTATTTATTCTAATTTTACTGGGCAGTTTGCTTTTGAAAATTTCTGTCTGAAATTGTAAAAAAATGATTACTTTGTCTTAAAGGATCTATTAGCCAATCAACATCTTCAAAATCCAGGGCTAGAGGGACTCCCAGCGGCACAATAGACTTGAAATTCAAAAGGGTCCTGCAAAATCCTCTATTCCGAGACACCCTACAAAACCCGATAATGTTGGTCTAAAGGTTCCGAGAAACAATGTGGCCTGCAATATCTTTGGTTCCTCTAATCCGAACAACAGGATTTCATCTACAGGGGGAAGATTTCAAATACAACTGCTTCTCATTCTTCAATTATTATAGAGGCTCTACCCATCGACGGCAATGCCTCATATATTGCTTCACTGGAGCAGAAAACCTTGCAGAACCTATACATATCAAAGCATCATTTAAAGTCAAAACCATTGGAAGGTAATTTTATGAATAAACTCTTTTTGCTTCATCACTCATGTGCTATGTGACCATAAACCTGACCCAGGGGATCATTTCTTGTTTCTGTTCCAAATCTTGTTCCAGCTCCTTGCCTGACCCTATATTTGTCCATTACTAATCAAATTTATATGTATAATATAGAGGGCGTTAGGGGAGTTGTTTTTTATTCCCCAAATCCAGGGTTCATTTCTTGTTTCTGTCCCATACTTGTTCCTGCTCCTGTCCTGACCCTACTAAAGTGCATTACCAATCAAATTTATATGCATAATATGGCGGGGGTTGGGGGGAGTTCATGCTTCTTATTACCCCAAATCCATTAGACCCATTTGTTGTTCCATTCCTTATTTCCCGTTTCTGGAAACATAGTTCTCACAATTTGAAGGGTTTTTTAAATTTTTTTCACTATTCAATGTGAGCTGCAATTTCTTGTATGCTAACTGTTATAACAATGATACTTATTATAGTCCACCTATTTGAAGAAAGGACTCTAGTGGAAGCAGGGGTGCAAGAATATAAGATTGTTGACATCGACGCAGATAACAGAGATCCTCAGATGTGCACATTCTATGCCTCTGATATCTATGACTATCTTCACAACATTGAGGTACTTCCCACCCTTCATGTATTTCATATTTTTATAGGAATAAGATGGTTCAGCTATGCTATGCAATACAAGCAATTCATATGTAAGATATGACTATATTTACTGATGCAGTTCATAAGTGAGATATAATTATCACTGCTGGTTTTTTCTCAATAAATGATCAGTCTTTTAAGCACCTGCTAATGCCAATTACAACAAAGAAAACAAAACTGCTTAAGGATGCCCAGAAACACCTGCTAGTACATATTACAGCAAAGAACCAAGGCTGTGAAGATGCCTAGAAATAGGGCACAACAGTTTGTTTTACAGGCGTCCTGATCTATGCTTGCTAAAGCAAAAGCAGGATATATCAGTAGACAAAAAGATTCATGAATCATTACACAGCAAAGAAAACATTATAAGAAAGACTAATGTTTTACTCCATGAGTGAATGACTGTGCAGAGCATAATTACATATCATGGCACTCCTCCTTGCACATTGACTTAGAATTAGTTCTTTAGGGCCATACACTAGGTTGTTTTTGGTCGGATAAAGGCTCCCTCCCCGAGGGATACAAGACTAGAGGCGCTAGTCTATTACTAAATCAGCCCCTGCTGGAACCAAGCCCCCTGAAAAATTACTTGTTAGAGTAGTTATTGAGCCCTCATGAACTGCTTTCTCTATATATAACCGAGTAAACTACTACGTAGTATGGCTTTTATGCTGGCTCCTAGGCTGTGCTCTTTTTATACTCTTGCGGTTCTATCTGCCTTTGATGGTAGTAATGCGTTCACTTGCGGTTCTATCTACCTCTTGAGGCTTTTTTTAGCTGTCAGTGCATGTGACCAAAAGTGAATAACTGCTTCTGATCCCAACCACCCTCATTCTTTGGTTTTGAGATCAGTTGCCATCTTGCTAATGGAAAATTGTTTGTATTGTCACCTACTGCTGCTGCACACTACTGTGTTTACAGGATGTATACAGTCTGAACCTTTGTTAGCTAGTTGCTCATGCAATAGATGTTGGATGCCACAATGAATATTAATCCAAGCTGATATATACTTCGGTACATTACCATATGCACACATAAAAGTCATGTTTTACTCATAATGAATGGTGGTAATTTCTTGAATATGATGATGAGTGCTACTTTGTCATTAAGGTTTATGACAGTCTAATAAGTTTGGATGATATACATAACTAATCTTTGCTGATATAGTGAGTACTTGTTTATTGGATAATATTCGTTTATCACTCACTCCATTACACGTTGCAAGTAAATGGCTGCTAGTTTGATGATACTCCATTCTTGTACGACATTATTGTTGAAATCAGCATCAATAGGAATTCTCCAAGGTCTGAGGTCATAAGTGACCACCCTGAAGCTAGCCAGGGAGACTTGGAGATTAACCAGTTCTGTGAGTCATGGCAAAAGTCAAGGTGAACATACAAGCCTTGTGAGCCAAGACAAAAGTCAGAACGAAAGTGATAATGCCTTCATAAGTCTTGTGAGGTCATGGAAAAAGTCAAGGCGAATGAACAAGCCTTGTGAGCCATACCAAAAGTCAAGTCGGTAAGTCTTGTGAGGTCATAGCAAAAGTCAAGGCGAACGAACAAGCCTTGTGAGCTACGCCAAAAGTCAAGACAGGAAGCCTTGTGAGCATTTCGCAAAAGCCAAGGCATCTAGCAAAAGTTAGGTTGAATGTAAAATTCCTATGAGCTAGAAACAAACAATCTTCCTTATGCAAATAAATGTATTGATCTAGTGCGTTGGCACGAATAAATTCATCCACCATGAATATGTCTCTTTGAGTCTAAGTCTTAAGTCGATGTTGAGAGCATCATTCAGTTAAGTCATGACAAGTAGAGTTGTCTTCCCATGCTTTAGTCTCGTGGAGTTTTGAGTTAGTTAACTAAAGATCTAAATTAATTTACAATTAATTATTTTAGTTAACTAAAGTAATAAACAACCTTGCAAAAGTCTAGTGGAGTTTTTTAAAGTTAGTTAACTAAAGAAAATTCCAGATCTAATTTAACTTTCAGTTATCTATTTTAGTTAACTAAAGTATCTTTTCAGTTAACTGCCTAATCTATTTT
>LPNX010692853.1:288873-344538 GCA_001517045.1 Pseudotsuga menziesii
TTTTCCAGGGTAAATTCTTGTGCATGTGTGAGATCTTATTTGTGTACTTCTTCTACTGCTGGTTATCATTTCAAGTGTTCATCTATCTATTGGTTTAAAGATCTAAGTTTTGTTTAAAGTGGAAGAAAAGTAAAAGAACAGTAAACACTTTGCTCGAATATATATATGCTTGAAAATCTAACAATTATTTGCTCTGATCATTTATTTATTACTAAATAGATGCGAACTAGGAGATTATGCTCATATGTTTTACATGCTCACATAGCGCATCCTCTTTACTCATTGATTTGACTCCAATAAGGCACTGGTCATTAACAACCTCAAAAGAGAACATCTTTGGTGCTTAGTGTCTTTGCAGAGTTGAAATAGGAAACCCCACTCCCCCTTCCCATTGAACATCTTTTCTAAACTTATATTATGCATGAATTTAATGTGATCAGCATTAATATGATGATAGGCAATTAATAACTAAACATATTTATATTCTTATCGTTTCTACAAGTAGCGGTTGCATTTTTTGATCAAATTTAAAATTCATATATGTTGGGGTCTGCAGGAGTCTGTCAGGTAGCTCTCAGTCATGGATAAGGTTCAATGTCTCGCTCATACAGTACACAAGCATAAACAGCGCAAATTATCGGTGAGTATAATTATCATCATTATTATTGCTATATCGACATATAAGTTCAAGTATTATTTTTTCACATACCTTGCTCTAACACACATATAAGTTTAAGTAAACACCACTTGCGCTAACCAAAACATATTGACTAAATTTTAACATTTTCTTCCCGGTTTGTAGGGTACCTGTTCTGATTCAATCCCCTTTGAATCATGAATTCCACCATAATGCCAAGATTTGTCACATATTTTCTGACTTCACTGTCAGCAACCTTAGTATTCACTTACAGCTTTACTTCAATTTGTTCACTATACTTTGCTGAGAATATACCCTATCCATGCTATGGATCGTCTAGGTCTGTATCTAGATATAATCTTTATGCTCTGCACCTTTCCTTTTGCACACGATCTCAACATTTTAGTTCGATTCAAGTTAATGACAATACTTTACAAGCTACGCCTTTACTCATACCCATGACTGCAAACCTTTGGCACGATTCCTCATTACTAGATTCAAAACATAGAAATTGCTGCAGTTAGCTGCAGAATTACCTCAAGGCTCAATCTTAAGACAAATACACTATGGCATGTCTTCGTTTCAGGAGAAGAATGAATCTTATCCCTGAGATCAAATACTACGATTCTAAGGACAGGGCTTTGAAATCACTTACTTGAATTTGGCGATGGAGAAAAAGAAAACACCTTCGTTCATTCTTGATA
Source organism: Pseudotsuga menziesii (assembly GCA_001517045.1). NCBI lineage: Eukaryota > Viridiplantae > Streptophyta > Pinopsida > Pinales > Pinaceae > Pseudotsuga > Pseudotsuga menziesii. The sequence goes on from LPNX010692853.1 coordinate 290,215, forward strand.
ATGACTCGGTATCCCTCAACAATCCCTTTATATTGTCTGAAAAGTTACAAGCCATGACACTACAGATCTACAGCCTATCATCATGCGAGCTGTTTCTTCTGTAGAGATGTTTTGGTCATGATATTTTCTATTGAATTTGCTGGTTACCAATCTTCTTATAATCTTCTTTTAACAACTCAAGCCTTCATCAATTGATCCATCCACGATTTGTAAAAGTACCCAGAACTTGTGGTGCTACCAAATCTGTGACTAAATCTTAAGAATGATAGAAATCATTATTGGATCTCAAGAATAACAATTTCATTGAATGGGAAACATCAATCTCATTCCCTGCAACCACGAATCAATTCTCAGGGTGACTTACCTTCTCCCTTTGAATGGAAAACCCACGATTCCTCTAATTCCATAGGCTCGATTCCTTTCAGCGCATCAATTTCTGTCAGCTACAGCTAATTCAGTGATTCACAAAAGTGATCTCCTTGCTTCTTATATCATATATGTTATTATACTGAATCTCTGTTTATTGGAATTTACCACACGCAGAAAATGCGTTTAGTCTCTAATGTATTGAACGCTACACTTCCCCGCAACACAGCTTGCACCACAAAGCTGACCTTGGGTTTTGTAGCACTTTGGTGTGGTAATGCCTTAAAAGTTAGGTCTGTCTTATAATTTTTTTGTATGTGGGATATTCAGAACACACACATCCAATGACAATGTTAAACCCACACATACAATTTAGAAGAGGAGTACTAATACAAAAAGAAATCACAACACAAGGACATGTCACGGCAAGATATCCTGTAACATTGTATAGATAACAACCACAAGTGAAAGACAACCCACAAGGCATGACACCAATACTGCCCACGATGTTCATACCAGAGTGAGGGAGGATGCTACCATATGAACCAGGGAACTTGCACCCCAAACCCAATTTCTAAATTGGCAAAGATTTTGGTGTGGGTGCTGCCTTGTAAACCATCCTCATCTCATGATTGTTATGTGTGTGAGCCTTGAAAGTTGAGATTATTCACAACACACACCCAATGACAATTTTAACACCACATACACCATTTAGACGAGTGGTAATGTGGAATGAAATTGCAACATATAGATATGCCACTGTAGCAAATAGCTTTTAACACAGATAAAAACTACAAGCTAGATAGTTGTAATAAGTATTAACAACAATTGAAAAGCATGCTAGAATAGTACCATTGTAAGTAGGAAAAAGGTGAACAAAAGGATCTTATATGTCATGGCAAGCGTTGATCACGGTCTAATAATGTTCGTTGAATAAGGATTGTGCTTATCCATTGTCTAGGAATATAGTTAGAATCAGAATGCTTTCATTTCCAAAGCTATTTTCACAAAGATAAAACAATTTCCTTGAAAACAAAAGGACACTTTTTAAAGATCTATTAAATATAGAGTATTAACGTGCGGCGATATCTCATGTAGGGGTATCCCACTATAGTAAGAGCTTGTAAGTATTGTATGAACATCACATAGTAATAACCACAAGCTAGAGAAGTTCCACAAGGCATGACATAAAATGTTCATTTTGTTACCTGTTAGCACCAAAGAGAGGGAGGATTGTTACACATGAACCTAGCAACTTGCACCCCAAAATCTGTTTTTGAATTAGTAAAAGCTTTTAATGTGGGTAATGCCCCATAAACCATTTCTCTCTCTCAACTGTTATTCATGTATAAATTATAATTATTTATTTACAATGCACACAACTAAAAGAAGAATATTTAATCTCCATGACGTGCATTGTTCATAGGCTCACAATTTTGATGTCCTACCTATACTTCGAAAAATAGATATGACATAAAATTCTTAAATGCATTTCATTTTAAAATCTATAAGTAAGATGTTATAGTTGGCCTCCCCCATCTCTGTCCAAGGGAGGCAAACTCTTGTGGCTTGCTTTGACCTTTTAAGAGGCTTAAAAACCTCACAAGCATGGACAGGGCAATGAAAGGTGGGAGCCTGTTACCACTGATCTAGAACTTGCCGTGGATGGATGGGGGCTGCCCCTGAGGACAAAGATTCCTAGGAGGAAGATGATCCACTACCCAATACAAGCATGATTCTAGTTGTTGCTTAATTTATGCTCTGTTTATGGATGCACTATGTGGCCCAAATAGCTCTAGACATTGTTAAATTTTTGATGTACTTTGATGTACTTGCTATTAAGCTACCCGGTTCAAGAGGTTACTAGCTTATCGAGGCTACTTAATATGATCTTTTGCATAAAATTCCCTATATGTATATTTTTTTGAATAAAAAGCTTCCTTTGACTATTGATAATAGATATGATTACAATATGTAGATGGGTTTTTATTAAAAAAACAAACAAACAACGGGCCACAAATGCAACCACTGCAAGCACTAAGAAAACTTATGAATACACTAGTTAATTACCAAAACACCCGTGAGTACTATTAGTTGCTATTAAGAATATATATAGAAAAGAGAGACATTCCATGAAACAAAGGTACATAAACATGGCCCTTGGCCCAGGCATAAGCACTGAAATTTCAAGCAACAGAAGGAAGCAACCCCACAGTGAGTGGTGGGTCATCATGATGGTTGCTGGTTGGTCCCCAATGAGTACCAGTGGGCTTGGTCTGTATGGCAATTGTGTCCCACTCATTGTTGTCTGGCTCAGGGGATTTCCAAGTCTCTGAAATGGTGAGCATCATAGTAAAAAAATTATCATTTTGTTGCTTAGGAAGTGGTGGCCAATTGTGCTTCCTCTCCCTTCTCTCCTTGACTGAATGGTTTACTTGGTGATGTGGTTGACCATCTGATCTTTGGGGCTGTCAGGATTCAGGACTGAACAGATCAGACAGGGGAGGCACTAGGTGTCTCCTTGTTTATGTTGCAAGGGGCAAATCCCTAAAACTCCAGTACCTTTTGTGTTGCAAGGGGCACATCTCTAAAACTCTAGTACCTTTTGTAGGTGGGCCATCTCTGTCTTTATGTTCTGTACTTGAACATTGATCTGCAAAGACAGACTTAACAATTTAAGGAGATGTCAGACCATGAAAAGACCTAGCAGGTTCCTCTGGCACATCTCTAAACTCTAGTACCTTTTGTAGGTGGGCCATCTCCGTCTTTATGTTCTGTACTTGGGCATTGATCTGCAAAGACAGACTTAATGATTTAAGGAGATGTCAGACCATGACAAGACCTAGCAGGTTCCTTTGTATTAAGTAGGACTTTGTTTCTCTTCTTCCACAAGAAAAGCAAAATTTCTATGAAAATGAGTGGTCATGGAGCCTAAAACTCAACCTTCTACGGAATCTCGTCTCCTAGGGAAGCCATATGTACATATTTTGCTCAATTTAATAATTAAAAGAAGCATTTTATTAAAAATATTTCTATAAACAATGTACATTAAAATCTATACACATACTTTGTGTTTTCACTATACAATGCTTATGGTAAAATATTTTTGATGGGTGACTTTTTAAACTCCCTCGAAAAGAAAGTATTCTAAAAAAATTACTTTATTTTTAATTGCAAAACTAAAAAATATTAGGCTTTTAATCTTTAATCACACGAAGCTAAATTGATGTTTAGTGTACTGGGACAATTTGTTGCATAAATATTATATATACCTAAAGTAAGTGGAGTGTCAAGTAAAGAACATAGCTAAACTCTTTGCATTTGACCTCGATCTAAGGACTTGGAGAAAAGCCCTTTGGAAGGGTTTTAGATATTGTCCTTCCTTTGAATGGGAAATTAGCAGAGCTGCTTATTGATCCGTCTTTGGAAGGGTACAAGGTAGGCATTTTTTTTTCAGGAACCTGAGGAACAACTGAATGGCTGAAACTGTCTAATAGATTGTTGTCACCTTCTGTAACTGTATAACTATCTAATTTCTTAGCTGGAGACTGGACTGCATATTAAAGTATCTTCGTTCTCTTCACTGACTGGTGTGAATGGTCAAATGTATAAGAATGTTAAATTCAATTACTAGTTGTGAAAGCAGGTATTAAAAATATTCTGATCCATTCAATCTTGCTATTGTGTGTTGCCTGCTGCCTCCTGATACATTCCAGTTGCTCCTGGTTTATGAGACATACAATTTTTCTTAGAGTTTTACTTCTGATCCATCTTCTTATCCATGCTAAGTTTTGACAACAGGGGTTTTACCAAGATTCTGTCCTCCCTAATATCAATTTTTTTCTCTTTATAGGATTCCAATAAAAGTTTTAATTTGCTTGTAAACTATTATCAGATTTTTCCAAAGAAATGTACCTTTTATCTGTAAGGGTAGGATTCTATTACCTTTGCTTGTGTGAGATGCCATGATATTTGTCTGAATAACCTGTGATTTTACTTAGAATTCTTGGGACTAGTTTTCCTTCATGATTTTACTATTGCATCAATTGTTTGTTCTTTTCATCACAAATTTACTATATAAGTCTAAACTTATCTAAGTTTGTCTATCTTGATGTTCTCTTTGCAGGTTGCTAGTGGATATGCGGTTGGCAGTATAAGAATTTGGGATACTGTTAAAGGTACCTGTGAGACCACTCTGAATGGGCATAAAGGAGCCACAACTGCCCTTCGCTATAACAAAACAAGCTCTTTGCTTGCATCTGGAAGCAAAGACATAGACGTTATCATATGGGATGCAGTGGGTGAAGCAAGACTCTTCCGGCTTCGTGGTCACCGAGATCAGGTTTGAATTATATGTAATGTAGAAGGACATTGAGGAGCTTTTACTAGTTTCTCTTTCATAGATTCTTTTTTGATCAAAGGCTCTGGCATCTTTTATATTTATTGCTTGTATCATTTCCTAATGCTATGGGTAGATTTTTATAGCCATGTTTATTGACTTGCAGGTGACAGATCTTGTTTTCCTAGAAAGTGGCAAGAAGCTTGTGAGTTCTTCTAAAGACAATTTTCTGAGGGTTTGGGATCTTGATACTCAACATTGCATGCAAATTGTATTGGGTCATCACAGTGAAATATGGTCCCTTGATGTGGATCCCCAGGAGCGTTTCCTTGTTACTGGATCGGCTGACCAGGAACTACGGGTTTATCATATACATCTAAACATGCATGGAGAACCAAGTACTGCCCTTGATGCTAAGGATGCTGATGTAGAGAGCATTGAAACTGATGCTGTGAGACAAAGTAAGTGGGAAGTTTTGATCTATACTGGAGACATAAAACGACAGAGTAGAGATAGGGTTGTGACAACTAGATTTAATTGTATTGGGTCACTACTTGCTTGCTAGGTAGCAGGGAAGGTGGTAGAAATATATCGTGTCTTGGATGAAAAGGAGGCATTGAAGAATGCGAAATGAAAACCCGTAGAAAGCATGAGAAGGCTTTGAAGAAAGATGGAAAAGATACAGCTGATGAAAGTGGTGACCCTTTGGAGAAATTGGAAGAGGGTTTTCGCAGCTACTCTGCTTCTGATGTTTTCCAGTTTCTTCATACTCTCCGAACAAAACATAAGATCTGTTCTATCTCTTTTTGTCCTGTTCAGCCCAAGAAAGGCCTTATGGGTAGTAGGTACCTTATCTCTCTCTCTTCACAACAATGCCTTAGAAGTTTACGAGGTTGGCGAGGAGTCATCTGCGCATAAGCATACTATTAACCTCCCAGGGCATGGATTTGACATTAGGAGTCTTGTGCTGAGCTCTGACAATACACTACTTATGTCAACAAACCATAATTCAGTGAAAATTTGGAACCCAAGTACTTGTTCTTGTCTCCGTACAATGGAAGCTGGTTATGGTCTTTGTGGCTCTTTTGTTCCTGGGAATCGTCATGTGATTGTTGGTACAAAAGATGGAACACTAGAAATCTTTGACGTTGGAGCTGGTGAACGAATAAAAGTCATAGAAGCTCACTCTGGTAGTGTTTGGTCTCTTGTACCAACACTCGATGGATCAGGTTTTATAACTGGAAGTGCTGATCATGATGTTAAATTTTGGGAATATGAACTTTTGGAAGAAAGTGGACAGGTATATTCCTTTTTTGACATGCCTGTGGATTTTCTTTTTGGGATGGAAGAACAATGATTGGACTCAACCTAACAATCAGAGTACCAACTATATAATTCCTCCCCTACACCATTAATGTAAGTTTCAGATGACTATAACAAGTATAAAGATGTCTCTGCTATCTTTGATATGGGTTTTAGTAAAACCCCTTCTTCTTGGCAAATAAATTCAGGAATAGCTTATTCCCTTAACCCAGTTTACTTGCATTATAGCCCATTTGTTTTTGACATTTGCAATAAAATTTCTTTTAGTTTTGTATTTTCAACACTAGTTCTGTGATATTTGTTTTCTATTTTAAACTCTTATCCAATTGATTGGTTTTGCATGTTGTTAGTATTTGAAATTGATAATTGATGTGAAGCATCCCTTGTGAACCAATTTGTAAAGAAACTGGATAAATTATGATAAATACAAGCTTTTATTGGAAAATATGCGCTGAAATTTAAAAAACAGTATGCATGTTATATTTGCTTTGAAGGATTATTTTTCTCTTTTAATTCTTTGCTGTATGTGAAAGGTAAAATCATGCATCATTTTGGTGACTCCCAGGGTTCAATTCACGTTAGTTTATTGCATCATGTTCTTTTGATTATCTTGACCTGTTTATATATAAGAGTAAGCTAAAGTCTAGACGATTTGCACCTTTTTGGCGAGTTTTGCCGGAATCCGGCGACGCAATTTGTTGCTGAAATTGTGATTTTGATTGTTGAAATTGCCATTTTGATTGTAGATATAGATTCAGAGCCCTCGATTACCCCTGGGGCACCCTGATTATGCAATTCCAACAACTTAAAACTGCCATTTCAACAATTTCTGCCTGATTTTGACCGGAAAATTCATTGGATAGTGGGTGCAAATTGTCTAGACTTTAGCTTACAGCTATATATATATATATATATATTGAAATGGTCCTTACACATTTCTTTCATCTTTTGCTGTACAAGAAACTATACTTCTCCTTTGTTACATTTATGGTGACAAATTTGTTCCCTTGTGCTATCTCTGTCTCAATCAATAAATCAAACTTTACTTGCTTTATTAGCCTCTTTGCAACATGTAATTGTGTATTGTATGATTCAGTTTGTTGAAACTTATTTGAAATTGAGATCTTATCGAGAGTAACATAAGTATGGATGATACATATCCATACAAGATGTTTAGTTTTTTGAATTTTCCTGGCCATGAAACTAAAATTGAAGTGATCTAGTTGATCAACATGGAATGCTTTTTTGGATTATAACATCTTTGTTAAATTTGGCGTACATGCTCTAATTTACTATTCTCTTGCAGTCTTTAAAGCAGTTATATGCATGGAATGTAAGGACTTTCAGAGTGATAGAAGATGGTTTGTTGCTAGGCTAGCCCTGCTGGCAAACAGATCGCTATTGCCTGCTAGATAGGATCAATTTTATATTTGCACAAATACACATGCACATATATATTAATGATCCTTCCACATTTCTTTTAATCTTGTTCAGCATAGGAAACTATGCTTGTCTTTTGTTGCATTTACGGGAACAAGTCTGTTCCCTTGTGCTATCTTTATGTTTCAAATTAATATGATTTCATTAATCAAACTTTACCTTCTTTACAAGCCTCTCTGCAATGGGTAATTGTGTATTGTTTTTATTGAAACTCATCTGCAATTTAGAGCTTATTGGAAGTAAAATACAGATGAAATATGCATATCCATATGGAGTGCTTCAGTGTTTTTCTGGCTACGAAACTAAACTTGAAGAAATATAGCAGCACAACATCAAATACTTTTTGCTTATATTGGCTTTTGCAATAAGCTCAATTTGGTGTACCTGATCTAATTTACTATCCCTTTGCAGGAGTCAAAGTAGTTAAGTGCACGGAATGTAAGGACTTTGAAAATGACAGAAGATGTGCTTGTTGTGAGGCTCAGTCCTATTGGCACACATATTGTTGTTGCTCTGTTAGACTCTACGATAAAGGTTAGTTTTTGACCAATTGGTAATTTTAGGTTCCATATTTATTGCTTTGAATGGTTGAATACATTGAGTTCAGTATTAACTACAGAGGCAATGAACATGATAATAGAGAAAGAAAGTATATTAGCATATATAATTGATACACGGGAATCAACTGTACAGATAAGGCAACATATCGTAGCATTAAAATGGAGTACCCAAAGAATATCCATTCTATAGCAAAGGTAAAGTTGATTATGTTGGAGATAATGGTCATATTTAGAATTTAGATGTGTTGGGACTTTTTTTTCCAGAAGAAAAAAGTATACTCATTTAATCAGTAAAAGGAGTACTTACATACATTGCTGATGTATGTTTCTATATAAACGGCCCAAAGCCTAGTGTATTCTCAAAAGAGCTCAAAAAGAGTGAGCAGAAGCTAGTTAGCCCAAAAAAAAGAAATAATTCTAGAGATCCACAGTATGTCACCAATTGTGTTTTCCAGAATGTTTTAACTTTTAATCCACAGGAGAAGAGAAAATACCAAGAGACCTATCTTTTAGACAGTTGTGACTCCATGAAACCTATCTATAGAAATATCTGACCACTTGGTAGGGAGATTCCTTCCAAATCACTCTCCACAATAAGCTTACCTTCAGGTACATGGACAGCCCGTTTAGCCAATTGATCTGCTGACATGTTGAGTTCCCTGTGGATGTGTGTGAGGGTGGTTTGATGCATCCTTCATAGGGAGTCCCTTGGCTGACCACATCCTTTCTTGCTGAGAGATATTCACTTGCTCATTGATCATTGGGAGCCATCAAATGATTACCTAGGAATCACCAAAAATAGCCATCTTTCTGATTTTGATTTCCCAGGCAATTTTAAGTAGTGTGCCCACCGGTGTAATTTCTGCCTTGTTGTTGGAGTGACCCATTCCTACAATGAAGGTCAACAATTGGTACTGCTGGCTACTCGCAGCTGCATAGTCATATAGTATAAAGCTGGAACATGTCACTGGTGTGAGTTATTTCAAGAAATTTCATCTTGAAAGTTCATGTATCTGTATCGTGCATCTCTTGGAAAATCACTGACTATGCTATTTCACAGGCAACTTATCAACGAGGGAAAAGGAGTTGAGGACACTTACTGGGAGCAACTTATTATCATTGTCAAGCAATAACAACTTCTTAAAGGGTTCTAGCTCAATGGTAGAGCGCCTGTCTAATTATAGGCAGGAGGTTAGTGGTTCGATTCCTTCGTGCCCTATCATAAATTTGTGACTACAAAAACGACTAAATTCATATATATACGACTATTAGTAGCTAATTTCTCGTATCTTATTCGTATTTAGCTTAGTCATTAATATGTTAACATCTAGTAGTTTATTTAGTCATATATTTGGTCATTAATGGTTGCAATCAGTGACTGAATCAGTGACTAAATCAATGATTAACTCAGTGACTAAATCAATGAATAAATCTGTGACTAAATCAATGACTAAATCATTAACTATCAATGACTAAAACAATGACTAAATCATTGACTATCAATGACTAAATCATTGTCTATCAATGACCAAATCAATGACTAAATCAATGACTACTAAGTCAAGCTATTAATGACTAGTGAAATACGACTAGCTATAAGATAGTGGTAATTTTCTACTATTAGTCACCAACTCAAAAATAGTCATTTATAGCCTGATTTTAGTCATTTTTCTAGTCATTAATTTCTCATTTTATACTAGTGTGAGTAGTACAGAAATTGCAGGGACAACTTTCCCATTGGTACCATATTGTCTATTGTGGATTTTGCAGAAAACTACATCCTTCAGCCAAAAAATAAAATTCAGAGTCAATACTACCATTCTGACCAATTCAGCATCATGGTACATATTACGTATAGGCATGGCCTTGAGAGCAGGATTAACAATAGGACAATACAGAAGGAGACAAACTTCTACATAAATGATGACAGATGCAATGATCTGCATTATGTGCAACATTGTTTTTGAATTTTTATGATCAGCTAAAGGAGGGAGATATACAGATGGATCAACATTGGATATGGTCAAATGGTTGTGAGGGCAGTTCAAAAATGTCTGAGTCTTCCAATGGATGAGTATGTTGCATAAGAATTACAATGTGTCACATATATGGAACTACTTTGAGACTGGGCATGGAAAAGGTGAGCATAGCGGGGTCGGTGCATGCATCAAGTCCGCACTACGAATGCATGAGATGAGGTTTACTAGAAACCCCCATATCAAATATGCAGAATCCATAGTTCAATAGTGCTCTGCAACAATGTCAGACAAAACTAAAGTGCAACAACATAAACAAGGGTAGGAAGGGAAGTCAGGAATTTTTGGCAAGTGGTTGACATAGATCGATCTCGTTCCTATAGTTTGGGCAGTGTACAAGGAACACTTTGATTTCATTCGGTTCGAAGCTCAAACAACCCCCAATGTGAAATATGGACACAAAAACTTGCTTCCTTTTGTATCCCTTCTAGCAGTGGTGAATGGGATGAATACGAATGCATGGATTGGGTTGATGATTAGGATCGTGTGTCACTTATAGTAGACCCATGTGTATTCATTGAAACAACCCACTTAGAGGAGGGACAGTCATCGATTTCGACAGACTACGACCATATATAAGATCTTGTATAGCTAGGACACATATATGTAGTTGTTTCCTCGAAAGAGAATGAATGGGGCATATATTATTGGTTGCACGATCCATTCGAGGTAAGTGAATCTTGGATGGATAATTGATTGATGATGAAGGAAATGAATTTTCTATTGGCTCAATGGTGGTTGAGGGTGAATATATTACACTATATGGGAAATCAAGAAGAACTAGTGGGCATGTATTTGTGGATTACAGACCAGGTTATGTGGTCTATCACTTCACAAACTTGATTTTCGGCACAAACAACCATCTACATACAATGTTAAATAATAAATAAACCAAGGTGCGTTACTTCTTTCCTCATTCAAAGCATGAGAGATTGATGGAGACAATTAGCAACAGAGAGGATCTAGATGGCTATATTGAATGAGATTGGGTAATTGTACTTACACTCCTCTTACACTACGACACTAGCCTAGCGTTTGACCAGTCCTACCCTAAATGTTCAAAAACTTCTATGAGATGACTATTTAGGTTTTTTAACCATTGATCCTTCAACTTGCACAGTGTATTTCACATGCATAATGAGGCATGGGTAGGGTCGGTGCACCATTGTCAGGGTTGCATGGAACCCACTAGGGAAAAACCCTAGTTTACATAATATGGCCTGGAGGTACGCCTGGGCCACGCAGAGTCGGGGGGGGGGGGGGGGCCACCCTGGCCATAATCCCATGCCACTATCCCAACGGAAGCAACGGTTCCCTTATCGAAGCCCTGGTCAATGTTCTATGGCAAGTTGTAGTACGCGTGCAAAAGTCATTCAGGGACACGTGGGCCAATTCAAGGCCGGGATCCAAAAACCAAACCGAGCGGTGATTTTCAAATATTTTAGATTCTACAGGTGTGCTTGGGCATGGAATCCATGGGTAGGACACCCTCGACCACCCAACATAGGGTTTTGCAGGGTCGTCGATGCACCATTTCCAAGGTTGAATGGAACCCACTAGAAAGAAACCCTAGTTTGAAAAATCTATCCTAGAGGAATTTTCATGCCATGCAGAGTCCAAGGGAGGCTACCTTGTCCATAATCCCATGCCATGATCCCAACGAAATCGATGGTTTGTTGATTGGAGCCTCGGTCAACGTTCTATGGCGAGTTGCAGTACGCTTGCAAAAGTCGTCGAGGGACGTCTGGGCCAATTCAAGGAAGGGGTTCAAAAACCAAAATGGGAAGTAATTTTCAATTTCGTTAGCTCTTGCAGGTATGTTTGGTCATGGATTCCATGGGAAATCCACCCTCGGCCTTTTGATACAAGGTTTTGTAGGTCTAGTGCACCATTTCTAGGGTTGCATGGACCCCATTTTCATGTGACTTTAAACTCGACATAACTCGGTGACCGGAGGTCGGATCGGTGAACAGTTGATTCCATTGGTCTCCTAGAGTTCCATTGCCTCTAAGGAGACCTCTCCACTGCATTTTCATGGCCCAATGAATTCATTTTCATCAGTTTCATAAACTAGGGTTTTGCTCAATTTCCTTCAATGAAACTCTCACATTGGTGGGTGAACTCTACAAAAAATTCCACCGTTCTAGTATTGGTAGTGTTCCCATATTGGAATTGACCATACACACTTTCTAGATCCAATGACATGCAATATTGCTGCTCCATTTTTTTTTTCTCTCGGACCGAGAGTCCCCAAGTGTCCTTGAACAACATTTTCATGTGACTTTCAACTTGACCTAACTCGGCAACCGGAGGTCGGATCAATGAATCATAGACTCTATTGGTCTCCTAGCATGCCATTACCTCTAAAGGGGCCTCTCTACCGTGTTTTCATGTCCTAGTAACTTCATTGTGCATCGGTTTCGTAAACTACGGTTTTGCTCAGTTTCCTTCAATACAACTCTCACATTGGTGGGTCAACTCTGCAAAACCCTCCAATGTTCCAGTCTTGGTAGTGTTCCCATATTGGCATTTCCCATACACACTTTCCAGAGCGAATGACATGCAATATTTTTGCTCCATTTGGTATTTCGCTACTGAACTGAGAGTCACCAAGTGTCCTTGAACGACATTTTCATGCGACTTTCAACTCAACATAACTCGCCAACCGGAGGTCGGATCGACGAACTGTCGACTCTGTGGGTCTCCTGGCATGCCATTACCTAGAAACCAATATACCATATACCTATAATCTATGTACCTACACTACAAAAAAGAGACTAGAGTTTCATGAATTACAAGTATAAATACATAATTATATGAATTAGAAGTAAAAACTCCTACAAGAATTACAATTATATAGCCAATTATGGTTTCAAGGATTGAAAGAAATTCCCATACATAGATATGATGTATTATTTTAGTCTCTCTTATGTAGAACCACTTAGACCATATACCTAAGCTACAAGATAAAATAGAAAAAAAACTAGGGTTTCATGAACTACAAACCATAAACCTAAAAACTAGGGTTTATAAATTTACATATATAACTACAAACTAGGGTTTTATGAAGTAGAGATTCACATACATAGAGATCATGTTCTTTGTTAGTATCACTTATGTAGAAATTCTTAAACCATATACCTAAGCTACATGCACAAATAGATAAAAAAAAACTAGGGTTTCATGAACTACAAACCACAAACCTAAAAAATAAGGATTACAAATTTACACATACATTTAAAAACTAGGACCATATACGTACATAAATAAACTTAGTCCATACACCTAATCTATAAGAACAAATTTCAATAAATCTAGGGTTTCTTGAACTACAAACCACAAACTTAAAATCTAGGGTTCACAAATTTAGACATAGAACTAGAAACTAGGGTTTATGAACTCATTAGGTTTATATCATTATATTTGTTAGTCTCACTCAACTAGAAACTATTAGACCATATACCTAGAAGATATGTACTTTCACTACAACATAGCTAGGGTTTCATGAACTACAAACCAAAAACCTAAAAACTATGGTTCACACATTTTAGACATAGAACTAAAAACCAAGGTTTATGAACTCAATAGGTTTACATGGATTTAAATAGAACTAAAAAACAAGGTTTATGAACTAATTGTATGAAATAGATGTAGAGACACATACATGGATTACAAGTATCAAGCAAACCAGGGTTTCATGAATTGAAATAAATTCAAATACATAGAGATAAAATTCTATGTTAGTCTCACTTGTTTATATACACTTAGACTATATACCTAATCTACAAAAACAAATAGAAAAAAATATAGTGTTTCATGAACTACAAACCACAAACCTAAAAAATAGTGTTTACACATTTACACATACAACTACAAACTAGAGTTTTATGAATTCATTAGGTTTAGATAATTGGATTTGTTGGTATCACTTAACTAGAAACCAATAAACCATGTACCTAGAATATATGTAGCTATAATAGACCGTATACCTAGAATAGACGATATACCTAGAATATATGATTTCAATCCGATAACCATAATCAAAGTGAAGGTTATCAATGCACCCTAGAGGATAAGGATATCACATCTTCTCTCTTTGTTATGTATGAATATTTCTTGTGAAAGAGGGGGCTCAAACACTATAGGATGATTCAAATTTTTTTTTAATGGTTGGTTGGGTGATTGCGAATAACATTGGATGTAATTTTCCTTTCAATTATGCATGTGGTTGAAGCATGCTAGTGGTGTTGATGGGACGTTATCATCATATTGTACAAAGTCAACCTATTTTTAACCCAACATACATTGACATATACCCCAATCAATCCACTTTTCATGAAGATAGGACTCCAAAACTAAGAATGATTTCCAACCAAGTCAAAATGGTTTCCTCGTTAGGGTTAAATTTTCCTCATTGACTAACATCAACTTTTGCAATTTTTACATGATAAACCATAAATATTATTTCATTTCGTTACTCTATAAATAATATGTGACATATGACTACAATCCTAGGCATGCTCATACACAAACAAAAAGTTACTTTATAAGAGGCCACAAGAGATGGTTAGGTAGGGTTGATGTTAGGGTTTCCCTCCTAGGTTTAGGGTTTCCTCATTGATTCTAAACCCTAGGTTATGCATGCTAACCCCAAAACAACATTTGGGTTAGGGTTTCCTCATTGATTATAAATCCTAGGTTATGCATGCTAACCTTTAAACCTTAGTTAGGGTTAGGGTTTAGTCGTTGATTCTAAACCCTAGGTTATGCATGCTAACCCTTAAAATTCAGTTAGCCTATGCCAAAGCAACTAATACAAGAGATCATTAAAATTGCAAGTGCTCAACAATATCATAACAAATATGCATGTATTCAATGCGAGTAAGCAATGTGAACTTCATCTTCAAATGATATGAATTGCCTAATTTATCAAAATCAATGTTTGCCAAGTAGATGTAGCAAATGCAAGCCAACAACAGTCATGTTTAATATGATTCTCAACTCATCAATACTATGAAATTTCTAGTCAATCAAATGGTAAGAGAAGATAATTCCAATATCAATTTCTATCTTGCAAAATGAGACAATAATTACTATGTAAATACCAAAGGAAAACAAGTGCTTTCTATTCCAATTTGGATAATGAATAAGATTGTCAAACCAATGATAACTTTCAACCAACTATGTCTGTCTGAAATATTATTTACAGTCAAAGTAAAGATGCAATAGCTATGTTAATTTCAATTTTGCAATTAGTAAGACAATTGTTAGGTAAATGCAAGTGGACTACAAGTATTTTCAATTCCAACTTAGTCAATGAATGGGACTTCCAAACTAAATATATTTTCTAGCCAAGACAAATTTTACTATTACTATCCCAAATAGTAATTTCCAGTCAAGCCAAGAGTGCCAACAAGTAACTATATGATAGTCCTCAACAAAGATGGTATCATGTACATGTCTTTTAGAGGTCTTTTTGGTATTTTAGTAGTGCAAATGTACTTGTAGATCACTGTCAAAACTTCTTATGTATCGCTGGAAATGTCAATGATATACACAGTCCTCTAGGACTGTGTGTCTATCACAAAGGAAGGTAAAGTTGAGGAGGGAGAGGGTAGGTGTTAGTATGTTGGTTTAATAGGAGTTAGGGTTCAACAATGGGCTAGATGAAATTCTTCATGAAATTCACCTTGAGGAGAAAATAAAGTATTTAATTTTGTAGCATTTGTGAGAGAAGAAGGCTAGGGATTGTGGCATTTGAGAAACCCTAAGGTTACTTGGTGTGCTTGTTGTGGAGGAAACAAAAGGAAACAATCTCACACACTCATGGAATGAGTAACCAACTTTAGTTAGAATTGATTCTTATCTAGGAGTTGTTGGTAGCTAGGATTTTAGAGAGCTTGAATTGCAGAGTCCTAGGAGGGATGTTAATACTAGAGAAGGGGTTTTGAAATTTGGTGAAGGTTTGATCCTATAGGCCGAGGATAGGAGTATGAGATTCTAAGCTTAGGGTTAGAAAATGAGAGAGGAGAAGTGGAAAGGTAAGCGATTAGGCTAGGAGATGGATAAGGGAGGAAGGGTTTGGAAGGGTAGAAAGCTAGGGTTTTAGGTTAGGTTTCTAGTTAGGTTTAGTTCTATAGTAATAAGGTCGAAGCTAGGTATGACAAGACGATACAACAAATGGAAGGGTCGAGGGGTGAAGGGAGGCTTGGAAAACTAGAAAGAGTTCTCGATAAAATTAATTGGTAGCAAGAGGAATACATCATAGGAAAATTTGCTAGATTGAAAAAATATTTGCACTATTATTTACAAGATCGGGTATTTGGTATTGAAAATTGTCATTGTTATTGTACATGTTTATGCAGTTGTTTATTTTTTTGTTAAGTAACCTACAATGTTAAACTTTTTGCACATTTTATTGTGAACATACAGACTTTTTTGCTTTGTCAATAATAAGTATTGCAAGCACATCAACTAGAATCTACTACTGCATTCGACATAATGTATGCAGATATGTAATCAAAGGAAAAGTAATATAAAGAAGTGAAAAATTAAATATTCATATACAAAAATTTCTAATCATATACAATAGTAGTGAAAAATGGAACATTGTTCCCAATGTCTATACAGTGGAAACTCGTGCCCTATACAAAATATGGCAACTCGTGGCCTATACAAAATACGAAAACTTGTGCCAAAATGCCACATCATGGCTAGTTTAAACAGGAGGGTCTCTCAATCCTCCTTCCCACCCTCAGAGCTCCCATGTGCGCCTCCAAAATTGATGTTCCTCTGCTTTGAGCTAGAGGAAGCTCGGTCCTTCTGGCCGCTTCGACCACCTCCCCTTGGGCTCTGAAATGACAAAAATTAAATATCAACTCCTATAGGAAATTATACAAGTATAAAACACAATTTCAAATTCAAAACGAAGTTTTCAAATCTTAAATAGCTCACCTCAGACGAGACCGTAAGTGGTGAGCAGGGTACCCTCCTCCGTGATTCAAGTCTCTCGGCAATGCCACCTCGCAACATTGAAATAGTAAGATAACTCATACAATTTAATTCCTATGCTATTTTTTGTTAATATTGCACGAGAGTTTCATAAACTAATCAATCTCATCGTGAACACAAAAGGATGGTCCTCGGGGCTAGTAATTGGAGTAGTTGACTGGTCCTCGAGGGTGGCAGGTGGAGGAGTGGGATGGACAACCTGATCCAATGCTATGGTGGATGGCATAGCGGAGGATGTAGCCACATCAACCTTGGATACAAAACTAGGGGGCATGGTGAGAGAGGGAGTGGTCTGAGTAGGAGAAGTGGTGATGTATAACGATAAACCCCAACTGGCTGTAGAATGGAATGGGCCACCCTGGAAGGGGAAACAAGGGTGGTGTGGGAATATGGGGGATGGAGCTGAGGTTTGTGGTGGGGTTGAGGGACAGGTGAATGTGTGTATGGTGTATCGTGGTTGGAGGGGGGAGGGTGGAAACATGGGAAATTACAAGGGAGGGGTTGGATGGGTGGGGAGGGGGGGGTGAGCGAAGGCTATGACGAAGAAGGGGGAGATGGATGGAAGTGTGGTGGTGGATGGGAGGCAAGGTATGGATGGAACGGGGTGGGGAGGGATATAGGGAAAGGGACATGTATGCTAGGGGCTACACCTGAGATATATGGTGGGAAAAAGGCAGTAGGAATGTCTATGTGCTTGGACTTGCATACATCTTCATGGTCTCGTATATTATTACATAAAAAATATAACTATACAAAGCCAAGCCATCAAAACTGAAATTAAAGTTTCACTTTATTACATGATACCTGCACACTGGGGGATTTGTTGATCCTCGATGGGGATGGCTGGTCACTCACTTCTCTGGACACCTATGCGAACAAAAAAATATTTAGATTCAATTACTAAATATTAACAACATTGGATGACAATATTAACTACTAACATTACATTTAATTAGTGAAATAAAACTACTTATGTGAATGGTGTCTCAATGTCCTCTACAACTGCCATCGCTCCATCAAGGTTGAAGGAACCAATGTCCTCCCACTTGGGTTTTGGAGACTCGGCACTGAATAGCTGTACATTAAAACAAATCAAGTCATCAAAATATTTTTCTAAGTTAAATTTATTAGAAATTATGAGATTGCATTACGTATATTTATTACTTGAACATTAAATAAAACAATAACTAACCTGCTTTAGGTAGCTCTCTGTGGCATGCTCTCGCGTGGGAACATGACATGGATGCCCATAATGAGAACAACGATGTGGCACTGGTCCCGTCGATATGGATTTATCATCCTGGCCACTTCTTGTAGCTGCTCTCCCTCGCCCACCACCAATAGACTATGCAAAGGTGTGTCTCTTGGGGTGGTCCTGCTCGCTCTATGAGGACATAGCCACAAATGTGGTATGCCTGAGAAGGTGTCATGTGGCACGCCTAATGAAATCATGGATCTCATCTATCTTGTTACCTAACCCAGGGGTTGAGGAAGCGAGTTTGGCTCTCACCTAGGTGTAGGAGGTCCTTTGAGTGGGTTCCTGTGGGTGTGAGGTCGATCTTGGGCTGAGCCAAAACCGAGGCCAAACATGCTTCCACAACCCCCTGGATTAGGTAGCGAGATAGATGAGATCCATGAGTTCGTTATACGTGCCACATGAGACCTTCTCAAGTGCAGGAGGTCCTTTAAGTGGGTTCCTATGGGTGTGAGGTCAATCTTGGGATGAGCCAAAACCAACGTCCTGGAGCTTGGTGATGTTGAATTAGTTCACACGGAACCCTAGCACAAACTTAGCCCACAATTTCCTGAGAAAATACTATGGTACCTCGACATTGTTGCATGGAGGCTTGTCAAAAACCACGAACTATCTCTTCCTCCGTTTTTCTCTCCATGGCTGGTAATTACACGAGTCCATGCAAACTTACCTCTTCCTCACATCTGGAGGCTGTCCTGTTCTCAGATTTATAAATTTGCTCCACAGTTAGGATTTTGTGATATTCAAGTTTTTTATATCTTCTTTGGATATACCAGTGGAATAATGTTCTCTCATTCAAGCCCTATATTGGCTCAAATTGGTTATTTCATTGTGGGGAATGTTGACAGACTCAATTATTTTTTGTAGTGATGTGGTGAGGGAAACCCGAGAGGGTTCCCTGGTGTTCTTTAGCTCATCACTCAATATCCTTAACCGGTTTAAATCCCTCGGTAATTCATCTTCAGGGTTTTCTGGTGGTTCACCAAATCCATTTTCGGGGTTTTCTTTGTTTAATTTAGGGTTTATTGAGTCCTCTGATCGGTTCGTTTCACTCCTTTGTTGGGATAGCTCATTGGTATTTGTCATTATAGTAGAGGTAATGTATCTGCAATATCAATTTTGTTCGATTTCAATTCATTTGCAATTTTTTTCAAGTTTATATTTTATTTGAAAAACAATGTAAAACATTAAAAAAAACAACAAAATGCAACCAACATCCACCTACCTTTTTCCAATGCTCGTGGTTGTTGTTTTGGGGTGCTTGGATAGTTGTTTTGGGCTCAGTGGGTGTCGTTTTCGGGTAGCTTGCGCACTTGCGGATTTGTTTTTTGGAAATGAACTATTCACTGTTTGTTTCTTATTATAAAAAACATAGGGACACGCACGCGTGTTTAGCACGTATGCACTAAACAAGCATGCACGTCCAGACATGTGTGTGTGCCCAGACATGCGTGCACATTCTTAAGGGAACGTATGCATTTCTAATGTCCACACCGGCAAGCTGACGTGGAGGTTCACCATAGCTAAAGCTGGAATGCATGTGTGCATCCAAGTGTGGGTGCGCGTTCTTGTTTTTTTCTCTCACGCACTCTCATTGCATCATAATTGGGTAACAGCTTCTTTCGGGCACCCTAAATGCAATTATTACAAAACTAATATTTAACTTATTGTTTTCTTATTAACTTAAAAATAAATAATCTAATATATTTTTGGTTATAACAACTATTCCAATATGGATATCTTACAAATAGGTTAAAATTGCATTAATTAATTAATTATGAGGTAAAATAGTTATTTACCCATCAAATTTACCCAAAACGAATATCTAAATCATTGTTTTATTATTAACTCAAAACAAATCTATTATAATTGTTTAGGCCCTAATTAATCCAATTTAGAAGCATGTTGTAAATTAACCCACAAATCATACAAATAGAGAAAACATACATACATTAATTAATTAATTATGAAGTAAAACCAATATTTACCCAAATTTAATCATCTAAGTGCTAACTATATTTTATGTTGTAAAGTATAACACATAAATCCTAAAAATAGGAAAAAGTTGTATTAATTAATTAATTATGAAGAAAAATACTTGCAATATACCCAATTATATTTGCAATCATAGCAATTATGGCAAAAAATGGATTTGTTCATTGATTATGAAGTAAAATAGTTATTCTTAATTTGTATGTTATATGTCTCTCTTGTACATCAAATCAAGGTAAGATTAACTAGTACACAAAGATTTAGTTGGTCTTGTAACTATTTATGAAAATATTTATTTAAAATGTGAGGATGTGTGAATGGTAAGTGAAATTGAAATTGGATGTATATTTATATAAATGTATTTTACAATCTATCCAATTTAATTTTGGAGCTGATATGTGCTAGGTTTCTAACAAGTCATCATGACAAATATGGCGTCTCATCCACTTTGGTCGATAGAAAGGGCCTCTGAGTGCAACATGTTTAATTTATTAGCCATGTCTCCTTAATGTTGTTTCCAAGGATGATGCAAGTCTATCTCTTCTAATTTTAAGTGACTCTAATGTACATTGATAGTATTAAGCTACATATGCAATTCCTACACTTCCAACATAGATGCCCTTTTCCAATGTTTCTTACCTCATTCCCATTTCCTGGCATACAATGAAAACAATCTTGAGCTTCTTCAATATGATTTTCACATCTTCATATGCCCTCATGCACTTCTATGTTTTCATAAATAACACAATATTATGGATGTCCATGAAAAATATACTATATTTCATTGATGGGCATCTTTCTAGTGCACAAAATTTGAAGAAGAAATACTAACTCAAATTTATTGTCCTATAAAAGCTTAGCCATTGTAGAATAAAATTGAAACTGGTAACATTATATACCCTTTCAAAATAACATAGATGAGTGTTATTATGCAACCTTCAAATGACTTCAAAACTCAAAAACATTAGATGACCAAGAGGATCAGCTAAAAGCACTAAGCCACCTACCACACAGGGGAAATCATCTAATCCTTGCATATAATAACAAGTGTTACCTTTGTTATGTATTACAGAATATGAGAGCTAAGGCTTATTAAGCCACATATGTATATATTTTTTTAAAGAACTTGCACTTTTCCAATATGATATAAACTAACTATTATATTTGTTATGGTATTGTTTTTTACAATTTTTCCAAGAAATTTGCTACTTTATTTTAGATGACAACATCTCCCCTATACTAGATTCTAGAGCATATATATATTGAGATATATTAAAAAATTTAAATTCTTAATAATAATAATAATAATAATAATAATAATAATAATAATAATAATATTTAAATTAAGTATCAAAAACAAAAAAATTATTTAACAAAGTTTTTTTATAATTTTAAAATATTTTAAGCAAATATGAAACATTTTTTAAATTAAATATTTTTCTAAATACACATTAATCTTACTTTTTAAAAAGTACATCAAATATCTTAAAAAGATTTATATTAAATTTTTAATTAAATATCTAAAACAAAAATGATTTAACAAAGTTTTTTACAATTTTAAAATATTTAAAACAAATATTAAACAAACTTTTAAATTAAATATTTTTTAAATAAACATTAATTTTACTTTAATTTTGATCAAATTAAAATTAAAAAAAACAATCCTTATTTTTTTATTTTTTAAATTATAATAATTAAAATTAATTTCTATAAACATTCATAATTATCATCATTATTATAAAATATTTTTTTTTATTATAAAATGTTTATCCTTGCCAAAACAATAAACCTAAAATGTGTGTTCAGCATTTTAGTGATATATCGTCCAAAAAAATCCCTTCACATGAAAATTATTTTAGCATCGTACAGTATTTTGTGGGCCGGAAACGATTGAGTTGGCTTTTTCCGCTAAAGTAACAGGTAACATCAACTACAACCCCACCGATCTGAACGTAACAAAGGAGCAGGTAACATCAACTACAACCCCACCGATCTCAATCCGCATTCATTCTAATCTAACAATTGCATTCATTGTAATCTAACCATTTCATCTCTGCAATAAGTTTCTAGCCATTTAGTCAAAAAGTTGCAGGGTTTGGGATTTTTAAGGACATGTTAAAAAAATGTGGGTAGGTTAATGTTCATTGGTTTTTCGGACAAAGATTTAAGGGTAAGCCACTCTTGACATAGAAATTCCTCTCATTGATTTCAAAAAGTCGTGGCCCTACTAAGTCACAAGTTAATTATATGAATAGTTGCGATAGAAACTTATCCCATCAACTTCAGAAAGTCTTGGCCCATTACTTATATGAATAGTTGCTGGGTTTGGAATTTTTAACAATCTGGATCCATCCTTATCAAACCAACTATGAACTTTGTGTCCATCAAATGAAACGAAACTCCATCCTATTAGGGTTTGGGTTTTTTTACAACCTGGATCCAGTCCAAATTAATGGAGGCGGTGCCAATCTCTGTACGCAAACGACATCTTTCATGTGCATCAAGAAACAAGAAGCCATTTCATGACATAAGAGATTCAGACATCGCACCAATAACACAACACATGATAGCTCAAATCACAAGGCCGGCAAGATCTTGGAATGTTGCTATTCTTCAATCCCATGGCGTGCTGTCTCTTCATTGAGATTTTTGTAAACATATGCACCATTAAATCAATTTTGATGTGAGGTTTATATTCCAGTATATATATATATATATAGTATTGTTCAAAATATTATTGATTTAATGTTTTGAGATAACACCTTACAGCTGCGAGCTGAAACATGGAACAGAATACAGGCCAGAAACAAGCAGTAAAACATAGAGACATAAGAAACTATCACCATCAACATTGATACTTCACTTCTGTAAAGCTTTTTATTCTTAGTTTTTCCATATGTATAAAGTTATAAACTTATACTGGTGATTTTCCCATGTATTCGCTTCTACACTCGAGCAATATCTGCCCTTTTAAATCAGAGTTACTCCAGACAATTATAACTATGGGAAATCTGCATGCTGCCAGGCGAAGGCAAAGTGCTTCCGACTGCATGCTTGCCGTGGTTGTGAACCCTTCCCAGCACTGCTAACCGGTTAAAACTCATGAAAAGTACAATAAATTATTCATCAACTGATCAACTCCTGAGGATGGATGTGTCGAATCATCAAACGAACATGAATGGGACACTTTGTTTTCTTCAATGTGATGTACATTGACTTCTCTGAATTCACGGGTTATCAACATTGTCCTAGGATGGATGTCAATCATCAAACTAACATGAGGTGGACACCTTTTTTTTCTTCAATGTGATACCTTTTCTTCTCTGAATTCATATTTTGTTTTCTTCTGTGATACCTTGTGTTCTCTGAATTCATGTGTTATCAATATTGTCCATATGTGTTATCAAGATTGTCCATTGTTGTCAAACCATGAATGTGATACTTTGGCTTTTTCTTTGGCTTCATATTGTTATGAATGTAATGTCCATCCTCATTAAACTAACTATTGAATCTGATATTATGTATTCTTTCCATTCATATGTGTAGGATGGATGTGAATCATCAAACTAACAATTGAATCTGATATTATGTATTCTTTCCATTCATATGTGTAGGATGGATGTGAATCATCAAACTAACATGAGGTGGACACCTTTTCTTTGTCTTCTCTAAATTCATATTTTGTTTTCTTCTGTGATACCTTGTATTCTCTGAATTCATATTTTGTTTTCTTCTGTGATACCTTGTCTTCTCTGAATTCATGTGTTATCAATATTGTCCATATGTGTTATCAAGATTGTCCATTGTTGTCAAACCATGAATGTGACACTTTGGTTTTTTCTTTGGCTTCATATTGTTATGAATGTATTGTTCATCCTCGTTAAACTAACTATTGAATTTGATATGATGTATTCTTTCCATTCATATGTGTTATGAATACGATTTATTCTTCTCAAACAAATTTGTCTTTTCTGAATATGTTATGAATGTATTGTCCATCCTTGTCAAACGAACTATTAAATTTGATATTGTGTACTCGTTTAATTCACATGGTTCATTATTGTCAAATAAATTTGTCTTTTTTCAATTTATATAACATGGTTTATCTTTGTCAAATCAACTATTAAATTTGATATTGTCTTTTCTTAGTTCATATGTTCATATGTGATATGTGTTATGAATATTGTCCATCTTTTTCAAACCAATTATTAACATTGTATTTATTTTCATATATTTAATATACATTTCATTGTCACACTCTAGTATATTGTCATTTCTTTTATTATTTTTATCTATCTTGCTTTAATTTGTGTAAAACCCAAAACAATCCTATTCATGATCTATAAGTTTAAATTCTAATAACATTAACAACTTTTGTCTTTTCTAAATTCATGTGTTACTAATATTGTCCATCCTTATCAATGGTTGACATTGTATTTATTATTGTATTTATGAGACCATATACTTAATATACATTCCATTATCACACTATACTATATGGTCATTTCTTTAGTTAGATCTATTCTCATACTTAATATGTTCCATGTCTCATTCTATTATATTGTGATTTATTATGGTGTCTACTTTAAGACCCAAAACAATTTTACTTATGATCCATTTTAGATTCTAATGGCATTAGAAACTTTAAATGTGCAGGCCATTCATAATTTTGACGAGAAAATTATGTAAATTAAGTTAACCTAAAGCAACAATCTTGTCTCTCTTTCTTTACATTTACATATTCCATTTCTACAAGTATGTAACTCAATTCATAGTTACATTGTTACATTAATAATTATGTGTTTATGTGGTTATGCTATCAATATTATCTTTACATACACATATTTCATCTCTCTAAAAGTATCTAGCTTGATTCATATTTATATTGTTACATTAGTAATCATGTGCCCATGTATTATTACTCATAATGTGCTTATGGCATTGATATTTAAATTTAATTGTTAATTGAGAACCATTTAATATGTAGTTCGTAACTTGATCACTTATGACATGGTTATGGCACTCATATTTGAATTACATTAATTTAGAACATTAGTTGGCATTTTGACTATTTAAGTATGCAATTCATAGCATATTACAGATTGAACTAAATACTAAATATTAAAATAGCACAAAAATTGAAATTAAATGTAAATTTCTCAACAATTAATAAATCATTAAGAGACTCACCAATTCATGGTAAAGATAATGCATAGCTTGTTTTGATTCACTTGTTAATGAATATGTTTGGGATTATATATATATATAATGATCAATGAGGATTTCTTACACATGCATTTTCTTGATAGATTTTTTATGATGATGATTGAACTACCAAATTTTGAGACAAAATTTGGTATCCAATCATTTTTGTTTTATTTCTATTCTTTTATATATATATATATATATATATATATATATATATATAAAAGAATGTCAAAGATAATGTGTTGATGATTGTGTACGAAGAACCCTCGTCACGTATCTCCAAGTAAGCCAAAGGAGAATGATGATACACTTGAAATTAAAGACTTGGGGTTTGGAGCATATGTGAGACAACATTGGATTTTAGATCAATAGTTTCAAGGGTTATATATTGAACTTAAAGAAGAGATAATCTATTAGCTTCAATTGCATAAAGACATACAAAAAGAAGGACTAGTATTTGATGAAACAATCAAACAATGATCATGTGTTAGGATGGTTAAAAGGAGATATAGTCAGAAAATTTTTGACAAATATATTCGTAGAAAGAATAATATTTTGTCAAGTAAACTTGTCTTAATAATGATGAAACCCATGTGACCAATTGCACTTGCATAGTAAGAAAACCAATTAATGCTACCAACTACTATATAGAGGATCCCTTGTCTTTCCACCACCCCTGTAACACTTTTGAGGTGATGTGGCACTCTAATTATTACTTTTGAGTTTTTCCTTTATTTAATTCAACATTAGGTTTATGGTTGACTATAAATAACATATTTGGAAGAAAGCTACAACAACCTTGATTAACTAAAGTTATCGTGCCAAATAAGTACTCTACCATGAAAACCTTCACAACCATGTTAATTTCATTCCTTAAACATAACTGGAAAATATAGAGAAACATTCAAAAATATGTCAAAACATAAATAATTGGCATTTCATAACATAATTACAAACATGAACATTAAAAACACTTATTTTTATGGAAGGGTCTACCAAATAAGCAAAGGATGCTCTTCCAAGCCTTAGGCACTCCATCACACTTACCCTTTTTGTGATAGAGGTGAACCATGAGATGGGACTATTAATCCACAAGGGTAATCTTCCAAGAACTTATACCTAGCTACAAATCACGTAACCCTCTGGTGTAGAACCACCTCCAAAATTTTCCTAATCCACTTACACTCCTCCCCCATTATCCTACACAAAAAAGGAAAGGGATCCCCTTCTGTACATTGTAATCCCTTGGTCTATCTCCATTCCCTTCTGGTGCTCCAACATACACCAATGAGGGAATCCCTATCTTGGGACATCAAGGATATCAGTTGCAAGGTAGGTCCCCGTCATGAGAGCACCATGTCAGTTAGTGCTAGCTCCTAAGGTGATTTGGCGTGAGAAACTATTGGAAATGAGGTTCCCCTCTTTTCTTTTCATGATGTACCATCCAAATCCCAAGTTAGAATTATGGATTGAGTGACTGACTAAATGGTGGAATGAATGTCTCTCTAACTCAATTCCAACATTATATATGCATGTATTCCATTTTCCATGTGGATTATCATGATGATGCTACTTTTCCTCCCTTTAATCCCTTCTTAAGATAACACATAAGGGTTAACTAAGTCATGGTTCCTAATTAAGGGTTTAGTAACTTTGGGGTATTTTTTATAACCAAGGTTGACAAGTAAGTCTAAGGACTTATGTTAATACTAACTACTAGGATCATCCCCCCTTCGGCATTTTATTTCCCTCACTTGTGGAATCATATCCCCCCATATCTTCTTCTCCCTTTCTTGTGCAATTGTAAAATAAAATTATATTATATTCAAACATACATATTTACAATAGTTGTTGACCATTTCACCGAAACTAGTGAGGTGCTATACAACCTAGTATGGAGGAGAGCATGGGGAAGATGTTGTCATGAAACATAACGTAACGTAACATAACATTATATTACATTAAAAAAAAAGTAAATAAAAAAATTCTTGTCGACTCGTAAAATAAAAAATTAGAACCAAATGAAAAGTAATTAAAAACTTCATGTCGGCTTATAAAATGAAAAAATTAAAAGCAATATAGACCCATATTAAACCCATATTTATCAAGCGCTATAGGGATCAAAATTCTTGAGGTGTAAATTTTGTTGAAAATGTAAAAAATTAAAGTAAAAAAATTTACACCTAAAAAATTGGATCCCTCTCAGTGCTTAGTAGATCTGAGAAAAATGAGCATAATATTCATTTATCTCCATCTTAAAGTGATATGAATAAACAAAATTTTAAAAATAAATAAATTCTCAAAAATAAATAACATTTAAAAACTTAAATTTAAATATAACTAATATTTAATGATTTTATAAACAAACACATTACTTACACTCCTCAAAGAGTTAAATGTACATTTTAAATATTATTATTAAAAATGTCGATTCATGTTTTCAATCAATTTTGAGATGAATATTTCGAAAAAACAAAAATGTATGATGTTTCATTAAATTAAGTGGATAGGATAATCATGATCCATGTAACATAGCCCCAGCACTAAAGAACCTTAAAGAACCTCATGTGGCCATCTAGACATGCATAGAGACGACTCCTACCAATTACCAACTACTAGATAGAAAACCACTTATCTTTCTACTTACCAGGATAAAGATATTTAGTTTACATTAAAGAAAATAAGAAGCATTATGAGAGGGTGACCTAGAAGTGGGAACTATGATAGAGGAGATGAAAGATTAAAACCATGATGTTGAGCTTCCATGTAAAGGAAACCCAATAAGATACATGGAAAAATAATCCATCGATTTGAAAACAAGAAAGCTAAGTTGAAACAAGATGCAAGTAAATTAAACCTATCACATTAATAATAATAGTGGCGAGAACTAGAATAACAAAGAAAAACCTAAGAAATTAAATCATACAAGGAAAACAACTAACACAACCAAACCTCCTTAGATAGTAGAATTTTCCAAACAAAGACAAGGAATAACTATTTAAAGCTTCCATAGATGTTTACTACTAAGAAAGCACCTTACTCCTAGAAACAAACAAAAGGAATGAAAAAAATGGTAGACATGAGAACAATGTGAGAGCACACTAACATGAGTAGACATATACTATTGAGGTTACGAAATAAGAACCAAAAACAATCTCTCACCATACAAATCCTTGTATTATTAAAACACCCTTAAAAGCTAGATGCTAACAACGAAATGAAATGAACCCAAATACCCCAAACAACAATGTCATAGGTAAATATAGAGACAAAAAAAAACTCACAGTAACATTAATTGACATGAAGAGAAAGATGAAGAAAGTTTGAATTTTCACTTCCTAATGGTATCCTCCCAACACCATGAGTGCAAAGTATTTGACATTTCTACAACAAGGTGCCTTATAATTAGCATTTTTTAATATGGATCAAATTAATTCTAAAATAAAATAATATTAGGAAAAAAAAAGTTTTAATTTTATTTCAAATATATGAGAATATATTTTTTATTAATGATTTTTAACCTTTGATCAAGGTAAAATTTTCATCTTAGAATTTTCCTTTTTTTAAGTTTTAGTAGTGATTTCAATTTAGGTATTTTTTTTAGGTAAATTGTTTGTGGAACATAGGTGCTAATCAGTCTGAGGTTTTATAAATTTTTGTCCTATGCTTATGGATATGATTTTATGGCTATTTTTGGATTTTTACTTATTGATGGGTTGTGTATTAGATTCACCCTCCTTTTTTTAGGCATTGAAATGGCCAAACCTTTGAATTATATGGACCTAATCAATATCTCAACATTCTTATGGAAAAGTAGGAAATCAAGCAAGAAGGAATGGAGAACAATGTGAATGAACAATAGATTAAATTTGATAAGTTAATTAGTGATGTTAAGATGCATTACAACATAATCCTTATATTTTCTCATGGTGATGATGATGATGATGATGGTTAATGTCCCCTGAGACCAAAATTTGGTCTATCGGACCTAAAGAAACGAATTATTTAGTTTGTTTTAAAATTGTATTTCTATGCTCAAAGAGCTTGGAGAGAAGTGTCCCGAGCTCACTATAATTTTGGCAAGTTAAAAGGCTAGAAAAGTTGCTATTGCAACAAAGATTATGGAACTGAGATTTAATGTGGGTATACGCAGCGCACTGTAAGAGGAAGTGATTTTCATCTTCGATGTTCTAGTAGTTCTAGACTCATCGAAGAGAAAACAATGCAAAAAACCACCATAACAATTATTTAAAACCTCACACTCAATATGTTAAAGAACATCATCAATCCAATGAATATATGAAAGAAGGTTAGAATGACCATTATTTTAATCAATTTTACTGGTTATTTTTTGTATTTCACTTATATTTTTTCTCAATATGTAAAGAAACTCAATAATAAGTTTTTTAGAGGATTGTTTTATCTATGAATTTTGTTTTCTTTTGAACTCATAAAAACAGTTAATATGGAAGAATTTTGTTTTGTTTTGAACTCATAAAAACAGTTTTCAACCATTTAAATTGTATAAAAAATTCAACTATGTAATCTTCCCTAACCCTTTTATAACATAATATAAAATTCTTAATGTTTATGTCAAAATACAATACAATAAACGCGATATATATTAAATTAAAATTCTTAATGTTGATGTCAAAATACAATACAATAAACATTATTTTTTGAGAAAACGTTATAGTCATAAATTTTATTTAAAATTTGAAATTAATTTAAAAGTTCAAAATAATAAAAAAATAATTAATTTGAAAATGAGAAAAAAAATTCAAAATTTGGATAAAGTTTGAAAATATCTCAATTTTTTCCACCAAAATTTTGATAAACAATTAAAGAACTTTAAAATGTCATTATTTTGATACAAAATAATTTTAATCTTTAAATTGTCATGATTTTCGTATAAAAAATTGCGTCGATATAAAAATTTATTAACCTTTGTGACTTCATGTTCTAGGACATTTTTTAACCACTTTGCTCATTTGAAAGAAACATGGGGTGCCTTTTAATGGAATATTGTTTTTAAGTTGAAGCTTTATATGTAAAGAAAAAGATAAGAGAATTACATACGATTTATAAGTGGGGGAATTGCATAAGTTGAACAATGTTTTTAGAACAGTATAATTGGTGAATGCATAGCTTTGTTTATATGATTTTTTTTTTCAAACTAAAAATGAGTGTTTCGTAAAGACTGATTTATTTAGTCTTATTGAGTAGGTAGGTTATTTGTTGTTTTAATATATATAAAGATGGAATATTGTTTGAGAAACTTTTAGGTATTTTTTATTTTTTAGGATGCTACATTTGCATAATTATTTAGAGATTTGATCCCAAAACGTTTTGTTAGCTAACCCATCGAGATGATATATGTGTATTAAACTATTGTTAACAATTAAACTATCTAGGTAATATAAAAAAAACTTTTATGTAGTTTCTAAAAAAATCTTAACAGTGCTTTTACTCTATGTTTTAGATTTGAAATTTTATAATTACCATTTTCAAATTAGTCAGTGTATTGTTCCATAAACTAATTTAATAATACAAATCTCCAAAATATATCAACAACCAAATATTAATCTAGATAATATTGATTGCCTCTTCTTTTATATTTTTATATACCTTAGATTATTTGATTGATGAGGATTGATTTTTTGTTTGGGTTGACATCCATTGCATTGTAGCTTCCTTTTTTTTATATTAGAGTGTCCACTCCAAAAGAGCCAACAAAGAGGGAATTGTTAGATGTCTTAATCCTAAGTTTTATATTCTAGTTATTTTGTAGAATTATATTAAAGATTAAGTTTGTTTAGTGAACAATTAAGCTTTGAATATGACTGCTTCTTTGCAAATGGCGCATATCATTGTAAATGACGTCTATCATTTCCATGTGATTATATGATTGGTTGTCTTCCTACTTTCTATTCTAGGATTGAGCTATATAAACAAGCTCTCTTCTCTATGAGACAGAAAGAGAGTTTTATGAGTGTGATGTAATTACTCTTTTCCTTATGAATAAAGTTATATTTCCTCTGCTTCTAGTATTTTGGTACAAGTTACCTAGAACATGTCTAATTTATTAGTTATGTATCCATTCCTCTAAATGATGTTTCCAAGGCTAATTTAAGTCTATCTCTACTAATTTTAACCGACTTTAATTGTAGATTGATGACAGTGAGCTACATTCGCAATGCCTAGACTTCCAACACATTCTTCCTTCCTAAAATTTCCTCCATTGTTCCCATTTCCTAGCTTACAACAAAAAAAATCTTGAGCTTCTTCAATGTGCTTTTGACATCCCTATATACCTTTATGCAGTTCTGAGTTTTAAAAAATGACACAGCATTATGGATGTCCAAGAAAATCTATTATATTTCATGATTGGCATCCTTCTAGTTCACCAAATTTGAAGAAGAAATACCAATACAAATGGCTTCTCAAATGAAAGCATAACACTTGGAGAACAAAATTGGAATTGGTAGCACCACCTACCCTCTCAAAAAAATGGAGATGAATATTATCATACAACCTCCAAATGGCTTCAAAGCTCAAAACATTAAATGACCAAGAAGACTAGCTTAAACTGCAATAAATATACAAGATAATCGTGGCATAATTATACGGGGTCAATCACCTAGTACTTGCATAGAATGTATAGTGTTTCCTTTGGAATGTGTTATAGAATATGGGAGTCAATGCCTATTAATATAAATATACACACATGTGAAATAGCTTTCAAATTTTCCAATATGAAACAACTAATCATTACATTTGTTTGCTGGTTTGTTATGGAATTGTAATGTCTTAAAACATATGATAGACCATCACTAAGAAATTTAAACATAAATAAAATTCATTTTTATTAGGTAAACCAAAATAACAAGTGCCCCTATAGGTTGTGATGTCCTTTTTGTTAACTTCTATAACATGTCACTTAATTTTTTTAAATTGTTGGTTAAAGTAGGTAAATTTGAAATATTAGTTAATTTTTTCCATATCTAGTTGTTGGAGTTGCTTCTATGATTTTTCAATCATTTAACATAAAATTCAACTAATGGATCAAATGATTCATGTTATAACGTGATTTTCCACACCTCATGCATCATGCTTTGATGGCCTTCCCTTGTCCCTACGAAGACTCACTATATCCCATTTACTCGCTATATCCTTGATGCTTCAGTATAACCCTTAAAAGGACATTTTTGAAGACATACGTTTGTCACCAGTTCTACAACTTGCATATACTCATATTACACCATTATTTCCTGCATACATTAGGTTTTGTGCTAAAAAACAAAACAAAAATATTTGGAGTTTTCCCGGTCAAGTAACTAATACCTTAATCCTTGGCCTTCCATATACCCAGAAACACTCTAATTCGACCCTCCATTCGCCATTAGAGGGCTATATATTTAACCATTCCCCATTAGAGGGCTAATTCGACCCTCCATTCCCCATTAGAAGGCTATATATTTAACCCTTGTGAAGCATTAGAGGAGGATAAACTTGGAGCTAAATGTACATTCATTTTTATTTTTAAATTAAAATTTAACTGAAAAAAAAAATCAAACATTGATTAAAAATATAACATTTAACCAATGCGATCATTACCTTTTGGAAAGAAATATATATATATATATAATTTATCAAATATTATAAATTTTTTATTAAATATCTAAAACAAAACGTTTGTAATAAAGAATTTTATTTTTATGACAGGATTTGAAAAATCCCTTTGACGTGAAGTTCTATTTTAAGCATAGCACATTAATCGGTCCGCCGGAAACGATTGATTTGGCTTTTTCAACGTAACAAAGGAGCAGGTAACATCAACCACAACCTCAGCGATCTCAATCTGCATTCATTGTAATTTATCGATTTCCTCTCTGAGATAAGCTTCGAGCCATTTAGTCAAAAAGTTGCAGGGTTTGGGATTTTTAATGACCTGGATATGATGGCGATTTATTTCATTTGATAGACATGTTAATGGAGGAGGCGGTGCCAATCTCTGTACGCAAACACCAACTTTCACGTGCAGCGATAATCAAGAAGCCAAATTATCATTGTTAGTTTTCAATCCCAAGGCGTGCTGTCTCTCCATGGAATTTTTTGTATATGCAGTTATGCACCATTAAATCAATTTTGATGTGTGGTAGATATTCCAAAATAGTATTGATTTGGAGTTTTGAGACAACACCTTACAGCTGCCAGAAACTTGGAACAAAATACAGGCCACAAACAGAAACAGACAGAAGAAACTCACCATCAACATTGATGCTTCACTTCTGTCAAGCTTTTTATTCTTGTCTTTTCTACAGCAAAGAACCTAGTATTGTATAAACTTATACTGACTACTGTCCACCGTTTTAAATCAGACACCTATAGCTATGGGGGAATCTGCATGCTTCTGGGCGAAGGAAAATGGATTTTGGTTGCATGCTTCAGCTGTTGTGAACCCTTATGAGGGGTTAATACCCATAAAAAGTACAATAAATTATTCATCAACTTATCAACATCTGATGATGGATATGAATCATGAAACGAATTTGATTTGGACATTTTGTCTTCTTTCAATTTGATACCTTGCCTTATCTGAATTCATGTGTTATCAACATTGTCTATATGTGTTATCAACATTGTCCATAGTTGTCAAACCAGTTACTGAATTTCGTACCTTGTTTTCTCTGGAATCATGTGTTATGGACATGGCCCATCTTTGTCAAACTAACTATTTAATTTGATATTTCCTTGGGTTTGAATTCATGTGTTATGAACATTGTTCATCCTTTGTCAAACTATATGTTTGAACATTGTTCATCTTTGTAAAACCAACTTGCTAATTATGAACATTGTTCATCCTTATCAAACCAACTTGTCTTTTCTGAATTCATGTGTCATGAATACTATGTTAGTGATTGAGCAAAAATATGAAGATAATTGAACTTTGAAACATTAATCAATTATAAAAGTGGTTATAGATCTCATCAATATTCCAAAAACATAAATCAAACCATAGAACACAGGATATTGAGAAAACCATCCACTGATTCGAAGGATAAAAAAAACCCAGCGAACAATTTTAGAGTATGATTGATAATTGACAGAGAATGATTACAACACAATAGTAGATCAGCTTCTCCTAGAGCACCACAGAGTAGAGATAAAATGGAACACTGTGATGATCTTGCTAAGTGCATAGCACTTTAATAAAAAGTCAAATTAGGTCATACAAGGAAGGTATGAATATTGCATGTTTGGGTAAGTAGTTAACATTGAGAACACTGCTTTTTCTTCTACCATGCGCCATCAGTGACTTCGTGCCAAGTTGGCACTCCATAATTATCTCACAAAAGGAATATATCTCCCCTCCATTGATCCACTTAGTTTAAGTGTCTCTAACTGAGTTCTTAGCTGCAAGAATTGAACTGAATGTAACTGAACTTGTAACTAGTGTTTCTCCATCAGTTCCATCTTCAACAACCACTTGCATAAATTAAGGAGTTGATTCCTTAGTTAAGTGAACTTGTTTTTAACAACTAAGACTCGTGTCTTATTAATTTGAGTTCACTCAAAGGCATGCATGGGAAATTTGAATTCTCTCTCTATTTCTATTAATTTTCTCTGCATGGTCCATATGTGTTTTCATTAATTCTATATCATATTATACTCATAAGAATTATTTCGAACTTATGATCACATGTATTACCCCGCATCATATAGTCACATGCTAAAGTAAATCACTCTAGGGGTAGCTAATCCCTAAAGGAGATTTGTAGCACCTATTGACCATGACTAGCCATACATCATATAGTATATCCACTTTACATAGTAAAGTACACCACCTCAAAACATGAGGATATTTGTAGAACTTGATATTGCTCACAAGTCTACCGACTTGAAATTACTCACAAGTCTCATCTTGATATACTCACAAGATTTACCACCTCAACCATATGAAAATATTTGTAGGACTTAATATTACTCACAAGTTTACTGTATTGACATTACTCACAAGACTCAATCCTTAACATAAGGTCATGATCTTAACCATAAGATCCTAGTACAAGCATCTCTCTCAAATATGGCAATGTTGTCAAGTCCCCTCCCATCCACTAGAGAGAGAATGCGACCATAACTGCTCGCTATGATTGTTACAAGAGCATCCAACTCGAAGTTCATTGAATTATGTATGTATTTTGATGGATTCCAAATTTTTCAGAGATCTATAGAGGCATGAACTCATCTTGTGTTCATTCCATTTAAGTCTGTGGATAAATTCTCCAACTTCCCAACAACAGAGAAATTGATCCTATCATTGATCAATTCAACGATCTACGAAGAAATATCTCAGAGGAGATCGAACGATGGAGAAATATCGCAACGAAAATCAACGGTCACAATCCATTCTGCATCTAGAAATAGATCAACGGATGAGAATCAACTAGCAAGAATCAACGATGCGGAAAGCCTGAGTTTGCGGAATCGAGGAACTATGGAAATTGAGATCGTGCATCCCACATCCCGCATGTGAAATAAACTATTGCAGAAAGGAAAGTTGTGGAAATAGAGATCTGCGAAGCCGTATCGTGCATCCCGCAAGTTGCGGAAGGAAATCTGCGGGGAACATAAGTTACATAAAGACATTTTTGCATCTCGCATCCCACAAGTTGCAGAAAGGAGAGTTGTGGAGGGAAATTCAACCTGTTAACCAAAGTCTTGGGCATATTTGTTCATTCAGGACATCACCAATCTGACAATTTAAGCCCCATAACGTAATATAGAATGCATTGAACTTAAAAACATACACATATGTATAAAACATGCAATATATATAGCAAAATCAAATACATTCATCAAAGCATTCAACATGTTCATCACAATTCATTAAACAAAATACAATTGCAGAGATTACACACAAGAAATACTTATCTTGAAAGAAGCGCATCCCACAACCAGCTATGTCGCTGCAACGTTCCACCCAACCATAGGCCAGTGAGCTCATCAATCTCTCAACAGCACTACCACCACCGAGCTAGGCATGATTCCCACAAGGAATAAGGAACACTAGCAGGCTCACACATAGCCAAGGATATAAAAAAAACTCAGCCAAGCCAACACAATTAGGTTTATTGGGATGCAAACAAACAAGCTAATATACTACTGGGTTTATCAGACTACAGTGAGTCGATCCAACATTCACATAAAGGACCATCCAATCCAACTAACAGATGGGTTTATTAGGTTGCAAAGGAGCTGGAAAGCTTGAACTACTAAGCTAGAGAGCTCAACCACTGAGCTATGGACACCTACACTAGATCGGGCTTGGATCCTAAAACATCTGCACACCCAACATACGGAAGCATCCCCTTCTCTGCTACACAGTCCCTCAAGGCTATACCTTCCATACTAATGTTGTTCAGGGTGTGCAAAGAAGAAAACCCACTCCTCTAGATCTATTTATAAGGTTCTTTTCTACACTAGGTTTATCAAGCTAGTTCAAACCCAATTCCACTCCAAATTAGTTCAGACCAAGGAAAAAATATGCACACACAACAAACCACAATGTCAACATAGCAAAATAGGCTTCCACTCACTATGGGACAGAGGAGACCATTGCACAACAACATTGAGGAAACCACATATGACCACTCTTTCTCATAAAATCGAATGATCTCCACTGCTCATTCATTCAACAAACAAAGGATACCCCAAACCTTTGCGCAACTGAGGATGGTAACAAAAGGCGATCAACCCAGAAAAAAACACGGTTATGCAAGCAGGACGAACACACATCGCACATGAACAGAATGGGATAGAGAATGATCAGAATGGACCACAATGTTTCGGTGAGATCCAAATGATGGACTGGGCATGCACAATGAAGAAAAAAACTGAAAATGTGAGGGATGGATGATAAAAAAACGTCCTACCGCTTGCCAAAACACGAGGGAAGATGAAAATGTGAATGCATGAGTGAATGGGCATAATTTTTTGGGTTTTTTATTTTGACACATGGCTTTTCCCCAATGGATCAAGGTTAAACATCCCCCCCCCCATCCTTGGGAAATCATGCCCC
This sequence comes from Pseudotsuga menziesii, assembly GCA_001517045.1. Lineage (NCBI taxonomy): Eukaryota > Viridiplantae > Streptophyta > Pinopsida > Pinales > Pinaceae > Pseudotsuga > Pseudotsuga menziesii. The sequence continues at coordinate 327,827 of LPNX010692853.1, forward strand.
CATCTCATATGATTTGTTGCATTGACATAGCTGGTTGTGGGTTTTTAATCAATTTGCATATTTATATGATGTCCAAAATTATAATGTGTCAGCTAGCACAAAATACCATCGGCATCGATGTTAATCGCCGAAACATAAAATGCTAAATCAATGGTGGGGATTTTTCCTTTAAATCCACACCATGATTAATTACAATATTACATCATATATATATTTAATGCAAATGGGGTCAAAACCAGGGTGTTACATTCCCATCCCCCTTCAACAACAATATCCTAAGTGCTTTACAAAATTGAACAAAAATACTATGTTGGTACCTCCCTCAGTGCTTCACAGAATTGAACAAAAATGGATGTGTCAATCGCATGGCATCCTCTAGCTCCCATCTAGCCTCTTTAGGACCGTAGGGCTCCCATTGCACCTTAACCTGCCCTATGGCTCGGTTTTAGAGCATTGTGAACTTCCTTTCGAGGATGCGCATTGGCTCAATTTGGAATTCTCCCTTAGGTTCCACTCTGAGGTAAACATGATCCCCAACACTGAACTCTGTGTTCACCCTATGCTTATCTACATAGCTTTTCTGTTTGTCCTGGGCTTCTTTCATATTTTGCTTGATCTTTACAACCTCCTGCTCCATCTCCTTGAGCAATTCTGGACAAAGCATAACATTTTTCATTGGATTATCCCAAGTCACTGGTGGCCTACACCTCCTTCCATACAAAGCTTCATAGGGAATCATCCCCAAGGATGCTTGTTGTCCATTGTTATAAGCAAACTCTACCAAGTGCAAATAATCTTCCCACTTGGTTGGTATGTCCATCACATACATGCGAAGCATGTCTTCAAGCACTTGAATTACTCTTTCTGTCTGCCCATCAGTCTAAAGATGGTAGGAAGTGTTGAAATTCAACTTTGTACCCAAATCTGCAAACAATCCTTTCCAAAAATTGGAAGTGAACTTGATATCTCTGTTAAATACTATTACCTTAGGAAATCCATGCAATTTGAAAATCTCCTTCATGAAGATTTTTGCAATGTCATCAGTCTTATGCATAGACTTAACTGGTATAAAATGTGCTTCCTTTGTCAACTTGTCCACCACAACCATGATGGAATCATGTTGTCTCCAAGTCATTGGCAATCCTGTAATAAAATCCATGGAAATAACTTCCCATTTCCATTTTGGAACTGGAAAGGGATGCAACACACCTGTTGGGTGTTGATGTTCAACCTTCACCTGTTGACATTTCATGCACCTTGAAATATATTCAGCCATGTCCTTTTTCATTCCTGGCCAAAAGTAATGCTTTCTAGCTGTAGCAATTGTCTTATGATATCCTGGGTGACCAGAATATGGAGCTTGATGGATCTCATCCATAACAACCCTCCTCAAATATGCTACATTTGGAATGTAATTTGTGTTCTTATAAGTAAGGAGTCCATCTTCTTCTAATTTATATCCCTCATACTTCTTTTCAAGGATTTGTTGCTGCAACTTGTCATTGACCTCGGCATACAATTTATCTTCAACAACATGATTAACAATCTACTACCTCAACTCCGATTGGAAAATACTAATGGATTCCACATGCATTTCCTGTACCTTCCTGCTAAATGCATTAGCTACCTTATTCTCTTTTCCCTTTATGTGTTTGATTTAAAAATAAAACTCACATAAAAAATCCAGCCATCTAGCTTGCCTAGCATTTAGAGTAGGTTGATCAAACAAATACTTCAGACCACAAAGGTCTGTCCTTAGCTCAAATATTATTCCCATCAAGTAATTCCTCCACATCTTGAGAGAATGTACGATGGCTACAAGTTCCAGATCATGAGTGGCATAGTACTTCTCATGCTCCTTCAACTTTCTTGACTCATAACATATTACATGGTTGTCTTGCATAAGAAATCCTCCAAGTCCTTGACCACATGCATCAGTACACACCACAAAATCTTTCTCTAGGTCAGCAACTTTCAAGACTGATGCACTTGTGAGAAGATTCTTCAGCTACTGGAATATTTCTTCACACCTCGATGTCCATTCAAACTTTATCCCCTTCCTTTGCAAAGAAGTGATGGCATGTGCAACCTTGGAGAATCCTTCAATGAATCTCTTGTAGTATCATGCAAGTCCCATAAAAGACTTACATCTGTCACATTTCTTGGAGTAGGCCAATTCATAATGGATTAAATCTTGTTAGGGTTCACATATATACCCTCTTCTGAGATAATGTGACCCAATACTGAATTCTATCTTTATAGAAGTTACACTTGCTCAACTTTGCATACAACTTATGCTCCCTAAGAATTGTAATGTCAATCTCAAATGCTCTTCATTCTCTTCCTCATTATTAGAATAAATAAGAATGTCATCAAGGAAAAAAAGAACAAACTTGTCCAAAAACTTGCTGAAGACACTATTCATAAGTCACATGAATGTAGCTGATGCAATTGTGAGACCAAATGGTACCACCACAAACTCATAATGTCCAGACCTTGTTTTGAAGGCTATCTTATGAATGTCTTCATCCTTGATCCTCACCTGATGCTAACCAGACCTCATGTCAATTTTGGAAAATAACTTTGCCCCTCTCATTTGATCAAAGGGGTAATCAATCCTAGGAAAATGATGTTTGTTATTCACAGTGACTTTGTTTAGTTGTCTATAATTAATACACAATCTTAGCGTACCATTTTTCTTCTTCACAAACAAAATTGGTTCTCTCGGAGGGGACACACTTGGCTTGATATACTTCTTCTCCAACAACTCTTGCAACTACATCTTCAGATCTAGCATTTCCGGTGCACTCATTCTGAAGGGTTCCTTGGACATTGGTGTTGTTCCTAGCACAAGCTCAATTTTGAAATCAATGTCTCTCTTTGTATGAAGCCATGGAATCTCATCAGGAAAAACATCCCTGAATTCCTACAACACATGAAATCCCTCCAACCTAGGATTTTCATTCTATGTTTCCTCCACAATATGAGTTGCATACAACTGACAACCTTTCCTACAAAACTTCTCCAACTGCATTGTTGAAATCTGCCTTACAGAAATCACCTTTGGAATGCCTGTTACAACTCTTAGGTTTCCTTCTTCATCCATGCATTCAAAAGTATTATTATAGGAGTCGAGATTTACCCTGTGAGCTTCTAACCAATCCATTCCAATGAGAACATCATAAGAACCAAGTCGTAGAACATTCAGGTCTACACAAGTGACCAATCCATTCATCACCAATGGGAATTTCTCTATCACTTCACTAACCTTTATCTTAGTTCAAGTGGCTAGCTGAACTAACCATGATTTTCTATGCTTTATTTTCTTAAAAGCAAAATCTCCACTAATCTAGGAGAAATGTAACTATGTGTAGATCCAAGGTCAATCAAAATAGAAACAGATTGCTCAAGAATATTACCTGTAACTTCAACCATAGTTGACTAATGATCTGCTTCGTGGTCCTCCAGTGCTGCATAGATCCTAGGGACGACCCTTGCTACTTGACCCACTTTTTCTGCCTCTTGAACGTTGTAAGATGGCCTTGCATTCTCATTCTCAAATGGGAAATTCCTGTGTATGTGGGGTCCTCCAAATTTCCAACATTGGAGTGGTTCTCTATTCTATTTTGGATCTCTTGGATTTTCTCCTACCACTCTAGCTGGCTGCTTCTAAACTTGGGATGGTTGCTTCTGTTGATTCTTGAAGTTAGAAAGTTTGAAACCTTTCTTCCTTTGATCAAACTTCTCATTCTTCTTGTCCTTTCATGTCTTATGATAATTAGGTTTTCCTTTGCTTTTCTCATAGCAATACTTAGCTTTCCTTATTGCTTCTTCTAGAGTTCTAGGTTCATATAACTCAATTATTTATTTGTAGGACTGAGGCAATCCACTCAGGAAACGATGGATTTTCACTTTTTCATCTTTGATGTACCTAACATGCCTCAACAGCTCCAAGAACTTGTTTACATATTCTTCCATGGTCTGTTGTCCCAATCTTAGCTCGTGGAATTCTTTGATCTTATCATCATAGTACCTGTCAAAGAGGTACTTCTACTTGAAATACTTCTGGAACTGTTTCCACACAATCTTCCTTTCATTAATCTTTTTCACTTTCTTGAATTTCTCCCACCATATGGATTCTCTTCTAGTCAAATTGAAGATGGATACTCTAGCCTTCATATTTCCAGAGTAGTCTTGGACTTGGAAATATTTCCTCGTCCCACAAAGCCAAGCTTCAACTTCTTGACCATTATTTATCTCACCATTGAAGATAGGAGGTGTAACACCACAGTTTTGACCTCATTGCATTAAATGTACATGATGTATATATTGTAATGAATCGTGATGTGGAGCTAAAGGCAAAAGCCCCACCATCGATTTAGTTGTGTTATGTTTCGGCGAACGAAATTGTTGCCGATGGTCTATCGTGGTACACGGCATATATTAAGTTTTGGCATCATGTAAATATACATATTTAATTAAATAAACCCAACCAGTTATGATCACTGCAACCATAATGAAAATGGGCATGATTTTCCCAAGGACAAGGGGGGGGATTTTTAAACTTTGAACCTATGGGGAAAAGCCATGTGTCAGTTGTTAAACCATTTTGACTTGCTCACCTTCCCTTGTCTTATCCAACTACCACCATTAAAAAGTTTTGTTTTTAGTTGGGACAGTTATGGCTGGGAAGTGGAGTGTGGCATGACTGTCAGCCCTTGCCCACACGCACACTCCACCAGCAAGTTGACCCTCACGTTGGCAAGGAAACCACCACCGCCATCACTCCATGGGGACTCTCCACTCTCTCCACTACGCCATTCTCTCCATTGTCGGTTCATCCTCATGCATAGGCGGGAATTGCTGATCCTCATGCATAGGCAGGAATTGCTCATCCTCACGCAAGGACGGTAGTTATGTTCATTCTCATGCACAAGATTCTTATTGGTTTTGACGCATGCAATGATCTGGGAGCCGTGTTCTTTCATCCACGATTTCCTTGTGAAGGGCCATTCACGTTTTTCAGCTGTGTGTATGTTTTCCTTACCGATTGTGGCTAGTGTATATGTTTATCCCTTGCCCAGCTGAGAACCTGGATTTTCTTCTTTCCATCTTTGGACTGTGTAAGTTTCCCCGGTGACTTCATTGTTCAGAATGGGCCAATGTTTTTCCCCACGTTTGTTGGTTGTGGTTGTTGTTACATTTTGGGGGCTGCTGTAGATTGTTTTGGAGTCGTTTTGGCCACGATAGGGCCAAGAACGACTCAGGAATTGTTTTCAATGCCCAAGCTGTGAATCGCTTGTGTGACTGCATGTATGCAATGGTTGGTCTTCAGACTGTGTTGGGAGCAGGGATGGGGGCTGGGTTTGCTTGATAAACTTGGTTTGCTTGGAAACCACACAGATAGATCTAGAGGTCTGGCTTTCTTCTCCACAACCCCTGAATAGCACTGGAAGGGCAGTCAGGGCTTGAGGGACTATGTGGCAGACAAGGGACTAATTCCTTGTGTTGGGTGTGTGTGGGTGTCTTAGAAGTCAGGCTAGTTCTGGTGTAGGTGTTCCTAGCTCTGTAATGGGCTCGCCAACTTAGCATTTAGCCTTTCCCAGCTCCTTGATGGCCTGATAAACATGACCATGTTGGCTTGGTTGTCTTGTTGATGGCCTGATAAACCCAACTATGTTGGCTTGGCTGTGTTTTGTGTATCCTTGGCTATGTGTAAGCCTTCTTGTTCCTTATTCCTTGGGGAATCATGCCCATCTCGGGGGTGGCAGTGTTGTTGAGAGATTAAGGAGCATGTTGGCCTATGGTTGGGTGGAACATTGCAGTGATGTAGCTGGTTGCGGGACAAGTTCTTTATAAGATAAGTAATCTTGTCTATTTTACTTATGCAATCATATTTAGTGTAAATAAATTATGATGAACATGTTGAATGCTTGTATGAATGTATGTTTGCTTTCGCTGTGTATGATAAATAATTATGTATCTGTGCATGCTCTACTTGAAGCATTTTGTTTCAACATTTTATGTACGCACATGTTCATGGGGCGGTTTGCTCGGATGGTTAACGCCATGGTAGCGCCCTCTTTGTCGGTCAGAGGGTCAGGGACGTTACAGGAGTCCTTTCCTTATTAAATTTATCATGTGAACGGTTCTGGTAGTGCCTCTTTCTCTTATTCTCATGAGAAGAAGAACTTGAACCACCAGTGAACCCTTCAGAGTCAAATGACCCACCAGGAGATCTCTTTCTTCTTCTAGCAGTGCTCTTACTTCCTTCTAGTCTCACTATCTGGTCCCCAGAGTTCATCTGCCTCTAAATGTCTATCAAAATTTGTAGCATGGCTGCATTCAGCTGATTCTACTCCTCCAAAGCCTTAACCAATCTTTCATTATCTTCCTTGTAACTTTGTATCTTCACCCTTAGGATTCTCATGGTGGTTGCAAAATATGGGGGAGTATCTTGAAACCTCCTCCCATTAGAATTTGTCTCAGCATTTCCAACTCGAACATTTTCCCACATAGAATATTCCTCGTATTCATTTTGGTTCTGTTCATCATCACATATGTCGGTTCTCATGGCTCAGCAAAGCCAACTATATCGAACTGCACTATCTAGAATTTTGCCCTTTGAAGGTGACTATAATTCTAAAAAATGTGTTAATAAAAAAAATTGTTAGTTGCATAATAAAATAAGAAGTAAAAACCATTTACCAACAGCTCTGTTAACTGTTCAACTTGGCCCATCAAGGCCCAATGCTGCAACCCGCATCTCTGATACCACATTGTCACGTCCCCTCCCGTCCACTAGAGAGAACGCAACCATAACTGCTCGCTCTGATTGTTGCAGGAGCATCCAGCTCGAAGTTCATTGAATTCTGTATGTATTTTGATGGACTCCTAATTTTTCAGAGATCTATATAGGAATGAACTCATCTTGCGTTCATTCCATTTAAGTCTGCAGATAAATTCTCCAACTTCCCAACAACAGAGAAATTGATCATGTTAGTGATCAATTCGACGATCTACGAAGAAAGATCTTAGATGAGATCGAACGATGGAGAAATATCACGACAAAAATCAACAGTCACAATCCATTCCACATCTGGAAACAGATCAACGGGTGAGAATCAACTTGCAAGAATCAACGGTGCAGAAAGCCTAAGTTTGCGGAATCGTGGAATATGGAAATTACTATCCCGCATCTCGCATCAGGAATAGACCGTTGCAGAAAGGAAAGTTGCAGAAATAGAGATCTGCGAAGCTACATCCCGCATCCCACAAGTTGCGGAAAGTAGAGTTGCGGAAGGAAATATGTGGGGAACAGAATTTACAAAAAGATGTTTCTACATCCTGCAAGGTGCGGAAGGAAATATGCAGGGAACAAAATTTACAAAAGGACGTTTCTGCATCCTCCAAGTTACGGAAAGGAGAGTTGCGGGGGGGAATTCAACCTGTTAATAGAAGTCCTGGGCAGAATTGTTCATTCAAGCCATCACCAATCCATAAATTTAAGCCCCATAATGTAATATAGAATGCATTGAAATTAAAAACATACACAGATGTATAAAACATGCAATATATATTTATAGCGGAAGCATATACATTCATCAAAGCATTCAACATGTTCATCACAATTCATTAAAAAAAATACAGTTGCAGAGATTACACACAAGAAATACTTATCTTGAATGAAGCTTGTCCTGCAACCAGCTACGTCACTGCAATGTTCCACCCAACCATAGGCCAGTGCACTCATCAATCTCTCAGCAACACTACCACCCCCGAGCTGGTCATTATTCCCACAAGGAATAAGGAACACTAGCAGGCTCACACATAGCCAAGGATACCACAAAACTCAACCAAACCAACACACTTGGGTTTATCAAGCTGCAAACAAACAAGCCAATATACTACTGGGTTTATCATACTACAGTCAGTCAAGCCAACATTCACATTAAGGACCATCCAAGCCAACTAACAGATGGGTTTATCAGGATGCAAAGGAGATGGAAAGCTTGAACCGTTAAGCTAGTGAGCTCAACCACTGAGCTACAGACACCTGCACTAGATCAGCCTTGGCTCCTAAAACATCTACAAACCCAATAGAAGGAAGCATCCCCTTCTCTGCTACACGATCCCTAAGGCTATGCCTTCCATACCAGTGATATTCAGGGTGTGCAAAGAATAAAACCCGCCCCTCTAGATCTATTTGTGAGGTTCCTTCCTACACTAGGTTTATCAAGCTAGTTCAAACCCAATTCCACTCCAAACTAGTTCAGACCAAGGCAAAAATATGCACACACAGCAAACCACAATGTCAACACAACAAAACAGTCTTCCACTCACTTTGGGATAGAGGAGACCATTGCACAACAACACTCGGGAAACCATAGATGACCACTCTTTCTCATAAAATCAAGTGATCTCCACTGCTCATTCATTTAGCAAAAAAAGGAGACCTCGAACCTTTTGCACGACTGAGGATGGTAACAATAGACGATCAACCCAGAACAAAACACGGTTCTGCAAGAAAGATGAACACATATCGTGCATGAAGAGAATGGAATAGACAATGAGAATAATGGACCACAGTGTTTCGGTGAGATCCAGATGATGTATTGGGCATGCATAATGAGGAAAAAAACTGAAAACGTGAGGGATGGATGATAAAAAAAGTCCCGTCGCTCTCCAAAATGTGAGGGAAGATGGAAACATGAATGCATGAGGGAATGGGCATACTTTTTTGGGTGTTTTCTTTTGACACATGGCTTTTCCCCAATGGCTCAAGGTTAAACATCCCCCCCCTTCATTGTCACATACCCCAAATTTGCAAAAACATTTTATGTTTTAAGAGACATTATCTTATAATTTTATTATAAATTTTGTAATTAATGACCAAGTGGGGTCAAGGATAATTCCATGTAATTGCTGAATATTTTATTAATTAATAAATGAAAGATGAGACAACAGCTTAAGGAGGCTTTTAAATGAGTGTTTTACTAGTCACTTGGTGGAATAGGCTGGGTTGAGAGCAGACTGACACTTAGCAGCATCCTCAAACTACTTCTAGTTGTTGCAGAAGGCAACTTCCCTATTTTTTTGGTTATGTTCCCTAAGAAAGTGGAACAAGAGCAGGTAGCTCATTAAGTGAAAACTGACCCAAAAGACCTAGGCATGCTAATAAAACTTCCCATTGAATTCAACTGAGGCTGCTCATTCTTTACTTGTGAAAATTCTGAGTGAATTTAGTGCACAAGAAAATTCGATGGAGGGGACTAGCATAAGTTTTCTTTGAGTGAAGAGTGTTGAAGTTCTGAAGTAGTGCAACTAATTTAAGCTGAGTTTGTAATGCTAAAAGTGGAACAGATTATTGTTCAATACTCAGTAGAGTTGCAGAGGATTACTAAACTAGATCTCTCACCTAGTACTTCAACCAAGTGGACCAGTAGACAGGCTCGAGGGTCCTGAGATTTGCACTTCAACTATCTAAGTTGTTGTCTCCTCTGCTACATTTCCAGGTTCTACATATTCTTTCTAATTTCTCTATGCATACTTAGGATCAAGAATGAATGAATTTAGGAAATAATATGTTATGTTTCTGTTCATTTATTATTAGAATGATTGAAGAAAATCTTTTACTGTGAAAAGATAGAAAATTTCTGGATTAGATATGGATTAGGATAAATGATTAGAGTAACTTCAAATTTTACTGATGGATAAAATACCTAACTGTATTTTTCCACACCTTCAAGAAGGTAGTACTCTAGTACAGTAGGTTAGATTAGATTATGATGGTTGAATCAAATGAAAAATGTAGGATTAGGTTTATTACTTTTTACAAATTATTTGTAAGAATGTTCAGGAGTGCCTTAGTGAGAATGCACCTCTTTAAAGAAATTAGATATGATCTAGATCCAAGAAAGGTCTTTTAAATGGTGATCCTATTTACACAATAAATAAGTCTTTTGCTTTTAGCCTAATTATTAAAACGAGGCTATTAATCATTAGTAATCGAATCAAACTTTAAATACATTACAATTAAATATTAAACTCTATAAAGATTTAAAAATAATTAAAATTTTACAAACCCTAATTTGGATAAACTTTCAAATATTACCTTCATTTTAAGCCTAATTATGAAAAATGAGGCTAGTAATCATTAGTAATCGAATCAAACTTTAAATACATTACAATTAAATATTAAACTCTATAAATATTTAAAAATAATTAAAATTTTACAAACCCTAATTTGGAGAAACTTTCAAATATTACCTTCATTTTTCTCTCTTTTTCCAGAAGAGGGTTAATACAGTTTTACCCTTAATTGCTCAAAACATAAATTCTTCTTTTATACAAACATAATTATCTAATTTATAATACACATTTAAATAATCTTTTCACGGGAACATTATTAAAAGTCTTTGACAAATATAAACTAAGACAACTTAAGTAAAGACCCTTTAAACATTCCAACCCAAGAACAAAGTAAAAACTCAGGTTGTATTAATCAACCCTATTTTTGAATAATTTTTTTTAAGAAAAATTTAAACTCTGTTTTAAAACCAACATTCTGAACTTTTCCCTATGTTAAACCAAAAAAAAAAAAATTAGGAACTTAAACCATAATAAAACCTCTTTTAAGATTCTTTAACCATTTATTCATCAATACAAGTATCATAGCACTAAAAACTTTTCTATTAAGATAACTTAAAAATTTAAATTCTTAACATTTACAAGAAACTCTAGAGTCTGCCATCGACCTCATAGAAACCATACTTCGTGGCCAAATATAGGAATAGCTAACACAGTAAGTCTGTAAAGCCTAAGCTTAATATAAATATCTTTTAAAATCCTAACTTAATTTATAAAACCACTGCAGTTTCCATACAAGTTACGGCCTAATGGCCTGTTTACAACAGAAGTCATGGCTTAAAATCCTATTCAAAAATATTGTACCCTGTAAATCAAGCTACGACCGTGAAGGCCTCATAATAATTCCATCAAACTACGACCGCAAGGGTTTCATACTTTTCGCATCAAAACTTTTCTATCTCAGCCACATGGCCTTTCTAAACATTCAAAATTTTTGATAACCAAAACTGGAGCTGCATCTCGGTGGAATTGTAACAACCAAACTCCATACAACCATCACAAAAGGAACCTCAGGTAGGATCGAGGCTTACCGAGATGAATTCCAACATGAATCCCTTCCGTGGTGTTCTGCAATGTGTTCTAAATCACCACAACAACCAAACCAGAAGCCTACACAAGTTAAACCATTGGGCATTAATCTCTTTCTTAATTCAAATAACGAAGACAATAAAACCCCTTGAAATAGTGCAGAAGGTTTTAAAACTTAAAATAAATTATACGTACATAGTTTATGACCTTAGCTGCATAGAAGGAGGCTTAAACAAAACCCTAGCCACTAGATGAAGTGGGACAAGCAACGAGGAGAGCCTCTGTCAAAGAAACCTCAACGAGAATGTTCGAATCAAAAGCGAAGGCCACACCACGATATGCTTTAGATAATGTTTAGATAATATTCTCTGTTGACCATAATGATATGCTTTAGATAATGTTCTCTGTTGACCATAATATTATTTGGATTTTCATTAATGGCAGCCATAGATGGGACCAATCTGTCAATAAATATCCATTTAAACTCGCGGACCAGTCATAACTCAAAAATGACCCATTGGACTCTAGTTTGTTTGCAACCACTATGCCATTATCTAATGCACTCTTTGATCAACAGAGAATCATATGCAAACATGTTTTAATTCCTCTACAATTTTATAATTCAATCTATTAAGTTGCACTTCTTTAAACTGAGAGGGCTTCATATCTGCATTTACTTTCTTATATACTAATAAGGGAATTACATTGTAAGAATTCCCACTATCTACCATGAAGTTATGTACATTCTTATTAAAAAAATTGAATTTTAATAAAAATGGAGGAACACTAGTTTTCTTACCTAGAAAGGTACTTTAATCAGAGGCTTGAATGTCATGTGAATCTTAGACAATTGAAGTGGGTGAGGAAGAATTTTCTCTTTTATTTTCGACATAAGTATTCTTACCTTGCAAAATATTGAGATCCCAAAAATATTTATGTTCAATAGAAGAAATTTTGAGCAACTCATACAAGGATATAATTGGTTTTAGCCTCAATAAATATTTGATAAGATGATAGTCTAAATCTAAAACAGAAAAAATCTATGAATAGGTATGACTAATTTTTTGAGTTAGATGATGTGTTTTTTGGCCGAGATGAACTAATAAGGGTATGATCAATGTTGTGTGCTTTATTGTGAGTATTATAGGCATGCTAATTTGAAAAAATAGTGTGTAAAAAGATCTACACCTTCTTTAGTTATATCAAAAAGGTGTCCACAGTAGGTGGAGGTTGCTCTTGTTTCTCATTTGAGGTTTCATCTTGCTCATTTTTAGGATGTTCGTAATTTTCAAATTTCCTCTCAACATTGGATTCGATCCCAAAAATTAATTCCTAAATTATATCTTCAAATCTCAACCCTTTAGGTGAAGGATTTTTTTTATTAGGAAAGTTTTGTGTCAATTTTTTGAAAGAAAACTTAGAAAAAATCATCCTACAGGTAGATTCCCCTAAACTTCTCTCAATTTCAGTAACTTTATTATCCAATTATCTCAAAGATTTGTTTGAGCTGCTTAAATCAATTTCAAATTGGTTCTTTATAGCACCAGGTGTCCTAAACAATAATTCAGTCTTCTTTTGAGACGAAGAGTGTTGTTCAGTTTCAAAATGGGAAGTTTCTTTAAGACTAAGTTTATCCTTTTAGTGGAGAATATCTTCATTAAAAGCCTCTATTAAAATGGTTTTGTGGGATTTATTGACCCATATAGCGGTATCTTGTGCTAAGGATTTGAGATAGTAAGCATCGATTAATGTTTCAGCAGGCATATACTCTTCTGCAGTTTTGTTTTTAAGACTCAAGAACCTAATGTTGAAATCTTTAACTTTTTTTATTGTCCTTCATATGCATTTTAGACAATTCGATGCCTAAAAGTTTTGGAGTTTTCTCTTCACCAAATTTTTCAATAAAATCCTTTCGAACTATCCTTAGGAAGTAATACTCCCTGGAGGTTGGACAAAGTACCAATTTGAAGCCTTTACATAGAAGGTATAGGAAAACATTTTACCAAAAACATCCTCATGGACAATGTTTCTAAGTCTGATAGCTCTGATAAATACCTTAATGTGATCTTCATGATATTGATTTTTTCGGGATCATACTTAAATATCCATTTTTTTTTATTCTTAGGCAAAGGATATTGTATGTCGAGTACAACTACAAAATCCTGGTCTAACAGGGCCTATTTTAGTTATATTTTGTTCGTCTTTCATATTGTCAGAATATCCCTTAGTATGATCAAAAGAGTTTTCTTTGGAGGAGTACGGAGGGGATTTAGGTGGTGAAGGTGGTTGAGCATTGCCTCCTAATCCAAAGAGAAATTGAGATCCGAAGGGGGAAGATGATTTCCTAGTATTTGTCTTAGGATGGTTGGGAATTTTCTCTAATTCGTTGCGCGGACCAGAATTAGTTTGATTGCCAAAAAAAGAAAAAAGTTAGAGTGATTATCTTCGGGTAGTCTGAAACGACTGACTAATATTTTGTGTAATTCTTGACTTGTTTCTAACCGAGACTAAGTCCTAGCTAGAAGGTGATGTGAACTCTCAATACCCTCTTGAGCTCAAGAATAAATAGTTTAAGGTGTATAGTGAATGGATTCGTCTTGAGGTTGAGTGGTTTCTAGGAGCGATGTAGAAATTGGCTCTGATTGAACGTTGGTTAGGGCAGTGGATGAAGCTAGAGAGTTATACTGACTGCAAGTTGATACTAGGAAACAAGCAAGAGGAGACTTATTTTAATTGCACTTATCCATTAAGTCGTGGAAATTCCTCCTTCTAGTGCCATTTTTGTTGGTCCAAAAAACATATGCAAGACCAACAAAAGGTATCAGCTCGATCTAAGAATTTTATTCACCTCTGAGTCATTTCAGATAGCTGATTCCAATGGATTTTATGGCTCCACTATCCAACTAACTAACCTATACTTAAAATAAAAGAAAAATAAATAAAACAAAACTATTAGAATAATCCGTCAGGATTATTGTAAATAAATAAAAAATAGGAATATGAATAGATAGGAAGCCAAACCAGCTGAGCGGAAGGTGAAACCCAACCGCCATGAGATTTGTATAAGTATAGGCTTTTGCATTGGAATAGTTAAATTAATCGGGAGTTATTACCAACAAGTGGTATCAGAGCAGGGTTGTCTGCCATAACTCCTGCTGCATTTCTGCCCATTACTGGCATTCTACTTGCCAGTCCATTGCCAGACTTCTCCATCAGTCCACCAGTGGAGTCGCATGCAATGTATGCGTTACTCCATCTGCCTGAGTTTATTCTCTGCGTGCATGCAATACCTAACCATAATCCGGACGCGTTTTGTATTTTTCTGCATAGCTTGAAGATTGCTGAGACTATCCATCTTAGTGACAGCGTATTTTTTGTCATTCTATCATTTTTTTTCAAGGCTACCTGCGTGGAGACTGCAGCCTTGCTTGAAGGCTGCGACCTGTGATTGTTTGAAATTTTCTCCATTGATTTTCTCCAGTCTGCGTTGTGCTGGAGTTTGAGACTGCGCTGTGATTGCGCTGAAGTCTGATAATGTATGCTTTTATGTAATATAATGTATGCTGAAGTCTAATTTTTTCTGCATAAAGACCAGCGAATAGGTGTATCTTGGTGTGAAGACCAGCATAGAAAGTTGTAATATACTTGCGTTGGAGCATGCATAGAAAGTTGTAATATACTACAATAGTTTATAATCTAAAGACTGTGTGTATTTGAGACTGCATCTCACCACTGCGCACTCCTTTGAAGACTGCGATCTGCTTGGATATTATATAACTTGCTGCGTGGAGCCTGAACACTGCGATCTGCTTGGATATTATATAACTTGCTGCGTGGAGCCTGAAGACTGCGATCTGCTTGGAGATTATATAACTTGCTGCATGTTAATACATGTTGTTGATGGTATATAATGGTATATAACTTGCTGCGTGATAATACATGTTGTTGATGGTATATATAATACATGCTATTGATCGAATCTGGACTAAAGATATTTGCTGATATAAGAATTGTATGCTACCTGAAAACTGGTATATAATACGCTGGTATTTGCTTGCTGCTTGATGGTAAAGATTCCTCCTGGAGCTGCGACCTGTGCTGTAGGCCTTAAAAGATAATATGCGTTGATCATATATATATGCTGAGTGAATATTGAAGTGAACCCTAATTTTTTTGAAGTAAACCCTAATCTTATGTGAAGCATTAAGCTTGCGTTGGAATAAAGTTTGATTTTTGAAGGCTGTGGAATCCTTTTTTTTAAGACTGCAGCGCTTATGGGTATTGGAGTATATTGAAGATAAAGGGCTTGAAGTGGATGCCTCCACCTGCAAAGATTTGCAGGAACTGCGTTGAAGACAGCGTTTGTAAGACTGCATTGATATGGTGTGCATATATGCACTGATATATAATACTTGCTGAAAATTGAACTGAAGTGGGAATGCGCTGAAGAGACAGTGTGAAGAGACTGCGTGGACTGTGAGGAATGAACTGAAGGCTGCATGAGCCTTCGAGCCCGTGTGCTGAGTTTTTATGTGAATATTGTGTGAATATCACACAGCTACTATATAGTTTGACTTAGTTTTATGAGGGAGCGTTGTAAGCAAGTGAGACCAGCTTTATAATTTGAGGTATACTTTGAGTTTACATGCTACATTGAAGAGCTGCATAATACTTTTATGTATTGCCTGTGACCATGGGAAGTGCACAAAAACCCTAATTTCTGCCCTAATTCCTCTGGTGATTGATATCACTGAGTTGTGGAGCTGAGTATATATTGAAAGTTGTTATCCTTTTTGCTGGTTTCACCATTTGCATTGCTGCCTTTTGGAAGACCTTGTACTGAATTTCTTCTCCCTGAAATTGCTGTGAATTGAAGCTGCGATACTATTATTGTATCTCTTTAAAACCTGAAGTTGCATTGGACACCTTGGCAGAGACTGTAGACCTGCAAGGTTATTGTTTTTCTCTTTGTCATATCAAGTTTATTATTGTAAATTACACTAACAGTTGTAAAGATGCACTCTTTGGCATCTAGTATTGGTGCTGCCCTAGCTGGCAAAGACCAATCCAAAGACCCTTCCAAGGGAGATTGTGGCAAAGAGAGAGGCAGAAGAAGAAGAAATTTCAGAGGCAGAGGGGGCAGAAGAAAAATATCAGATTTGCAGTGCAATCGTTGTGGAAAGACTGGGCACACATCAGATCAGTGTTGGGCTTCATGGGACTCCATCAAGGACAAGCACAACCAGAAGATAGATGACCAAGATGCTAGTAAATTTTCTGATTCTTGTATTGTTGCACATTGTAATCTTGGATTTAATGAAATGACTTCTCTCTCATCTTATAAAGATTGTTGGTTGCTTGATACTGGTGCAACATCACACATGACATTTAGAAAAGACTGTTTTGAAGAACTGAATGAATCAATAGATGGCCTAGTTTACTTTGCAGATAAGTCTAGTATTAAACCAAAGGGAATGGGCACCATTCGACTGAAGATGCCTGGATTCCCTGATTTCTTGTTGAAGAACGTTCTC
>LPNX010692853.1:346812-364566 GCA_001517045.1 Pseudotsuga menziesii
ATAAAAAAATAGGAATATGAATAGATAGGAAGCCAAACCGGCTGAGCGGAAGGTGAAACCCAACCGCCATGAGATTTGTATAAGTATAGGCTTTTGCATTGGAATAGTTAAATTAATCGGGAGTTATTACCAACAAAAACAAACTAAATACTTACAACGTATACAAAATCTACACTTTATTGACTACACTAACCTATACTTAAAACAAGAGCCACGAGGTGGCAATGTCCCCGCAACAACTATTGCTCTAAGACATTAGCTATAGAAAATTCTTTTGCTACAAAATTTCTTAGCCATGAAACCCATATTCTTGTAAGATTTTCATAAATAATTATTGTGTATAATGTGTATCTAATTAAATCAAAGATAACTTTCATACAAATGTATTCCTTCCTAAATGTTGTGCTCATTCTGTAATTATTTTATTCAATATCAATTGAAATTGTTAAAATTATAAATATATATTGATAATTTGTTATTCAAAATAGATTGAAATTGTAAATATATAATGATAAAAATGTATAATTTAGATGTAAAGATACATTACATTATAACGTGTTTACTAGATAAATCCCCACAAAGACTACTTGAACACTCTACATTTTGGTTTTAGATTATTTTTTAAGTAATTTTTTTATTCGAAATTAGTTGTAATGGTTAAACATGTAAATATATATTTATAAAATTATTTAATTTAGATATACAAATGCATTGAATCTATTTTTTTAATAAAAATATAATAATGACTATTTAACTGAAAAAACATTATCCCTTTCATTTCAATAAAATTGAACAAAACTATTTATAAAATGTTTAACCAACTTCCTCCTCCTAGCTCCCAAAGCCAAATTAATTACTACTGACACATCGTTTCCCAACTCTCAAAGCCAAATTAATTACTACTCACACATCGTTTTAGCCCATCATTTTGGACATGCGCAGGTAGGCAGCAACAAACTAATTTGCTTTGCAAAGTTTTTGTGTAAGTGTCTTTGGTTTTATGAATACCCTTTTTTTAATAAATAACATGATACTTTAATTAACAGTATTGATTCATATCAAAGTCCTAACGTAATTTTAAAGAAGTGTATTTGGTTGAATGAATTTCACTTTTTCTTAACGAAACAATATTTTTGAATAAAAACCATGATATTTTAACTACGACTATAAAGTCATGTTGAACGTCAGATATATTATTCCTCTGGAGTATCGAAGCCTCAAGCTAGTTTCAATAAAGTGAAGATAGGTGCATCCATGAATTTAAAACTATTTCAGGCATAACAGATATTGGGTTAACATATTTATTCCCATTAAAAACATTGCAATGAAATATCAAATAAAGTAGACAAAAGACTAGTTCAGGTGCAATTGACATTCTTCCATGACACAATTGATCCGACAATTATTGGAATCAACTTTTGGTCATGGATTTTAGGTCTATAACTTTATTTTTTAACATAGCTTCTAGATACAGCTATAACGAAGCTCAAGAAGAACTCTTCATAGGTTTAAAACATCAACTTTTGGTCATGGATTTTAGGTCTATAACTTTATTTTTTAACATAGCTTTTAGATACAGCTATAGAGGAGCTCAAGAAGAACTCTTCATAGGTTTAAAACAACTCAAGCAAAACTCGATAAGGAGAGTATCAATAAAATAAAAAGAATTATTTACATAATATATTATCCCTAATTAATAGACACATAAGCAATGCATTATTCATATTACATAACAAGAAAAAAATTATCACACGAGTATCATTGAAGGCAATCAATCTTTGAAATCAACTCTCAATGTGTCGTGTGTGGGACCAGGGAAGGGTGATGTTAATGAATAACCATTAAATACTTGAAAACAAGCTTTAAAAAAAATTTTGCAATGACCTAATTACCATGCCTATCTAGAGGAAGACAAGAGGCATTCTAAAGCTCGTAAAAAAATGGGGTCACAAAACCTCAACTTTTCACAAAAGCCCACTTCTAAAAAACAAAGATGAAAAATTGTTTTAGAGATGATATGTAACCTGAACGCTATGACAAGAAGCCCTTCATGGTTGATCCGAAGTTCATACCTTCATCATATAAACTCTGATTGAGTCAATAAAATCTATACTACCAAAGCTGTGGATCCCTATAATTTTTCCTTCCTCCTCGTTTGTCTCCAAGTAAGTTCCTTGCTCCAGTCCACATGGGCCTAGTTTCCTTTGATTTGTATGAAAATTTTATTATAATCCAACTTTGAAACCAGAAGTGATGAATACCATAAAAGCCATTGATTTTCGTGACGTATTCCTTTAGAAGTTCAAATCATGATGTAAGAAGACCGAGTTAAGAAAAATAGACAAATTCCATATATACTAAATTATATTATAATAACGGTTAATAAATAAATGAATGATATAAACCCAAAAACCCTATCAGAATTCCATGACATAACTATATTGAGGATAAGTATCCCATCTTTGAAGTTTTATTGGCTTGTTGCAAATGGTGATCATGCGAGCTCCGTACTGGACACCAATCGTCAAGTCATGGACTTGCTGAAAGCATTTATCCATGAATTGTAATAGCATGAATGATTTACCTATGCCTGGCATTAATCAAAACATTAACTTTGAAACCAGAAGTGATGAATACCATAAAATCCATCGATTTTCCTGAGGTATTCCTATAGGAAGTTCAAATCATCTTGCAAGAAGACCACCCAGTCAGGAAAAATAGTCAAATTAAATATATACTAAATTATATTATAATAACGGTTAATAAATAAATGAATGATATAATCCCAAAAACCCTATCAGAATGCCATGACATAACTATATTGAGGATATAGGTTCGAAATTGCGATATCCCATATTTGAAGTTTTAGTAGTTTGTTGTGAATGGTGATCATGCGAGCTCCAAACTCGACACCAATCGTCAAGTCATGGACTGGATGAAAGAGTTTATCCATGAATTGCAATAGCAGTCATGATTTACCTGGTCTTGGCATTAATCAAAACCTTAAAATCATCATGAATAAATTGGTAAAATCGAAGAGGTATTCAAGATTGAAAAGAATGAACTCAGACAGTTTTATCGAATTACCAGTGTCTCCGATTATGATATACTTGTAAAGATAAGCGTAAGACATTTTCAAAATCCACAGATGAACTCGGGTACTCTGTCTTCAACCTTTTGAATCTAATCAGTTGCACTCTGTTATACAAATGAAAGAGTTTACATACATCTATGATGTGATATATGTAACTTGAATCAATATGTGGTGGATACCTTGCATCGTTGTTAGGGTTTTTCCTTCTCTCAGTGGTAAACCCATAAAAATTGACTAGTGTCGAATAAACTAGTTGATAGGAGCTTGTCAATAGGAGTTCCAGCAAAACAAATTCATTAAGATGAAAGTTGTGACTTGTGCATTACCGTGTAAACTATAACTCAGCACTTTGTGCTAGGGATCTGATTACTATTATGTTTAAGAACAATAGAGTAGTACAACACCTCCAGGACGTGGCCTCTCTCGATTGTATGGAACTTCGATTCCTCGGGCAGCTTGAAGCTGAAAGGCGATAATTCCTTGCACAGAAACCTTAGCAGGGTGCATAGTCTCTCCTCTTCCTTGGCTTCAAAACTCAACTGTAACTCCAAAAGCTTTTGCAATAGAAAGAGCGGCAATTGATTTCTGAGCAGTCAGATCTAGAATTCGGCCCATTTGCTTGACATCCGCGTTCGAGTTCTCGTCACCATGTTTGACATAAAACTGCAAACATTTAAGAAGGAATGCGACGTCTAGAGCCATGATCCAGGCCATAGTTTCTTCCTTATAGTCGAGAAACTTGTGGTAACTGTTCCGAATTCGCCAATCATGCTTCTTAAACTCCTCCACAACTACAGACTCGAACTTGCGGCCGTTGATTATTTTCTAAAATCTACGAGCGGATTCCAATTTGTAGCGCTCCATCTCGAAGAGCTCAGACCTCCAACGGTGATAGGGGCCGATCGAAATCGATTAGAAGTTGACTTATACGAATTTATAACAATAAAAATCTATAAGAATGAAGGATTCCTTGTCATAGTATTTTCTTCCTTTATAAGTTAGTTCAAAAGGGAACATCGGTCAACCAAGATTCCAAAGTCAGTAATCTAATATCTTAGATCCGAAACCATTTTTAATGGTTTAGTTTCTTTATCATAATTTTTCTTCACTTGTAAGTTAGTTAATTAAAAAGAACATAGATCAACCACAATTCCAAAGTGAGTAAAGAAATATCTTACATAGAATATTTGTTCCTCTTGAGTGATATTGATTAATAACAATTAAATTAAAATATTGATCTTACGAAAGGAGAATATTTAAAAATGATTGAAGACGTGTCAGAGTGATGATTATAATAGCCTTCTCAAAACGTGTGGCAAATGTGTTCGGTTGGAAATTGGAATGATGAAAATACCCCTTCTATGCATTGATTTCTGGACTGGATGATTCATTTCTCAACAACCAATTATGACCCGGCACTCCCTACCCTACCCTACCCTATCCCATACACTATATACACCCTTTCACCCATCTCATGTCAACCAGCTTTGCTTGACCAACAACCTGCTCCATAATAACTCCAAGTGGCTATCAAAAACTAATGCTTAAAGGTAAATTGGGATTCGAAAAGGAAACTAAGGGTAAAGGCACAATTAGGATTCGAAAAGGCAAAGCAGTATTTCCATACATTGGAAATCATCAAAACATCACCTGTAGACAGGACGATTGAATGTAAGGCTATCAGATACTAAATGATAAAAAAGGGAAATATGTGTCTGGTTTAATACTTCACCCATCATCAAAGACAATCTCCAAATGTAAATAAAAAAATAAAATAAAATATGTATCTGGCTTTATTACTGTCTGAACCCGTTAAAGTTCTCAACGATGTCGTGTGGAACTATGAATCTTGTGCAAATAAGCTTGGACTTACAGAGCGCTTTTAAGGTCTGCATATTTGTTCTGTTCGATGCTATATCCTGGCACGTAGGTCGAAACGAAAGAAGCCATTATTGCTTTCTAAGGACTCCTTTTTTAATTTATTTATCATGGCTAGAAAATTATAAAATTATTTAGTTTGTGGCAGCTCATTGTTGCGGGATCGTTGGATTGGCTAGATTTGAAGGGTATCAAGTGGCGCATGAAGAAAATCCATAAAGCATTTGATGAATTCGCTGAGAAAATAATAGACGACCACGTTGCTCATCGCCTGGCCGGGGGATCGAATTGCCAGAAAGATGAAGAGCCTCATGTTAAAGATTTCGTGGATGTTCTGCTCCAGAAAGCTGAGACCGACACCAAAATCACAAGGGAAACTATCAAAGCTCTTGTTCTTGTAACTCTCTGGGGCCTCCGCAATTTTATTCTGGTAATTTTCAATACGAAGATCTATTTTAATTAGATATTTATCATGTTTTGAAGCTCCTGGTCAAATCTCTGTTGGACTTAATCCTTCTTAACCTATCAAATATCTAAAAAATATATTCATGAAAAGCACATCTAAACGTAATCAATCATTATTTTCCACTAATTGAATTTGTTGTTTTTATGCAGGACATGTTCGTGGCTGGTATGGAGTCGACATCTACTACGTTAGAATGGGCAATGAGTGAGCTGCTCAGACATCCCAATGCATTGAAGAGATTGCAGGAAGAAATCGAATCCGTCATTGGCCAGCATGGTATAGTAAAGGAGTCTGATCTGGAAACTATGGTATATCTTCAATGTGTGGTGAAAGAGACACTACGGTTATACCCATCGTTGCCGCTAGCGCTTCCCCATGCTTCTGCAGAGGCTGTTACAGTGGGCGGGTACTATATACCTAAGAATACAACGGTAATGATGAATGTGTGGGCTATAGGAAGGGATCCCAATGTGTGGGGGGCTGATGCTTCTGAATTCAAGCCAGAGAGATTCATTGAGAACAGACACATCAATTTAGCAGATCAGTCAGACTTCAGCATGATTCTGTTCAGGGCAGGAAGGAGAGGATGCCCTGGGGCAGCTATGGCCATTCCTACGATTCAATTTGCATTGGCTCAGCTGGTGCACATTTTTTATTGGAGAGTTGAAGGTGATCCGTCCCAACTGGATATGAAGGAAACGTGTGGAGCTACAATTGCAAGGCAAGTTCCGCTTTGTGCTTATCCGAGGTTGAAGGTTAGCTTTTTACTTCAAAGCGGAGATATTTCAAGCAAAACTTTAGAAAACACACAAACCAAACTCTGAACCAATCCATCTGACTGAGTTAATGACTGAGTTAATGCTGCTGACGTTAGCCCGCCGCCGGGTCTTGGGGCACAAAGTCCCAGGCCTACGTCACCTATATCAACCAATAAAAAGCAAGTTAAATCAATATTTAAATAATTCCCCAAAAAAAATTAATACAAACTATAGCAAAAATTATATAATTTTGTTGAAGTTGCTACAAATTCGTCAAAATAATCGGCCTGACCGATTCATATATATCCCCTCAAGCGGGGACATAATAAAAGAAAAATAAATAAAACAAAACAAACTAAATAATTACAACGTATACAAAACCTACACTTTATTGACTACAAAATTTTCCTTAAAAGTCTCGGTAGATGACTTTCATTTTTTTATAATTTGTGTTTTAAATAATTTTTAACAACAGATATGAACTTAAACAAACGAAAAAAAAATCACGCAATAATTAAAAAAAACACTCCCCTAAATTAATAAAATAACAATGAATGAAACCTACTACAACTGCTAGTACTTCATCAAGCGTAAAATTGTTACAAGTGCACACATGTCAAACTATATACCAAAGGTTAATAAATATATTCCTATTTCATGAAAACCTTCATAAAATAATGAAAACATAACACCTAAAAGACAGCATTAAATTAATGAGATAAATTATGAATAGACTTATGAACAGGAAATTGGAATCTCTTTCTGCACGGTAAAGAAAGAGCAACCTAGCCTCAAGGGTTAGCTCAATTGGTAAGACGTGCGCACACTCTTTCGGTTCGGGAAGAGGTCATGGGTTCGAGCCTTGAGTCCTCTGGGGTTAGGCCTTCTGCTAGGATGGCCAGCGGTTTACCACCTCTACCATCCACGAATGTGGGGAAGTATTGCTGGGTTTCCCGTAGATCTTTCCATCTGAAAAAAAAAAAAAGAGCAACCAATAATAGATTAATAACATTTCACCTATTAAAGAAATAAGGATGTTTTAAAGAAATAAGGATGTTCTTTGAAAAAAATAAAAGAATCAGATCGATACATTTAACGGCGATTACAATACGTTGTTATTTAACATATTTCTCAACTCTTTTATAAACTACAGAAACAAAATCCTTATAAAACAAGCTTTGATGTATGCATTTAATAAATAATTTTTAGTACCTCTTTGAAAATAATTTTCTATGCTCGAATGCAATCAATTAACATTAGTGGCCACCTTTATTAAAATCAAAATCTCTTCCATGAAAATTAAAGACGTCACCACAAGATTAGAATCCAACATAGTTAAATACTTTTGATTCTAGTAGAGCATCCTTGGTAAAAACATTTAAATATTTATTTAAATATTTCAACGTAATTTAAATAGACTCAAAATTTGCAATTATTTCAGATGAATGTTAATAAGACTTAATAATTAAAAATTCCATTTATAGTTTATTGTACCAAAGAGGTGCATTCTACAATTCACTATGGGAGAGATGTGTAACTCCTTCCGTGCTCATTCTAGAGTTGACATGTGTCCTTTATAAAAATAATAAAATATTATTAAAAATAACATGCGGGCTTAAATTAAATTTAAATTATTTAGAATTGCATATATATAAAACAATATAAATTAGATAAACTAAAACCATAAACATTGGATTACACATTTCCTCAACACTTCCACTCTAAAAAACAGCTTACACCTTAAGATATTTGATCCATTTCGATGCTTGGTAGATCCCCTTTCAGATGGATCTATGTTGGTTAAATATTGAGGAATCTTTTCAAAAGGAATGAGTTAGAGTTATGCCATATGATTAAAAATACTCCTGAGATTACAAACTGAAGAGCTACAGAATCAGAAAATCTAGAACCATGTTTTAAAATATCATTAACAATCTTTAAACTTATGGATGATAAAGATATTTTCCACCAGCAGTCTGCATAAAATAGATTAACTTTGATCATCAAGTTGGAGAGTTCAAAAGAAGAGATAGAATGTTGACAATAAGAAAAGAAGATAATCTTCACTTTCATATTCCATGCTTTCAGTCATAGAATCCAAATATGGAAAGCGATAAGGAACCATATTAAAGATATTTGTATATGAAAATATTGCAACCATGTATCACTCTCATTTAAAAGAGCCAAGGAAATGGTGAAAACAATGAAAACCAAAATTTAAATAACCAAACAACCCAATATTTGTAATTATTACTTGGGATTTCATCATTGATTATACATTTCCTAAGGAGTTACTAAGGTGGGGACCCTTTCAATTTTTACCACAATGAAAGGGTTGTTGTTGACAAAGGCCAATAGTGTGATGGTGGAACTGAATTCTCTAGCTCCTTTTGTAGTAATAGTTTTATGATTTCCAAGCCAATATAGATGCTACAAATATAGGGTTGTTTATCCTTTCATGTGTACTTGTTCCTCCCAAATAATTAGTAGCACTTATGCCTTTTGTGGTGTTGTCTATTGTCAATCGGATTTACTTGAATAATGTTAAATACAAACATAGAGTTTCCATGTATAGTATGTGAATGAATGGTTTTGTTTCTGGAAACCTTAATAGGAAGAACCTGCTATATAACAATGGTCATGCACGCACTCACAGGAACATTGAAAGGTTCATAAATAGTTCTAGGTGCTCTTTATTTTTGTGAAATGTTCATTTAAGTAACACTTAGATGATCAAGAGTTCTTTATGAAAAGGAAATCGGCCATATTTTTTGTTGTGCATGCAATATGTAGTTTTCCTCTTGGCGGGGAGTTGTTAATAAAATATAAGTTTTGTAGACCACCAATTGCTCATCAGAGACTCCTTATATTAGGACTACCTTTAGACATCCCCTTTCGGCATAAAACAAAAAACATTGATTAATTGTACATTTTAAATTTCAATGGGATTATTGTTAATGCATTTCTCAATTTGAACTTTTGTTTTATATATTTTTTGTGGTTGAACATTTACTAATAGAAAAAAATTATCATGCTTTTGTAATAATTGTTTGTAACAGTGTCCGAACAAACCAATAGCATTGCACTTACTAATATCATCGATGTAATGTGCATTATTTTGTAAATCATGATTCTGGTGATGAGTGACATGTGTGACCATCTTCCGTTGTACCCCACTACAATGTCAAATTGACAGAAGGATGTAAAAAAAGTGCAACTCGGAGAGGAAGCATATAAAGCATGGTTTAATCAACCACCTATTCAATTCTCACTACATCCAAACTCACCAATTAGGAATTCCTACAATAATAGTACTTCTTCACATGTTTGCAATGAAGGCAATGAAATAGAGGTTGGTATGGATGAGTTATAAAAACATATGAGTGCCATGAATGTAATCTTGTTAGATGCATTCTAGGAAAATGAGCTAGGGGATGATGCTGATATCATTGATAAAAGGCTTCTGAAGCATTTAATTGGCTTCCACCACCCCTCTCTTTGGACCTACTTGGTCAAATTCTACCTAGCTAGGGACAACAATGATAATATACAACTTGAAAACAATGTATGGCATGACGGACACGTGTTTCTTGGAACTTTTGAGGTAACTAACCATCAACTCCCTTATATTTTGAGGAATCTTGTAACAAAATCAAAATTGAAAATAGTCAATTTTATAAACATTAACTAACATTGTACATTTATATGCCCCACTAACTATAGGTTATTCAAAGATAAGGTACTTTCGAGTGATAATTTATTGCCCAGTAGTTACAAAGTGGCAAAGAAAATGTTTAACATGTTTGTTACAGTTGAGTACATGTCATATCATCTGTGTTCAAATGATTTATTATATATAGAAGACAGTATGCATACAATGAGATATGTTCAAAATGTGGGTTGATAGGTACCAAAAATTGAGAAACAAGGCTAAAGAAAATGGTCCTCCTCATGATATATTGAGGAACATGCCTATAATCCCAAGGATTCAAAGGATCTTTCATTGAAAAGAATTATCTATGCTTCAGGGAAGGCATGCCTCGCACCAAAGTGAGGAAGGCGTTAAGAAAATCCAAACATATTCAATAGACATGAAGAATATAGAGGATACATGGCCCAATAAATTCAAATATGAAGTACGTAGCCTTCAATTGAGAATATCCATGGAAAGAATTAACTCATATTCCCTCTAAAACACCAACTATTTGATTTGGCTTGTAGTAGTGATCAATAACAACATCCCCCCATGGTCGTCTGTTAAGAATGAACATCTTATCTTAGCTCTTATAGTCCATGGCTAAAGACAAGTGAAGAATGTGGATGTTTTCCTACAACCGTTAATCAATGAATTGAAGAAATTATGAGAAGTGATATAGGTATAGGATGTATTAAGACCCATCCCAACATATAGGAGTTCTATGTTGTATGGAATATGTGCATACACCACACATAATTATCCAGGATAGGAGTTTTCTATGGTAAATATGTTGTTTTATTTTTTTTATTTATAGCAATATTTCTAGGCATATTTAATTCAATGCAACTGTATTGATATTCAGCACTAACGTGCTCTATATACCATATAACACCATAGGTATTGTAACAAAATGGTATCATGGATGTAAATTTTGTAGACCTTCTATGAAGGCTAGGTGGTATAGCTACCTACGAAAGCCTGTGTACGACTGCTCGAGGGTATTCGTCCCAGAAACCACCCTTATAGAAGAGCAACATTTCCTTTTAATGGTAAACCAGAGAAAACCCAAAGGCCAGGAATAATGACATCGGCCCACTGGCTTATGGCATATGACAGAGAGAAGGAGAATGAAATTCTGGATATGTTCGATTTAAATGTGTAACTTATGTTCAATGACAATGGATTCTTCAACACCTATGTTGAGAAAATGCCCATCGGTCTGAAAGGAAATCAATATTTTATGAGCTCACATATTGGGAGAATCTTAAGATTGTCCACTTACTTGGTCCCATGTATGTATTTTAAAATGTTTCATCTTCTTTCCGAAGGCATATATCATTAAAACAAAGTGAAACGTTGGTTGTTAGGAGAGATCCATTAGAGAGAATTTGGGGTCAAAAATGGGCTTCAAAATGACCAAAATGTACTATAAAAATCAACCAATTACATTCTAGTAGATGACATCATCCCCCATGGTTGAGGTGGCATTGCATGAGTTAAGAATGTTTATTTGTCACATTTTCTATGGTGGATGAAAATCGATAGTTAATCAAGGTAGTGATACAAGTACTTTTAAGTCATAAAGTGAAGTACTCACAATAAAAGTCATTTCACACTTTCTCATAAAATAATATTATTGTTATTTTCAAGTAAAGTACTCACAATTCACTTTCTCATAAAATAATATTATTGTTATTTTCAAGTAAAGTACTCACAATTCACTTTCTCATAAAATAATATTGTTGTCATTTTCAATTAAAGTACTCACAATTCACTTTCTCATAAAATAATATTATTGTCATTTTCAAGTTAAGTACTCATAATTCATAAAAATGTCTTTTAACATTTTTTATAAAATAATATATTGTCATTTTCATGTTTTTAAATTTTAAATTATATATTCACTCAACTGTATTTAATATCATAATGTCAAACTAATATATATATATATATATATATATATATATATAATCTTGTACTTTAAAATAAATTAAATTCATGAATGAGATTTATATGAAAAAAATATGTTAGTTTTGCATATAAATTAAATTCATTTTTGTTTAATTTTATTTACAAGTTCAAGACAAATAAATGTTAAAGGACAATAAATTTTTGGGAATTTACAATGAATCTTAGTCACATCATTGTAGAGTTATTTTATTAATTCTATTTATAGTCAATTTAGAAAAGTAACTCAACCATGGTTATTTATATTGTGCATAAAAAGTAGTGTAGGAGGTGAGTTGTCATATATACTTACCCCATAAAGCCCTTAACTCATAATATTTTAATATATCTTATATTTTTGTAGTACATCTCTTAGGTGGCCCATTTTTTACCTCAAATTCTCTCTAATGGAACTATCAATTTATCTATGAGCTAAAACAAGCCTCCTCGAGCTACCCTCATCTTTGTGAGCCAACTAAGATCTCTTGTGAGCTAACCAAACAACTGATCAATCAAAATAACATAGACTGTATTTATTGAAAGTGAAGTTCTTTTTCCAAATCCTACATAGAAGGATCAGAACCCTTAATCGAATCTACTGACTCTATGAGTCATCAGTGACTCATCAACTAACTCAATTGACTCTAACAAACCCTATCTAAAGATTTACAAGTGGAAAGGACCGAATGTCCTTATCCAAGTTATTCAAATTTTATCAAATAAATCAAATCTACATATGTGCAAGACCCTAGGTCTTGAAATTCATTTGACTTTTATGAATTCATAGATGACTTCATCTTTATGAGCCTATGTTCCTACATCAGATCCCCAACTTAAAAATTTTAATAGGCTCCTCTCCATGAGCTCCCATCCTGCTATTTTTCTGTATGTTTGCAACAGATACTCAAATATAAATTTGAGTAGTGTTCTCATCTCGAACATCCCTTTCAACCATATTTTCTAGCACTTTGTCAGCAACAATTCTTTTGTTTCCTCCAGTACATGTCCTGACTTTACAGAAAAATCATATTCACCTTTCATATGACCTTCATTCAAAACAGATCATTATCCCTGCCATATACACAAACACACATCATCATATCATAAAATAATTTCTAACATTTAAGGATTTCTTGAATGAATTCTTGGTCAAAGCGCCTCCTTGTTTGCTTCTCCTTACATCACCATCATTTTGATCTTTAAAAGAAACCATGACCTCTCGGTCATGTAAATTTAATTCTCAAACCTCGTGGATCCCATATCTTGTTTTGTAATTGTTGTTGTCCACTAGATCTGTAGTAAAATCCACAATATTTCGCAGTCATCCAAATGACTGGTTGTACCTCAGTGTTATAGTTCCTCTCACATCTCTGCATAAGATGCCATAACTCATCGATCTCCTCATTTAGTCTGTCTCTTTGTTGAAACATTTCTTTTTGGATGTCTTTCTCCACTACAACTTTCACTTGCTCAGAAGAATTAAACACCTCCAATGGATTCTTTCTTTACAGCACAACATATTCACTGTTTCTTCCCTCATCATCTACAGTCCTATCCTCATCTTCCATATTGTCTCTCAAGACAATGTCTTCCTCTGTATTTTATTTTAGGAAATGAAAAGAAATTTTATTGTCCTCAGAAAAATAGGCTTCCTCATTCACTCTCCAAGCCATCCATTTACATAATACCTACAACAAAATCAACAAATAGATATGTAAAACATAGACATTCCACATTTCCATGATTCCTTCATCTCCATTCTCTTCGAACTTTTGTACAATAGTTAGCAACTGTCCCTCTGTTCCACTTGTGCAACCTGCAGTTAAATACATATCATTAGTTTCAAAAACATAAGGAACTTCAGTCTCAGCTGATGCCATCTTCTCCAACCTTCCATTTTGATTTGTTTTTGCAAAACATAAGGCTTCTTACTTGCACCCATTTCCTACAACACTCTTTTGTGAGGGTTCCCTTACCACCATCTTCGTCTTAGTTCCTCTTGTTCAGAAATCAACACTCTGGCATACTCTCCTCAAAGAGCATTCTTCCCCAACCTGCAAATTAGTATGCTCTTATACCGAAAATGATAGCCTACCTCCCTGTAAAGGCCATCATAGAGGATCTTTATCAAGTGTATACTAATCATTACACTACCTCTTAAGTTTAACACCTCCTA
Organism: Pseudotsuga menziesii; assembly: GCA_001517045.1. Taxonomy (NCBI): domain Eukaryota; kingdom Viridiplantae; phylum Streptophyta; class Pinopsida; order Pinales; family Pinaceae; genus Pseudotsuga; species Pseudotsuga menziesii. The sequence continues at coordinate 360,829 of LPNX010692853.1, forward strand.
AGATATGTAAAAATATTAAAACTTTGCCTCTCGGGTCTTCTATAACAAGCATAAACAAAATTTTAAATTATGCAGAGCTAAGTTAGTAAGCCTTCACTAACTTTAGCTTACCACTAATTTTAATAATCACCTCCACTGTTATACCACCAAACCATTAACGCTTCACCTCTTTGCACTTGTGCAAGTGCTACTCCACATGACTTTAGGTTTAAGTCCATAGACTCTATCGTAATTGACCAAAATGTGTTTTCACATGACCTCACTCCTTACATACGACCAAGTCCTCACAACCAAGGCCATATCGCAATGGAAAAAGTTATTCAGGCGTATGAACGTTTTTTATTGCAATATCTAACCCAATCAAGGCACGTCACAAAACTGTGAATCCACTCTGGTTTTCATCACACCACCATGACCACGTTAACTTCTGCGCACTTCCAATTGCATTGTGCTCTGTTGACCATCAATCTTTTCATCAATTAATATTCCTCGTTGAGTTTGTAAGCTCGTTACCAATCTCGTATACGTCGTCGATCTGTCTTCCAAATACTCAGTGATCGTAGATTCACTACATCTATCCTTTCTGCGGATAAAAATGATGATTTCACCAACAAATCTCAACATAAACTTGCATAGAATCTCAATATTTACTTTGAATTTCAATTATTTAAATTGATCATATGCGTGTAATTGAGATTTAAACCCTTTCAAGCTTTAGAACCCAATGTAAATTCTTCTATGTGCAAACCGAATATGCAGACTGAGAAGTCTCTATGTAAAACAATATTTCCACCTACATATTTACAAATTTCTGAGTCATGCAGAAGAATTTGATTACAAATAAACCAATAAACCTTTTCCAAACTTGAATTCCTCAAATAGATCTTTACAACTAGAGAATTGTATCTCTGTATATGCTCCAGGAATAAAATTCGGAGCTCCTCTTATTGATCTAGTCTTCAAGATTCAATGAACTATCAGGTTTTATGAGCTAAATCAACCCTCCTCGAGCTACCCTCAGCTCTGTCAGCCAACTAAGAGCTCTCATGAGCTAACCAAACAACTAGTAATCAAAATAACATAGACTGTATTTATTACAAGTGAAGTTATGCTTTCTACATCCTACATAGAAGGAACAAAACCCTTAATCGACTCTACTGATTCCATGAGTCATCAGTGACTCATCAACTAACTCATATAACTCTAACAAGCACTATCTAAACATTTACAAGTGGAAAGGATTGAATGTACTTATCCAAATTATTTAGCTTAGCAAATTTACATATGTGCAAGACCCTGGGTCTTGAAATTCATTTGAATTTTATGAAGTCATAGATGACTTCATGTTTATGAGCCTATGCTTCTGCATCATGATATAATTAATGTATATTGTATTTATAATTAAATTGGTTTTATTTTATTTTGTAAATAAAGTTTTGAATGAGCATTAATTTCTTTTGTAAATTTATTTTTTTGTTGTAATTGGTTGTTGTTTTAAAATGTAGTTTACATTAAATATATTTTCTATAAATGTTTATTTTCCAGCTTCAAAACAATTCATCTTTTATTTGATATTTTTTATTCCAAAACTCAAATTACAAAATTTGATATTGTTTTTATTTGTGATTGTGATAGCAGCACTTTTGTATTAATCTCATATTATGTGCACATCATGTACTTAACGGAAAATAAATTATGCACCAATATGTAACCTTAAAACAAAGGGAAAGATATGGCTTATATTATTATTCATGAGTATCTTTTTAAAAGTACAAGGTTGATTAATTATTATTGCAAATTGAAATAAATATAATATTGAACAAGTGGAATAAGCAACAAAGTTACTTAGTACCTGCCTCCTAAGAAGAGATTGAAAATATATAGCAATAGGATAATTTTGCTATAAAAATATATGATTAAACAAATATAATTACAATTTGAAAGAAATTAAAACAAAAATGAATTAAAAAATGTCCATTTAAATACGATATAGGTTATTGCAATGTAGTATAAAACAAGCATATTCAAGCTTCCTTACATACTTCTAGTAATATTCTTGACTTATGTTATAAAAATATGCAAGTTTCTTTATAGACTAGCATAAATAGAAAATGAGAAATAATAGCTTATAAGACTATAAATTAATATCATTGTTGTGAGAATAGTTTATTTAGATTTTATTATAAATTTATAATGTTATACAAATATGCAAGTTTTTTTTATAGAATAGCATAAATAGGAAATGAGAAATAATAGTTTATAAGACTATAAATTAATTCCATTGTTGTGAGAATAGTTTATTTATATTTTATTATAAATTTATAATTTAAATTTAAAATAAATTTAATTATTTTAAATTGAAAAAAAATATTTTTTAGTTAAATATTTTGAATAATGGATTTTCCAAGAATAATTTATAGATAGTTCAAAATAAACTATTTTTATCAAATAACATGCATATATCTACTTGTTGGGAAAAAAACATGAAACTTAACATAAAAAAAGACATTTTTAAAAGAAAAATATGCTATACATTGGATTTTGTCTTTCATCTGGTTTTAAATACTATTTTCTTAAGTCCATTGTGCCCAATTTCTAGCATTCTTAGCTGTGCATGATGAGATTGTAGTCTATTATGAAAATTTTACTATTCTTCATTATCTAATACATTTTAGTTTTCTTCATTATCTAATACATTTTAGTTTTTTATTTGATGATGATGATGATGATGGTTAACGTCTCCCGAGACCAAAATTTGGTCTATCGGACCTTAAAAAGGAAATTAATCATTTATATAACTAAATATACATTTAAGTTATGATGGCAATTTGGATGTTTAATAAATACAAAATTGTATTATAAAATTTGGATAGTTTAAGAAAGAATTATAAATAAAATAATATTTTTTATAATTTTTAATTATATTATAAATCTAGTTATCTAACATTCTATTTGCTATAAATATTGAAATGACAAATTTTATCTGGTTTTGATACTTTTCCATTTTCCAAATAAAAAAATAATATAAAAAATTATAAAATGGCATCCGTACCAAATAAATGTAAGTATATCATTTATATTTAATTAGTTTTGGATGTGTAAGTGAAATATACTAGTACTAGTGACATCCATATTTAATTTGATATAAGTGATCACATAAATGGAAAAATCTAAAAACCTAGTTTCTCCGTCTCATTAGTGTTTACTTTAGATTATTTACAAGGTTTACATATATATATGTACATTCTTTTACCATTAAATTTTCAATCACATCTTACAACCTTACAACCATCCAATAAAGCAAAAACTAAAAATTATACCACTAAATACAAAACGCAACACAAACCATGGAGTAATAGCACACAAACCTTATTATGTTTTGGTTCTTCGCTATATTTGCATCCCCTTGTGACATTTCTCGAGCTATGTTGTATCCTACCCATTGGTACCTCCTTTCTCCTCTAACATATTGTAATTTAAAAGAAAATTATAAAACTTGTAATCCAACACGTGATGTTCCACATCAATCCATTACATAAGGATAGTGGAATTTAAAGTAACGTTTTGAATGATTAAGATGCTAGTTTCTAAGCATATATTGTAATCTAGTGTGGTTAATAATTTGGAAGAATATACTAGTTTATACTAGAGGGTGCACTTTGCTTCTAAAAGTGGGATGGTTATTATTTGGTATAAACCCATCACATAATTTATAAGTGGAATAGGTATTATGTGGCA
>LPNX010692853.1:365828-392848 GCA_001517045.1 Pseudotsuga menziesii
TATCGCCATTATAGAATTATAATCACAAACATCGCTTGAAAAGTCTGAGAATGCATCTGACACGGACTTGTCAGATACTTGGCCCGGCCATGGCATCAAGTTTTCGGTAGGGAAACCTACAGATCGACTCGGAGCTTGCAATACCCATAACACGGGATTATCCATCAGCTTGTGATCTTTTTCAACAGTGAAACCTTGGGCAGTGGATGTTTGATTGATGAAATTGAAACCAGGTTCGACTGAAGTGGGCGTAGCAGTAATGCTATTAAACCTTTCCAGAAAGAATTCTTTCCGCAAAGAGATATTGGCAACACTTGGTCTCGAACCTCTGTAATAAAGTCAGTCTTTGAATTATAAATAACATAATAATAAAATAAATGCTGATGTCATAGTAGCCATGTGTCAAGTGAAAACCAGATACCAAACTCCAAAGCTGACATCATTCCTCATTGGCTAATTAGAAGTTGACAAAATAGCAAAGGCAAATATTTTTATTAAAATTTAAAATATTTTTTGGCAAACTCTAAAGCTAAACTTTAGAAAACAGATTTTAAATTTTTGGTCAGCTACAACTAATAGAAGGTCAAAGGGCAACCGATTACTATATACCAGCTGAGGCAGGTATAAAAAACATAACTTAGTTATTGTGATTTTGTCTCAACTTAATAGTTGTGTTTTAATTTTAATATTATTCTTGCTTAACTTAATAATTGTAATTTAATTTTTATATTGTTCTTTATTATCAAGTGAACTCTTATCATATCCTTATGTGTTTATATATAACTTATATGCTCATTTTTTTGTAAAATTAACTTTAAATTAATGTTGAAATAAAAGTAAAAAATGAAAAGTAACTATTAAAATCTAAATTTTTGTAAATTAATCATAACAAATTTGAAAATAAGAGAATAAGTATAAAAAGTAATTATATAAAATACTCGAGAGAGAGAGTTAGGTTTCTTTGAAACTTGCTTAAAACATAATCTAAATGATGATTATAAGTGTAACTATGAAAGGAATGGAAAAATATGAAAATAAAGTAATGATCATTATCAATGCTAAGAACATAGGAAATTTATTTTCTAATTAAACTATTTCCCTACAATAAAGCATTTCAACAACCAACTACTAAATAAGGGATTTAAATAGTGAAAGTTGGAATGGAAAAATATGAAAATAAAGTAATAATCATTAGCAATGCTAAGAAGATAGGAAATTTATTTTCTAGTTAAACTATTTCCCTACAATAAAGCATTTCAACAACCAACTACTAAATAAGGGATTTAAATAGTGAAAGCTCTAAGAGAATTGAGGTGCATTACCTTAATATTTACAAAGAAAATGACTAAAACATTTAAAGAAAAATGATTTATTCTTGAATTAATATTAATTTGATTTTAAGAAAATCAACTCAAAATAAATTTCTAAAACTAAAATAAGTTAAAGTTTTCAAACAAAACCTTGAAGGTAGCAAGTACTAAGTGTGCCTCTTTCCTTAACCTAGAGTGTATTGTTGACAAAGCTTCAACCGACAGGGGTTCACTCATTATCAACACCCAAAACACAACGATCCCCCTAAGAACTAGCCCAGACAGGTTTTACCCCGTCCAGCAACACCTACAGAGAAAATGAAGTCTCACCTGAGGCGTTCGAGGGAGGACTGTCAAAACCAAGTTTCCGTAGTATAAAGAAGGATCGCATCAACTATTAACTCAACGCGATAGTACTTAATAGATCTAATCACCCAGATTATTCATTCATACCATCATTTAGTATATCAACACATTCATAACGTAGCATAAATATCAATGAATAAACATATCTATTAAGATATCATCACTCAGAACAGAGAAACATCACATCATTCAGGTTACAATCATATTCAGATCGCCGAAAACAGGAAAACATAAAGATGCAAAAAGACACATATTTCTGTCCAATCTTCGTCATGTCATATTAATCTTCGCAGCGAAATACTGTTCCAAAGTTCAACTTCTCGCATCACAAAACATATCACTGATGTGCTAAGTTCATACAATATCTCTCCATCGATATGGATATCAACATTCAAAATCCTAGATCTACTTATAGGATTGCGCCTTTACATCACATGGTCCACTTAAGTCAACTTCCTAACTGCTTGGACCAAAATATACAAAATAAAGGACCACAATCCACATGATGCAGTCCAAATTTACAAAATATGACGCAAATACATAAAATATAACTAATCCTCCTTGCATGCTATATTTCATATTGTGGAACATCTTTGACCTTGCGCAAGATTTGCGATGCTGCACAACTAACTATCCTCCAAACTTCCTGCCAACAAGCCCCCAACAAAATCTTGTGGCTCGCCCTTGAGCCGTGTCAGCTGGAAATGGTGTATCTGCTGATCTTCACTTTGATGTCGTCATACTGTTGGGTGATTTTCGTAACATGTTCCTTAATTTTTGTGCTAATCTCCTAAATTTATGTCATTTCCTGTGCCAATGGGTGCTCGACGATCTTGGAAGTGACATCCTTCTTTCCCTTCTGAACTTCCTGTAGCACTGATACTGACTTCACTAAGAGCTATGCCCCAATGTCTTGGAACTCATCCAACTACGTGGTGCGCCAGTGTTGACGCTCCCTTGATTTTGCAACACGTTGTTGTAACTCCTTCAGCTCTGCATAGTTTGAGATCTGGACAACTGGTGGCATCTCTTTGAGATATGTCTTCAATGTATAAAAATATCCCTCGACTTCCTGCACCTACGTTGTGATTTTTTCCAGTTGTGCATCCTAGACTGCATTTCCCCAAAATTGTCTAGTCGCGTCACTGACTCTCTTTTCTTATTGCTCCATCTCCTTTATCTGTGTTTCTAAGTCCTCAATGGTTCTCTTCCTTTCCGCCGCTTCCTACGGTGGTGTGCATGGATTTAAAAGGTCATTTAAGTTACAGTTATCGCACGTCAACTGCACAATTACTGCTTCAAGATGCTCTGCTTTTTCCTTTGCGTCCATGTCTGCTGTGGCTTCTGGTACTAGTTGAAAAACAACCAAAAATGCCTTTTCTAAACAAACCCTACTGTCCCAGAGTTGCGCTTTCTCCATTGTCAATTGATCATGCTTCCTTTTGAGTGCCTCAATCTCCCATGATTTCTCCTCTGCCAGTCAGTCTCACTCTTTTTGGAGCTCTAAAATTTCCTTCCTCGCTTCTGCTTCTTTCTCCCGTGACCTCAAAATATGGTCACCAATTATGTGCTCCTTCTTCGCCAATTCCTGATTGGAAACCCTCTGCAAGTGCACCAATGTTTGGGTTGACATTTCATTGATGTCTATTGAAAGTATCCTAAAATTGTTGAAGTGATGCATTGACATCCTCATTGTTGGTCTCGATCACATGCGATGGAATTTGAACATTCCTAATCCTCTTCCAAGTGTTGATCAAGCCAACCTTCTGCAAAGAGGTTGCTTCTGGCTCTCTTCTTAACACTGCATACACTAATGATTGAAGGCGAGTATTTACCTCACCAAATCCGTATATTACTTTCTTCTTCATCTTCTCTCCTCCCACATCCGTGGTTGTGGTGATCACCGCAATAATAAGGCCTAGTTGTTCCTCTGAAATCAGTGTTGCACTACTGGTCACACCCTTCTCTTTCCCCTTCTTCATTCATGATTCCTCAAACGATTGCTCTTCCTTTGAGTCACTGAGGCTCCATGTCGATTCTCCATCGGAGTCATGGTTGCTCTGCTGGTCAAGTATAGGATGACCGGTTCTCTCCAGGATGCGGGCCAATCATCCACAATGGTTTCCAGCTCAACATTAGACAACTTGTATGTTGTAGGAAACCAATGCTTTTCTGGGTCTCTTTGCACCTGTATATGAATGGAATGTGTCCCTATCGCAAACAAAAACACACGCTGAAATTTTGTTACTGCTTCTTCTGATAGTCATGAAACCTTCAAGACTGCCGCATGCAACGCCTCCTAGTATATCCAAAACTGAATTGAGCATTCCTTCATCCACTATGTTTTCTTCATGAACCAGAGGTTTTGGTATCGCGCACCCTTACAAACCTTCACTGCTTCCACATCCATCCCTTAATAATCTTCCGAATCCATCCAAGACACGAGCGCAATCAAGATAAGAAACCTCCTATAGGTGAACTCCCGCTGCCCCTCCTAGACTACTAGCACATCGTCCTCTAACTGGTTCATTAAGAATAATGACTAGTTCATCTGCACCCCTTGGGCACACTACTCTGCACATGCGATGACCCCTGAATTGCACTGGTTGGGTCAATTTTTCCTCACTATCTTGTTAGCGAAAATGCGTGTGCCAATGTGGATAGCCTGGTCATTGATGCTTTCAACAACATCCGCCCATCTGTCACACTACAAATTATACCAATGCTTCAACTTTGATGCTAACCTCTTATCATTATCCTTTCCCCTAAAATACTGTGAGGGGTCTGACCCATCCTTGGGAAACCTTGTGATCTCTATAATGAGTGCAACATTCACCGCTACTGGTCGGTCTAACCATTAAAAACCACCATGGAATGACGTCAACAACTACTTCAGCCATGCATTAGCCTCTTTCAACCGCCCAAAATGTGACACGTTGATGAGGCTCAACAGCCTCAATCTTGCCAAACCCCACGCCTAATCCTATGGAATGCGCTCTATCGGGCCTCCACTTGTGTTTTCCACGAGTACACATGGATCTATAATAATCTCTGTTGATGCAAACATATCATGATTCTTGTACTTCATTCTCATGATCAAGGGAAAAATGTCCATGGTGCATACCATGCCCTGTGGTATCGTTGGCATCCTAACCGAGTATCTTTGCTGCTTTGTCAGCTTCCTTGGCTTTGCATTGAGATGACAGGGACACACATATCCAGGGATATCCATAGTGGACTCCCATGTCCGGGTTGTAGAGTCCTCAGCCCCAGAAGTCGATGGGCCCATCTATAGAGGTGCCTCCTCTTGTGTCCGCGATGAAGTTCTGATCTGCTGGCTCTTCATAAATGGGGCCTGGGACTGCTGCACCCCCCTCTTCTTCTTTGGAACTTATGATGAACCCACTGGAATGCTCGCAAACTCTTCTTAAATGGGTACCCCAATAATCGATGAATATCTCCTACTTGAACTCTCAAATGTAATTGGTTCACTGAGCATTCCTCACAAGTTTTCCAAGGTTCCAACTGGCACCTCAACCTTAGGGCTTGCACCAACTCAACTACTCACCGCAACACAACTCATTTCAACATCTCTGCAACTCAGCCCATAACTCAAGCTTCCACAATGGTGAATTTTGAAGGCATCCAACCTCTTATTATAGCATCGAGTCGATCACACAATCATTATGACCAAATCATGTCAATCATTACGACCAAATCATGCATTAATCACATGAATCCATCGCCAATTCTTCCAATCTAATGGTCGTATCTGCCATCAATACATGTCTCTTCAAAAAGCGTCGTCAGTTAACTGCTTTAAATTCTACACTTATTTTTGATTTGACCTTGTCGTGACTCTCCAACCATCACAACATGACTACCTAATTGCGAGACTAACTCCTCTTCCTGTGCAAGCACTTCATCCTGGTGTGCCATCCTCCTAACTACCAGCTTATGCAAAACAAAAAGTTTTTTTTTCATCGCGTAGTGCCTTAAGAATCACATGGTTTCGGGCCCGTCTTGTAGAGATTCAACCTGCTGCCATTCACCATCTTAGGCAACGCACCATCTAACTGATGCATATGTACTGCACATCACATAGTAATGGAATTAGCAACATATGGACCTAACCAATGCATATGCAACTTACTAGGATGTTTGGCGAACTTGCTATCATACATCAGCACCAGGTCTCCTTGTTGAAAGTGTTTGTTCTTGGTATGTCGATCATGCCACGCTTTCTAGCGGTCCTTCTCAACCTGTTGATGAAATTTCACAGCGAAACAATGTTCCTTCAGCTACAACAATTGAGCTAGGTGTTCCTCTAACGCTCCTTCATCATTCATTCTTGTCGCTACGACAATGCAAAAACTTGGAACAATGTACTCCATTGGTATAACTGCCTCCGTCCCATACACCAACTTAAATGGTGTCTTCCCTGTCAATCTTTTGCAAGTGGCGTGATACACCCATAGCACTATTGGAATCTTCAAATCCTAGTTATCGCGATTTGCATTACATACCTTCGTAAGCGTGTTATCCAACACTTTGTTGAATTCCTAAACTGTCCCATTCTCTTGTGGATGGTACGGGGTACTCTTCTTATGTTGTAGCTGAAGCTCCTCTGTGAGTGCAGTGACAACGTGATTGATGAAGTGGCTCCCCTGATCACTCATCAATATCTTTGGACACCCAAACCAAGTGACAATGTTTTTAAACAAGAACCATGTTGTTGTCCCAATGGTGAATTGATTGGCCCCACAAATTCCACAACCCATTTATCAAATGGTTGTAGCGTTACCTGAGGTACTAAGGGAATCTCATCTCTCCTTGACGGCTTTCTGGTTTTTTGACAAAGATCGCAAATATTTGCGTAGTTGGCCGCATCATTATTGAGAGTTGGCCACCAAAGCCCTGCGCGGAGCACCTTCTTAGTTATACTGCGACCTCCATAGTGTCCACCTGCAACTCCCACATGTGCTTCTGCCAATATCTGCCCTTGTTCACGTGGTAGGACATATCCCCACAAGATCTCATATGGTCCCAGCTCATAAGGTTCTCCAACAAGCAACTGAAAATATGCGGCTTTAACAAATAACTACCTCTTCCGACTTGTAGTAATCCCTTCTTGTGGTGTTCCCATTTCCAAAAAATGACTCTATTTTCTCATAGTAATCATCAACCATTCCAAACCTGAATAGTTGCGCATCCGATAACCCATCTTCAATTTTTGTTGGTTCTTCGAATTTCTCTATTCGCGACAAGTGATCAGGTTCCGCATTCAAGCGAGCTAGCTTCACAATTATCTCAAATCAAATTCTTGAAAAGAAGTAGCTAGCAGCATATCTTCCCCCCCAACACAGGATTATTGACTAGGTATTTTAATGCAGAATGATTTGTGAACATATTGAAATTACCGCCCAATACGTAATTATGAAACTTCTGCAATGTGTAGACCATTTCCAATCTTTCCCTCTCTATCGTGGCATAATTCTTCTTCGTAGAAGACAACTTCCAACTAGAAAATGAAATTGGGTGATCAAGATCTCCTTCGCCAGGTTGCGTCAGCACTACCCCTAGTGCGATTGATGATGCATCAACATGAACATGGAACTCTTTTGTTCAATCCAGAAAAACTAGTATTGGTGTGGAATCCATCTTCACCTCCAATGTGTCAAAAATTCCCTAACACTCCTTACTCCATACAAATACCACATCCTTCTTGAGCAACTTCTCCATAGGTGTAACCCTAATGAACTTATGGTAATACGCCATGTGGCCCAACATCGCTCTGAGTTGTTTTAAATTTATAGGTGGTGGTAAGCTCAAAATCAACGCAATATTGACTGGATCAACCAACAGTCCTTTCTTGTAAATAATATTCCTTCACAACATCCCAAAAGATGTGTAGAAAATGAAATTATTTGATTTAAACACGATCTAATGTTGTCGACATCACTCTAGCATCAACCGTAGGTTCGCCAGATGGTCCCTGATCAATTCATAAACTGTCCACTCATCCATATAACTGCCATAAAATTTTGAATAAAATCCTTGAATTCATCGACAACAATCCTGGAGAATATCATAGGGGAATTCTTCATCCCAAATGGCATCACATTGTACTGAAAATGTCCCCACTCAGTAATGAAGGTTTTCTTATGTTAATCCTCTTTCACGATCTTGATTTGGTGATAGCCAGAGAAGCCATCCGTGAATGAATAAATTTCTTGACCTCCCACTCCTTCTAGCACTTCATCAGTAAATGGTGTCGAAAATGGATCATGTAGACACACATAATTCTATTTTCTGAGGTCAACACAAATCTGAACCTCACTTGTCTTCTTATCTTGGACCACCATGGGACTGATCCATTCTGATTCCTAAACTGGCTCTATTTTCTTAGCATCCACCATTCTGTCAAGCTCAACCTTAACCCTTTCCTTGTATCATGGATTCAAGTGATATGGTCGGTCCTTCACCAGCTTTGCATCTGGTTTCAGAGGGATCTTCATCTTTCCCAAATATTCCAATATCCCCTTCATCTCAGAAAACTTGTAGGAAACAAATCTTGGAATTCATGCAACAGATCAGTGATGTTCGCCATGGTTTCTTTATCCCATTAGTCCCAAATATTCGCAAACTTTGGATTCTCCTATGTTCCAATGTTGAACTTACAAATTTTTAATGGCTGATTAATTGTATCCTTCTGTACATCATGTGCTACGACATCCCAAATTCCTTCTATTTCTGGAATATTGATGTTCCTTGGATCATCACAATAATCAGGCCCTCCTATCACATTTTAGCATTCCAGCATCGATTGCATTGAACATGCCTCATGCGGATCCACTGGATATGCAATTGGGACTACCGTCATAACAAAATTGCTGATATTGTGTACTATGAACAACTTGATTGATGTCCGCAAAATTGAAGGTGTGATTGAAGAAATTCGACAACTCTTCCCAAGTAGTGATTTCTCCACGCAACTTAGTTGTTACATACCACTGTCATGCCAATTTCATCTAACATGTGTACAAAAGCATGTACCCACTCATCCTTTGGTTGCAACACCTACATGGTCTGACATGCGATCAGATGACCATTGGGGTCATTCCTCCCATCATATCTCTCTGCATGATACTTTTATACTTTGCCAAAGAGAGCTATCATATGTGACTATCCATTAATCTAGTTTTTGTGTGTCTCCCACCAATGTGTTGGAGTATCCTTCAACGCTTCTTCCAATGCAAATAATCTATGTGGTTTTGACACTTTATCTTCAAATTCAACAAGGAACTTAGAAAACTAAGGAAGTCCTTCATATACTAGTAACTCAATGACCTCTGTCGAAACTCGACATACTGACTGAGTGATCAAACTGCATTTTTGAATTGATATTTCATGCATCTGATTCAGCCAGATTTCCAAGGCATCATTAGAATCTGATGAGGAAGAGTTGAAAATCCACCAACCTAGCTCTCCATCCATGGTGGGGTGGATATAATCTTCCGAGATGTTAAATATGTGATCCCACCCCCCTCAAACATCGTCTTTAACTGGTTTGACATACATTCTTCCTTCATTTGGATCCATCAGGGTGATAAATCTAATGTCACAGTTCTTAAAGGTCATCACGTGCTTCTAAAAGTTGATCACTACCAAACTATAATTGTCCTATCCAATCTCCAATAGTGCGGAATATGAACCTCCACCATCAACAACCTCAATAACGTTAAAGTCCGCATAGGTCTTCATCCCCTCAACTTCCACTGCTAGATGTGGAACTCACCTAGCCAATGTTACTTTGGCCATATTAATTAGTTGCACTTGCATAGGAGACCAGCTCAGCAGTGGGATCCCTATATTCTACCATGTTTTCTTTGTCAGAATGTTGACGCCTGAGCCTAGATATAGAATAACTGAATCTATCTCATAATCCGCAATCCCAATATTCATCCTCATCTCTTTCCCTATTTTCCTATTTTGTAGGGAGTTCACAGTGTATTTCCCCTTCCCTTTTGTTGGCTGATGAAACAAACTCGCAATCTCAGTGAGTGCATTGGGGTATTTTTCTAATGAAAAACAACTTTCAAATAAATTTCGCAAGGTACCATACTGCTGCAATGGTCCTGCTACCATACTGGAATAAAAAACAGGTGGTATTTCATAAACAGGAAACTTACCCATATTTATTCTTATCTTGTCGCATTCCTCAAAGAATGTATCTCGCTCAGCATCAAAATCAAATTGCACCTTCTTCTTCCTTACCAATCAGATTTTTGGAATCGATCCAATGTCTCCTGTTGTCGCACCTTTGCGAGTGACTATAATAACATCGACAGATTGAACTCTGGGTTTTGCCGAGGTTGTCACAAATTTTGGTCCTTGGTTTTGGTTTAGTGGTGGATTCACTGGTTGACTCACATTTTATTTTTCATTTTGGTTCTGGTTCTAATTCGACAACTGGTTCATACCCTGGTTTGGAATCTGATTCTGAGCTTAGTCCTACAGCTGTGGAACGTTCCTTTCTTTCCATTTCACGATCAAATGTGGAAAGTTCTCAATGGTGTGATCTGCAATGATACAATACGCACATTGCACTTACAAATGCGGGTAATATCTTTGATAATGTCCCATCACTCCACAATTATAGAATTGCACATGTCCACGGCCTCATCCTCCTCCTCGATCAAAACCTTCACCTTGTCCTCCTCAGAATTATAACACTCTGTTTTTTACTCCATTTGTATTAAATATATATGATGAAATATTCTATGGAATCTTGGCAAGGAGCTCAGGGCCAAGGCCCTTCCATTGATTTATGTTTTTTGTATAGGTGATCAAGGTTGATGCTTGCGGTTTATGGTTTTAAGTCAAGCACAGTATATAATTTTGGACATCATATAAATATGCAATTTAAATTAAAAACCCACAACTAGCTATATCATTGAAACAAATAATGATATGAGGGCATGATTTCCCAAGGAACAGGGAAGGGGAATTTTTAACCTTGATCCATGGGGGAAAATTTACGTGTCAAAAGAAAACACCTAGAAAACGTATGCCCATTTTCCCCTCATGCACTCACATTTTCATCTTCCCTCACGTTGTGGGGAGAGGCAGGACGTTTTGATCATCCATCCTTCAATGCTTTCAGTTTCTTGGTTTTTTTTTGTTTGTTGTGCATGCCTAGTCCATCATTTGTATTTCACCCAAAATGTTGTGGTCGATTCAGATCTTTCCCTATTCCATCCTGTGCATGCGTGCTGTGCATTATCCTATTTTGCAGAACCGTGTTTTTTTTGTGTTGTTCGCCTGTTTTGCAGAACCATGTTTTGTTCTGTGTTGTTCTCCTATTGTTACCATCCCAAGTGTGATTGTGCAATTGTCTCCTCTATCACAGAGGGAGTGGAATCTTGTTTTGTTGTGTTAACATTGTGATCTGCTATGTGTGCATTATTTTTCCTTGGTATGAACTGGTTTGGAGTGGAATTGGATCTGAACTAGCTTAATAAACCTAGTGTAGGAAGGAACCTCACAAATATAACTAGATGGGATGGTTTTCTTGTTTGAACTCCCTGAACAACACTGTAAAGGAAAAAATAGCCTGAGGGACTATGTAGCAGAGAAGGGGATGCTTCCTTGTGTTGGGTGTGTAGATTTTTTAGGAGCCAAACCTGATCTAGTGCAGGTGTCCAAAGCTCGGTGGTTGAGCTCACTAGGTTAGCAGTTAAAGTTTTCCAGCTCCTTTGCATCCTGGTAAACCCATTTGTTAGTTGTCCTGGCTGGTCCTTAATGAGAATGTTGGCTTGAATGATTGCAGTTTGATAAACCCAGCAGTGTATTGGCTTGTTTTTTTATAGCATGATAAAACCAACTGTGTTGGATTGGCTGAGTTTGGTTGTATTCTTGTCTATGTGTGGGCCTTCTAGTATCCCTTATTCCATGTGGGAATCATGCCCAGCTCGGTGGTGGTAGTGCTGCTGAGAGATTGATGAGCACAATGGCCTATGGTTGGGTGGAACATTGCAGCGGCATAGTTGGTTGCGGAACAACTTATTTCAAAGATAATTATCCCTTTGTTAATCTCTGCAAATTGTATTTGCTTCTTGAAATATGATGAACATGTTTAATGTGTTGAATTGATGAATTGTTTTCGATGTATAATTGAAATTGTATGCATCTATGTATGTTTCTTTCAATGCATTTTTAAACTAAGTTATGGTGCTTATATGGCTAGATTGGTGATGGTATGAATGATCAATCTGTCCAAAAATTCTATTAGCAGGTTGAGTTTCTGCAGAAATCTCCTTCTGCAACTTGCAGGATGCAGGATGCGGGATGCGGAAATTCCCTTCCTTGGATTCCCTTCCCTGCATATTTCCTTCTGCAACCCACCTTTCCACATGCAAGAATGCGGGATGTGGGAATTGAGAATGTGGGATGTGGCTTCATGATCCCTACTTCCGCAATTGATTATTTCCACAATTGTCTATCCGCATGTGGAATGCAGAATGCAGGATGCGGGATGAGGGACTGAAATTTTCATATTTCCCTGGTTCCGCAGATTCAAGTTTTCTGCACCGTTGATTTTCGCGGGATTGATTCTCCATCCTCGATCTGTTTCCAGATGCATAACGGATTGCGACTGTTGATTCCCATCATGATTTTCTTCGATGTTCGATCTCCTCTAATATTTTTCCTCATAGGTCATTGAATTGAGAATTGACAAAAGCAATTTCTTTGCTATTGGGGAAGTTAAAGAATTTATACATAAATGAATAGATTGAACTTTGAGCATGATGCACATTCATCAAATGTGTGGGACTATGGTCACGCTTCTCCTCTAAGGTAGGAGGGGATGTGATAGTGTGGTATTAGAGTTGTTTGTTGCAGCGTTAGGGCCTAAATGGGACAAGTCAAATAGTTAACATAGTTACTGGTAAATGGTTTCAAAATATTGTTAAGTTGTGTAACAAAGAAAATTGCCATGGATAGTGGGTCAGTGGTTTCAATTTTTTAAATTATCTAACAATTCTGTTTATCAACACATTTGTAGAACTATAGACATAGGGCGACATTCCAGATAGGGAAGTTCGACAAAGTTGGTTCAGCTGAGCCATGAGAACTGACATGTGCGGCGATGCACATAACCCCAATGAATACGAGGAAGATGCTATGGGGGAAAATGTCAGAATGGGAAATGTTGAGATAGAGTCTAATGGGAGGAGGTTTCAAGATACTCCTCTATGTTTTTCCATTACCATGAGAAGCCTAAGGGTGGAGATGAAAAGCCACAGGGCATACAATGAAAGATTTGTTAAGGTGTTGGAGGAACATAATCAGTTGAATGCAGCCGTGCTGCAAAGTTTGACAGACATTCAGACTTGTAGATGAACTGTAGGGACTGGACAATGAGATCAGAAGGAAGTAAGGGAATTGTTAGAGGAAGAAATATATCTCCTATTGGGTCACCTGACTCTAAAGGATCCACTGGCGGTTCAGGTTCTTCTTCTCACAAGAATAAGAGAAATAGGTGCTACCAGAACTGTTCACATGATGAATTTAGGAAGGCAATGCCTCCTACCTTCAACGGTGAGATAAATAATGGTCAAGAAGTTGAAGCTTGGATTCTTGGGATGAGGAAATATTTCCAAGTCCAAGACTATTTAGGAAATATGAAGTTTAGGGTAGCCATCTTCAATTTGATTAGAAGAACATCCATATGGTGGGATTACTTTAGAAAAGTGAAGAAGATCAATGAAAGGAATATTGTGTGGAAACAATTCCATAAGTATTTCAAGCAGAAGTGCCTCTCTGACAGGTACTATGATGATAAGATAAAAGAATTCCATGAGCTGAGATTGGGACAACAAACCATGGAAGATTATGCAAATAAGTTCTTGGAATTGTTGAGGTATGTCAGGTACATCAAAGATGAGAAGGTGAAATTCCAACGTTTTGTGAGTGGATTTCCTCACTCTTACAAAGATAGAATTGAGTTTTATGAACCTAGAACTCTGGAAGAAGCGACAAGGAGAGCTAAGTATTGCTATGAACAAATAAAAGGAAAAATTGGTTCTCATAAGACATGGAAGGAAACAAAGAATGCGAAGCCTGACCAAAGGAAAACAGGTTTCAAACCTTATGACTTCAAGAATTAGTAGAAGCATCCATCCCAAGTTGAGAAGCAGCCAACTAGATTGGTGGAAGAAGAGCCAAGAGTTCCACAATAGAACAGAGCACCACTCCAATGTTGGAAATGTGGAGGACCCCACATGCGTAGGTATTGTCCACTTGAGAATGAGAATGAAAGGCTAGCTTACAACATTCAAGAAGAAAAAACAATGGGTTAAGTAGAAAGGGTCGTCCCTAGAATCTATGCATCACTAGAGGACCGCTAGGAATATCACCAGTCAACTGTGGTTGAAGTTGTAGGTAAGATTGTTGAGCAATCTGTTTCTATTTTGATTGACCCTGGTTCTACTTATAGTTACATTGCTCCTAGAGTACTGGAGATTTGTGCTTTTAATAAAGTAAATCATAACAAATCGTGGTTATTTTAGCTAGCCAATGGAATTAAGAGAAAGGTTAGTGAAGTGGTGGAAAAATGTCCATTGGTGATGAATGGATTGGTCAGTTGTGTAGATCTGAATGTTCTACCATTGGTTTCCTATGGTGTTCTCATTGGAATGGATTGGTTAGAAGCTAACAAGGTAAATCTTTACTGCTACAATAATAATTTTGAATGCATGGATGAAGAAGGGAACCCGATAGTTGTAAGAGGCATTCCAAAGGTGATTTCTGTGAGGTAGATTTCAACAATGCAGTTGAAGAAGTTTTGTAGGAAGGGTTGCAAAGTGTATGCAGCTCATGTTGTGGAGGAAACAGAGAATGAAACTAATAGATTGGAGGACTATCCTATATTGCAAGAATTCAGGGATTTTTTTCCTGATGAGATTCCAGATCTTCCTCCAAAGAGAGACATTGAATTCACAATTGAACTTGTGCCAGGAGTAGCACCATGTCCAAGACACCCTACAGGATGCGTACACCAGAAATGCTAGAGATGAAGATGCAACTGCAAGAGTTGCTGGAAAAGAAGTATATCAGGCAGAGTGTGTCTCCTTGGGAAGCACTAATTTTGTTTGAAGAAAGATGGTACACTCAGATTGTGTATTGATTACAAACAACTAAACAAAGCCATGGTGAAGAACAAAGTTCATTTGCCTAGGATTGATGACCTCTTTGATCAAATGAGAGGAGAAAAGGTATTTTGCAATATTGACTTGAGGTCTGGCTACCATCAGGTGAGAATCAAGGATGAAGACATTCATAAGACAACCTTCAGAACAAGGTATGGACATTATGAGTTTGTAGTGGTCCCATTTGATCTCACAAATGCACCAGCTACATTTATGTGCCTTATGAATAGTGTCTTCAGCAGCTATTTGGAAAAGTTTGTTCTTGTTTTCCTTGATGATATTCTTATTTATTCTAAGAATGAGGAAGAGCATCAAGAGCATCTGAGATTGACATTACAATTACTCAGGGAGCATAAGCTGTTTGCAAAGTTGATCAAGTGCGACTTCTATAAAGATAGAATTCAGTACTTGGGTCACATTATCTTAGAAGAGGGTATACATGTGGACCCTGATAATATTGAAGCCATTATGAATTGGCCTACTCCACGAAATGTGACAAATGTAAGATATTTTATTGGACTTGTAGTATACTATAGAAGATTCATTGAAGGATTCTCCAAGGTTTCACATACCATCACTTCTTTTCAAAGAAAGGGGATAAAGTTTGAATGGACATCGAGGTGTGAAGAAAGATTCTAGCAATTGAAGAATCTTCTCACAAGTGCACCCGTCTTGAAAGTTGCAGACCCAAGGAAATATTTTTTGGTGTGAACTGGTGCATGCGTGCAAGGACTTGGAGGAGTTCTTATGAAAGACAACCACAGTATGTTATGAGTCAATAAAGTTGAAGGAGCATGAGAAGGACTATTCCACTCATGATTTGGAACTTGCAGCCATAGTACATGCTCTCAAGATGTGGAGGAATTACTTGATGGGAAGAATATTTGAGCTAAGAACAGACCATTGTGGGCTGAAGTATTTGTTTGATCAGCGTACTCTAAATGCTAGGAAATCTAGATGGATGGAGTTTTTATGTGAGTTTTATTTTGAAATCAAGCACATAAAAGGAAAAGAGAATAAGGTAGCCGATGCACTCAGCAAGAAGGTGCAGAAAATGCATGTGGAATCTCTTAGTACTTTCTAGTTGGATTTGAGACAACATATTGTTAATCATGCCACTGAAGATGAATTATATGTGCAGGTAAAAGACAAGTTGCAGCAACAAAGACTTGAAAAGAAGTATGATGGATATAAATTAGAAGAAGATGGACTCCTTATAAGAAAAGAATGTATATTCCAAATGTAGCAGATTCGAGGAGGGTTGTTATGGATGAGATCCATCAAGCTCCATATTATGGTCACCCAAGATATCAGAAGACAATTGCTACAACTAGAAAGTAGTACTTTTGGATAGGAATGAAAAAGGACATGGTTGAATATATTTCAAGGTGCATGAAATGTTAGCAGGTGAAGGTTGAGAATCAACACCCAGCAAGTTTGTTGCAGCCTTTGCCAAATATAGAATGGAAATGGGAAGTTATTTCCATGGACTTTATTACAGAATTGCCGATGACTTGGAGACACCATGATTCCATCATGGTTGTTGTGGACAAGTTGAAAAAGGCAACAAATTTTATATCGGTTAAGTCTACGCATAAGACTGGTGACATTGCAAAGATCTTCATGAAAGAGATTTTCAAATTGCATGGATTTCCTAAGGCAATAGTCTCTGACAGATATGTCAAGTTCACTTCCAATTTTTGGAAGGGGTTTTTTGCATATTTGGGGACGAAGTTGAATTTCAGCACTTCCTACCATCCTCGGACTGATGGGAAGACATAGAAAGTTAACCAAGTGCTTGAAGACATGGTTTGCATGTATGTGATGGACAAACCAACCAAGTGGGAAGATTATTTACACTTGGTACAATTTTCTTATAACAATGGACAGCAAGCATCCTTGGGGATGAGTCCATATGAAGATTTGTATAGCAGGAGGTGTAGGACACTAGTGACTTGGGATAATCCGATGAATAGGGTTGTGCTTGGTCCAGAATTGCTCAAGGAGATGGAGCAGGAGGTTGTAAATATTAGGAAGAATATGAAAGCATCCCAGGACAGACACAAAAGATATGCAGATAAGCATAGGGTGAACAAAGAGTTCAGTGTTGGGGATCAGGTTTACCTCAAAGTGAGGGCAAAGAAGAGTTCCTTGAAGCTTGGAAGTTGTGGCAAGTTGTCACCTAGATACTGTTGGTCATTTGAAGTGCTTCAAAGAATAGGTCCAGTTTCATATAGAATTTCATTTCCTGCTAGGACTAGGGCTCATAATGTTTTTCATATTTCTTTGCTTAAGAGATATGCACATGATCCTAACCATGTGATAAATTGGGATGTGATTCAGGTGGAACCTGAGGGAGAATTCCAAATTGAGTCAATGCACATCCTCACCAAAAAGGTCACAATGCTCTGGAACCGAGCCATAAGGCAGGTAAAGGTGCAATGGTAGCACTACGGTCCTGAAGAGGAAACATGGGAGATGGAGGATGCCATGCAATTGCCACATCCATTTTTTTTCAATTTTGTAGAGCACTAAGGGCGGTGCTAGTGTAACATTTTGTTCCATTTTGTAAAGCATCGAGGACAGTGCTGTTGAAGCCGGAGGGGAATGTAACACCCCGTTTTTGACCCCGTTTGCATTAAATATATATATTATGAAATATTGTATGGAATCATTGCAAGGATCTCAGGGCCAAGGCCCTTCCATTGATTGATGTTTCGTGTATAGCTGATCAAGGTTGATGCATGCGGTTTATGGTTCTGACTCAAGAACAGTATATAATTTTGGATATCATATAAATATGCAATTTAAATTAAAAACCCACAACGAGGTATGTCAATGCAACAAATAATGATATGGGGGCATGATTTCCTAAGGAACAAGGGGGGGGAATGTTTAACCTTGAGCCATGGGAGAAAATCCATGTGTCAAAATATAACACCCAGAAAACGTATGCCCATTTTCCCCTCATGCACTCATGTTTTCATCTTCCCTCATGTTGTGGGGAGTGGCAGGACGTTTTGATCACTCATCCTTTGACGCTTTTAGTTTCTTGGTTTTTGTTTTTCATTGTGCATGCCTATTCCATCATCTAGATTTCACCCAAAATGTTGTGTTTGATTCAGATCTTTCCATATTCCATCTCGTGCATGTGCGGTGTGTGTTCTCCTATTTTGCAGAACCGTGTTTTATTCTGTGTTGTTCGCTTGTTTTGCAGAACTGTGTTTTGTACTATGTTGCTCGCCTGTTGTTACCATCCTGAGCATGGTTTTCCAATGGTATCCTTTGTCACAGAGGGAGTGGAAGCTTGTTTTTTTGTTCTAACATTGTGGTCTACTAGGTGTGCATATTTTTTCCTTGGTCTGAACTGGTTTGGAGTGGAATTGGATTTGAAATAGCTTGATAAACCTAGTGTAGGAAGGAGCCTCACAAATAGATCTAGAGGGGATGGTTTTCTTCTTTGCACTCCCCAAACAACATTGGAAGGGAAGGCATAGATTGAGGGAATGTGTAGCAGAGAAGGGCATGCTTCCTTGTGTTGGGTGTGTAAATGTTTTAGGAGCCAAGTCTGATCTAGTGCAGGTGTCCACAACTCAGTGGTTGAGCTCACTAGCTTAGTAGTTCAAGTTTTCCAGCTCCTTTGCAGCCTGATAAACCCATTTGTTAGTTGGCTTGGTCGGTCCTTAATGAGAATGTTGGCTTGACTCACTACAATATAATAAACCCAACAATATATTGGCTTGTTTGTTTATAGCCTGATAAACCCAACAGTGTTGGCTTGGATGAGTTTGGTTGTATTCTTGGCTATGTGTGAGCCTACTAGTATCCCTTATTCCTTGTGGGAATCATGCCTAGCTCAGGGGTGGTATTGTTGCTGAGAGATTGATGAGTGCATTGGCCTATGGCTGGGTGGAACGTTGTAGCAACATATCTGGTTGCGGAACAACTTGTTTCAAAGATAAGTATCCCTTTGTTAATCATTAGAGGAAATTTGGGGTCTAAAATGGGCCTTATAAGAAAACGTGCCAAAATAAGTTTTTGTGACTTGGAATTCAAGAACCAATAGAATTTCAATAAAATAAGTCAACCATAATGGTTGAATTGACATATTTGTCATTAAAAAAACTACTTTTTTTGTTCGTATTTTTGACATATCTCATTGTGTTTTTACTCAATTTTCGATTGGGAGAGCTTGTTGGATGCGGAATTTGATTCCGCATCCAACGAGTACCCACATTGCATACTTTTGACGGACCCCGCTACCCCAAAAACAAGAAATACCTGAAAAACGTGATGGTATTTCTTGTTTTTGGGGTAGCGGGGTCCATCAAAAGTATGCAGTGTGGGTACTCGTTGGATGTGGAATCAAATTCTACATCCAACGAGCTATCCCGATCAAAATTTGAGTAAAAAAACAGGGAGATATGTTGAAAATACGAACACAAAAATTAGTTTTTTTCTTTCTTCCTCCAAAATTAATCAATATTATTTTATTATTTTAACTATTATTTTATTATTTTCCTTAGGAGGCCCATTTTAGACCCCAAAATTCCTCTAATGCTCTCCGAATTGTATTTTCTTCATGAAATATGATGAACCTATTTAATGTGTTGAATTGATGAATTAATTTTCGCTGTATAATTGAAATTTCATGCATCTATGTATGTTTCATTCAATGCATTTTTAAACTAAGTTATGGTGCTTAGATGGCTGGATTGGTGATGGACTGAATGATCAATCTATCCAAAAATTCTATTAGCGAGCTGAGTTTCCACAAAAATATCCTTGTGCAGCTTTCCTTTCCATAACTTGTGGGATGCGGGATGCGAGATGCAGAAACGCCCTTCTCGTGGATTCCCTTCCCCGTATATTTCCTTCTGCAACCCACCTTTTCGCATGTGGGAATGCAGGATGCGGGATGCGGCTTCATGATCCCAAATTCTGCAACAGTCTATCCACATGCAAGATGCAGGACGAGAGACCGAACTTTTCATATTTCCTTGATTCTGTAGATTCAAGTTTTCCACACCGTTGATTCTTGCGGGATTAATTCTCCACCGTCGATATGTTTCCATATGCAGAATGGATTGTGACCGTCAATTCACGTTGCGATTTTCTCCGTTGTTAAATCTCCTTTGAGATTTTTCCTCATAGGTCATTGGATTGAGCACTGACAAAAGAAATTTCTCTGCTATTGGGGAATTTAGAGAATTTATACAGATATGAATAAATTGAAATTTGAGTAGGATGCACATTCGTCAAATGTGTGGGACTATGGTCACGTTTCTCCTCTAAGGCAAGAGGGGACGTGACAGGAATCCTCTACGGAATCCACCTTGATGTTGGTACTGGAGTTGATTTAATTGCTCCTGTGGTTGATTGAATTGTGGGGGATTCGGTTACTACTAGACATATTGTTGTGGTTGGGTATATTGTGGTCGAATATACTATGGCTGAGTATACTCAACCACAGTATACCCAACCACAACAGTATCTCTACTGGTTGGGTATATATGTGATTGGGTATACTTCATTTGATTGTACTGCGATCGTGATGGGACAAACTGCGGCTGCAAAACAAACAGTGGCTGCGGTTGCAGTACAAATGGTGACTATGGTGGTGGCTGCACCACCGGGGGCTGCTGCACCATTCAGTGATCTTCTCCCTTCATGTAGTATGCATCCATTATTCTGTCTTGGAGCAAGTCACATGCTCAACAATCCTTATCTTCATGCCCAACCGATCATAAGAACATGCAATAAAAATTTGTCAGCATCGTGACCATCTTCTACATATACCCACGATATTCATGTCGATGCACATAAACTTGGTAGATATGGAACCAAGGCATGCCGCCATAAATCAATGGATTTGGATCTCCTGACAACAAATAGTTTTGGAAATCTAGGAACTGATCTTTGTGATGTCCTTCTGCATGACATTGAGTACACCATATTTCTTTAGGATAATTTTTCCCTTTCTTGATGTCTTGCAATTGGATCGTCATGTTTTCCAATTGATATTGGATTTGATTCATAGTAATGCCATTCTCCCTAACAGGTGAAGCCTCCAACTTCATCGCGATCTCCAGAGCCTTGCTCTATGTCACAATATTCTGTTGCATCAAAGGCATTTTGATATGCGGGACTAATGCCATGATGAAACATTCCTTATGTTTCACATCACTCATGTTAAAGATGACTCTCACCATCAACACATTGAGTTTCTGATTGAAATCCCAAACAGTCTCATTTGGATACTGCTTAATCTCTTTCAACTTTGTGATGTATTGCACCTCAGATTTAGGCTTTCGGAACTCTTCAATCAATTCCTTTTTGATCTCAGTCAGAGTCTTCGCAAGATTTCACATGGGAACTTGTACAAATTTCATAAACGATTCAAGTGCACGACCCCGAATGGTTTTCGCCAACTGGCCCTTCTTAACATCATTGTTCAGATATTTTTGCTTTAATGTCCAACTGCTTCAGATAAAAACTAGTGTTGTTTTGGATCCTCAATCTCGTTTCCATGAAACATAGGTACCTTAAAATCGTCTCCCTCCATCCTGATCCTTCTTCCTATAGTCATTGATCCACTATGATTAGAGTGTCACTGACACGTCAGACAAGTCGATGTTGAACTCATGTTTCTTCCTGTGTGCGGCGTAGTGCACGGAGGTGTGGGTACATTGTTTCTAGGGGTTGAAATTTTCTCTATGTCGGGCATAGCCTAGTCATCCTCATCCTTTCTATAGGGTCGCTTCGTCCCTTGTGGTCTTCTCTTGTAGCCTCTTGCTTTGATCACAGTAGGACTCTCTCATGTCCTATGCCTCTTCTCTTGTCAAAACATTACTCCACTTTGCAAAAGACCATGCTCTTCCTCAGCTTCCCTCATAGTGTCATTGTAAGTTGCACCCATATACCCCGTATCATTCCATTCACTCCCCCATCTCTGCAGTACCTGCAACCTATGCACCCCAGGGATCTACTACTCAAGGTCTATCTTCAATATAATTTTTTTGCATATGTGCATCTTAATGGAAAATTGAAAAGATAAAAGAAACCTACCTATGGGTCCTCTGAAGAACTCCCTTTCTGTGTCAATGTAATATTTTACTGTTTCGACTGTGAACTTAGTGATGTAGCCTTCAAATATTCTGTCAATCCAGACTTCAACAACCCTTGACGCTTTATTATCTAACTCCTGCAACTCTTGGATCATCTCTGGGGTCCAGGAAGTTGGTTCACCTCCTTAGAAATTTTTCTTACGATAGGACAATAGCGCCAACCACTCATACAAGATGATCAGGAACTCAAAAAAAAATTATTCATGTAGATGAAAATATAGGTACCTTTCCAACCACTTCTGTGTTGTTATCTCGGGGTTCTGATTCTCTTTCTCAGCAAACTCTTATGCCTTCCGGGAAAACCAATCTTGGATTTCCAGTCCTCCCCTTCTAACCGAGGTCTTGAAAACAAAACCATTTTTTGACATAGCTTCAGTCGATAAGGGTTCACTCAGACAGGTTTTACCCCGCCCAGAAACATATGCAGAGCAGATGAAGTCTCACCCGAGGCGTTCGAGGGAGGAATATCGAAACTGTGTTTCTACAGTATGAATGAGGACTGCATCAACTATTAACTCAACACAACATTACTTAACATATATAGTCATTCAGATTATCCATTCATACCATCATTTAGTAGATCAATACATTCAGATCGCAACAGAAATATTGGTGCATAAACAGATTTATTAAGATATCATCACTCAAAATGGAGAAACATCTCACCATTAACATTGCATTCATATTCATATCGTAGAAAACAGGAAAACATAAAGATGCAAAAAAGACACAATATTTCTGTCCAATCTCCATCACGTCATATTAATCTTCGCAGAAAAATATAGTTCCAAATTTCAACTTCTCGCATCACAAAACAATTCACAGATGCGCTAAGTTCATACAAGATCTCTCCACTGATATGGATATCAACATTCACAATCCTAGATCTACTTATAGGATTGCACCTTTACATCCCGTGGTCCACTAAGTCAACTTCCTAACTACTTGGACCAAACTCTAAAAAATAATGACCACAATCCTCATGATGCGGTCCAAATATACAAAATATGACCAAAATACATAAAATATAACTAATCCGCCTTGCACGTTATCTTTCATCTTGCACAACATATTTGACCTTGTGCAACATCCGCGATGTTGTGTAGCTAACTATCCTCCAAATTGCCTGCCAACATGTATAAGAAAAACTCAACCAAACAATTAGAAAATGAAATAAAAATGAAAGGGAAATTATGCAAACACATCAAGTAAATTCTAAAAATAGGTTTAATATTGTTGGAATATAATCCGTCGGGATTAAATTTTGTAAATAAATAAAGGAAAATGAATAGTTATGTAGGAAGCTGAAAAGGCTGGTCGGAAGATGAAACTCAACCAGCATATGTAATGTATAAATAAATGATTTTGCAATGGAATAAATGAATTGGGGAGTTATTCCTAATAGTGGTATCAGAGCTCCATAACTCCTTCCTACATGCCTATCAGAGCTGCCTGCCATAACTCCTGGCTGCTGTGTCCCAGTCCTGGCATTCTGCATGCCATTGTATCCATTCGGTCCTTTTGTGCTTGCTTACTTGTCTATCCGTTTCCAGACTGCTGGTTTGTTCTCTCTGGCCTCTGCTCGTCCCGCTTTTCTTGGAGTTGAATGCATTGCCTTTGGCATTACTCCTCCATAATATAGCCTGCCCTATGCTGCTACACACTCTGAGAATTATTCTCGTTATTCTGTTGCACGCTCATCCATTCCATTACATCTTCTTGTCAGTCGCCAATCTACGTTGAGGAACGTTTATGAGGTATAGAACAGTCTTTTGAATTCTACGTTCTTTTATAATTTGTATTGATAGGATCTCCGATGTCATTTGGAGTGGAGACAATTCCACTCCATGAATGATGCGATTTCCATCTCCCGTAACTCTGCTTTCTTTGTGACTGTAAAAACCCTAAATCGTGACCTCCAGTTCATAATTTCCTTACTTCCCTTCCATGTGAGCTCTCTCCATCACACCGTTTTCAATAAACCAACAAGGAACCATTAGTCACCTGAGTGTGAGAGTAATACACCGCATTCTGCATTTTGAATGTGTGTGAATCTTTAGTAGTTTGAAAGGCATAGAATGAGCTGCTGCGTGCTTGACCATGCCTTTATGGATTGATCTACTTCCAAAGAACTTGATACGAGCTGCGACCACCATAGATTCATGAAGACACATTGGTGTTGAATGTTTGTTGAAGACCAGTGAGAAGACTATGCGATGAACACAACTCGTGCATATTTATTTGCTTTGAAGACTGATTATCATTGGTGAAGATTCACGCCCTCATTCAGCTGCGTGGAGACTCCATTGAATGATATATGCTTCCATGTGAAAGAGCGTCTACAGACTACGTTGAAGTGTATATTCAGAGCCATTTTCAAGAGCGTGGAGGTAAAAATTTGGTGTTGTATTACTTGTGACCGTTGGGAATACAAAAAAAACCCTAAATTTACCCTAGGTATTTGCATGAAGTTTGAAGTGAAATATTTTCATGTATATGCATCTTTTATGAGTTCATGTTTGCTGCTGAGACATGTCCATGAATGATTAACTATTGATGTATGACTTATGATGTGAATACTGCTACGACGTTGGTGACTGCCTTGGAATAAGCATTTCTTTCATTATTCCATGTGTGAGTGACCTCTCTTGGTTGAATTCAATATCAACACCGAGAGCTGTGGACTCGTGGTATTTCTGTAGACCGTGACCTGCTCCTTTGCATTGGCATTGTTGTAAAGCTTGAGGAAGGTGGCAGAGACTTAGACCTGCACCTTTACTCTTTCTTATTTTTCTCCTATTGTTTTAGTTGCAAGATTCAATCACATAAGCTGCAATCTATAGCATCTGTATTTGGTGCCACTCTCACTGGAAAAGACACTTATCCAGAATGGTGGAGGAAGATCAAATCTGCCTTCATCTACAATGACCTTTGGGACGGTATTTGCGAAAGCACCACAATAGAGACAAAAGCTGGAAATCCCATAACCAGAGACCTAGGACCTCCAGAATCTGAGAAAGAGAAGGCCATTTGGAAAACAAAAGACAAGAAAGCTTTAGCGGTAATCACTGCCACAGTCAGTGAAGAGGTGAGCCAGCACATATTGCCTGCAAAGTCATGTTTTGAAGCACTAAAAACGTTAAAAGATCTATATGATTCACACTCTGAAATGGAAATTATTCAACTAATGCTAAAACTATTCAGTTTAGAAGTAAAAGACAATGATCCCATGTTAGTTGCCTCTGAAATCAAAGCTATCATGCACAAGATTCAATCCTCTGGTATGAAACCAGATCTTCCCCTTGCAGCATTTGTAAAATCTTTGTATCCTTCTCACTCCAACTATCTTGAGTCGTTGCAATCAAGTGACAAGTTCAAATCACTAACATTTGACACCCTGGTAGAGAAGATAGCTGACAGAGAGAAAGATTTTGGTAAGAAGACAACCGAGCATTCTGGAGAATCACTTTGCTTTGCTCAAAAAGCAAAGAACCACACCAAAGACCAATCCAAATATCATCCCAAAGGAGAAAGCAACAAGAGAGGAAGAGGAAGAGGAAACTTCAGAGGTAGAGGAGGCAGAAACAACTCCAGCAAAAGATCAGATTTGAAGTGCAAGCGTTGTGGAAAGATTGGACACACAACATATTAGTGTTGGGATTCGTGGGACTCCATCAAAGATAGACATAACCAGAAGAAAGAAGACAATAAGAACCAAGATGCTAGTAAATCTTCAGATTCTGTTCATTGTATTGTTGCACATTGTAATCTTGGTATTAATGAAATGACTTCACTTTCATCTTACACAGATTGTTGGATACTTGATTCTGGTGCAACATCACACATGACTTTTATAAAAGACTGTTTTGAAGAACTTAATGAAACAATAAATGGCATAGTTTACTTTGCAGATAAGTCAAGTCTTAAACCAAAGGGAATGGGCACCATTCGGATGAAGATGTCCTTGGTGTAGATTTGACAGCAAGGCCATTCCATCCACATGTTTGATGGAATTGTAGAAATAAGAAAGTCCTCTGACAACCAAGTCATCATGACTGGATACGAATATGGGAAGCTGCTGAAGCTAAAGGGTTCATCTGCAAGGGTTCAGAACTATGCCTACCTCTCTCAGCATGAAGAAGGTAATTTGTCATCAAGTTTATTGTGGCATGCAAGATTTGGTCATCTGAATTATAACATTCTTTGTTTGTTGAGAAAGAATGGTGTATTTGGTTTTCCACCATTCCCAAAGAGAAGAGCAAATGTGATGCATGTATATTAGGGAAACACAATAAGCTTCCATTCCATGAATCTATTTTCAGAGCAAGTAGGAAATTAGAATTAGTGCATTCGGATTTATGTGGCCCAATGCCAACTCCTTCTGCCAATGGGAATAAGTATTTTATGACCTTTGTTGATGACTACTCAAGAATGTGTTGGATTTACTCATTAAAGACAAAATCAGAAGCATTTCAAACATTCAAGGACTTTCATGCATTGATAGAAAAACAAGCACAATCTAAAATTGGTACACTTCGTACTGACAATGGGAAAGAATACACTTCAAATGCTTTTGAAGATTATCTTTGCCAACATGGAATTACACATGAGACTATAGTTCCCTACAATCCTCAACAAAACGGTGTAGCAGAAAGAATGAACATAACCATAATGAATATGGTACGCTCAATGATGTTTTTTAAGAATGTAAAACTAATGTTTTGGGGTGATGCAATGAAATGTGCAGCCTATTTGAGAAACATAAGTCCCTCAAATGCTCTTGATAACAAGAATCCACATGAAATGTGGTTTGGCCATCTCCCTTCAGTCAGGCATCTCAGAGTTTTTGGTTCCACCCATTATGCCTTGATTCCAAAGGAGCAAAGAAACAAGCTTTGTTCTCGAAGCAGAAAATGCATTTTCCTGGGGTACGAAGAAAACTCCAAGGCATACCGTCTATATGATGAGGTAAACAAGAAGTTTGTTATTTCCAGAGATGTCAT
>LPNX010692860.1:0-13074 GCA_001517045.1 Pseudotsuga menziesii
CAAGAGCAACCCGCGAATATATGCATGCGCGACTTGCAAAACACAAGAGTCGCGCATGATGCGCGGGTTGCACATAGGGAGAGTCGCGCATACACAAAAAAACGAATTTTTAAGGTATTTCTGGGCATTTTCAGACTTTGGTGTCTTCTGGAAATTTTTAGCTAACTGAAATACCTTTCCAACGGTGCAAAAATGAGGTCAAACGGAGTTACAGAAATCAAGATATGGGTCCTCCAAGATAGGTGTTTTTACAGTGACTTCCATGAGGTGCCGACATGCGACGAAATCATGGGAAAGTGGTCACAGGCAGAGACGAAGGCAGAAATGTATTCCATAAAATCCAAGCTATAGTATTCTAGGCAAACCTCAATCCATAAGTGTCCTTTTGCATGCCGACATAAGGAAAGTCGACACTCGGACGGAGAGGTGCCATTCTGGTGTATAACACAAGGCTCTGGAGTTTTCACATTTACCTCTCGCACGTTTGGAGCTTTGGTTATCTCGATCCTTCCTCCATATTCGACTCCAGAATGTCGCTCCGGAACTCCTCCTCTGTAACCTCTGGCATATTCGAAATCCAAAGAATACTGGGGCAGGTGGTCTTGGGTGTTAGTGAAGGGTGGCTTCAGGGCCTCCCCTGGAAGGTTCTCCCAATATCGCGTTCGTTGGTGAAAGACTGGCTCGTCTTGGCAGTATTGTCCTCTGGCGCAGGGGTCAGTCAGCCAGAGTTCCGGGTTGCTGAGCAAAGGGACACAGGCAGTGTTTGGGTTTTGGACTCCGGGCAGAGCAGGGTGCTGGGCGTTGTGGGATCTTCGGGCCTCTTCCAGGCAGGAAAATTCTCGTTGTCATATGAGTTAGAGGTGCTCAATTCTCTCTTTTCTACAGTCAAGATTCATCGTAGAACTTCAGGTAATTCTGTCAGCGTGCCTATAAATCTGTTTGCTAGTCTGTCCATTTCGCCTGGGGTTAAAGGTATGGCTCACGGAGGCGATTGGGTGGATATTAAGAAGAATCTTCACAGGCTATATGAGCTTCTGGCCATTAACGTTGTGGATACCAAAGAAATGAGTGAGGAGATAAGGAAGATGGCTGAAACAGTAAGCTATACTTCCCAGCAAGTAAGCAATAACGACGCCCGCATTGATGATAATGAGAGCAGCCTTCGGGAGATGCATGGGAAAATGGACAGAATTCAAGAGGATCTTCAGAGATTCATTGAAATGCATCAGGCCAGCCAAGTTAATGGCGAGATCAATGGCGAAGTTGCTGAAGCGGCCCTCCCCATGGAAGAGGAGTCAGTAGTCCAGCCGAGAAACAACAGGAATATGTAGTAATCTGTTCCCTCTAAGTTATGTTTAATGTTTTTTTGCCTCCTTATCTGTTTTCAGTTCGTAAGGGTCTACCCCTATAGCAATTTTAGAAGCTGTATTTTGGACAATCCCATGGCTGGTCCTCTTTGACAGCCTTTTTGATATACATTTTCTGCTGAAGCTACCATCTCTGTAACGCATGGTTGTGCGCAGCCCCCTTTTATATATATATGTTTATAGTTTCTGTTAAAAAAAAAATAGGAGGCATATGCATAGCATGATAATGATATTAATTTTGTGTGTTATTGTTTCATTATTATGCATGTGATAGAAATGTTGGTGTGCGCATGTTGTGCATGCATGGATAGAGTTTAATTCCATTGTGTGTTTTAATTATGCATTGCACACACATTAAAATAGTTGTGAATTTTGTAATACGACCTTGGGGGAAAAATTCAGCACCTCCATATATGGATCAAGTCTCCCTCCATGAGTCGGAGTGATGGGAGAGGACGTGACATGACATACATGACTTGGTATAGAGCTATGATGTGAGTGTACTATTCTAGTGACATTTCTTAGGATAAGATAGAAGAATTAAAAATTTCCAAAGCCAAATTATATAGTAAGTTCATCGATCCCAAAACAGAACGACCACCAGATATTAAAAATTCGTGTGTCTGCATGGATTGGTGTCATTTCCAACCAGGGGTTAAAATTGACACCCGTATGGACGTATTTAGGTTTTTTTACCATAAAATACACCTAGGATTGAAATTACCACGTCACTTAGGAAGTCCATTTAATATTTCCCTCTATCAATTTGACGGGCAAAGCTAAAACTGACCGTATATAATTTTTATTCTTATATATATGTATATATATATACAAAGTCCATTCAAAATTAGTATTATAAGTTAATATGTGGCATGCATTATTTGCTACATGAACTCGGGCTGGTGCTGGCTAGAGTAGATGATGTACAGTCTCATCCAATTAATGAGCGTTGAAGTTCAAGGCTCTAGTCATTGAAGTTGGAAGGAATTTGGAGGGATTCGAGGGGTTTGGCCCATAATACATGGCATAAACCATTTCAATTTTCCATCCTTACAAATTCTGCGACTTCCTGGAGTGTTTGAAGATTGAGTCTAGTTCGAAACCCCGGGTATTTTCCAAAAAGTTGAGAGTTGAGACTCAGATGATGATTAGGATGGTTGTTCTGGGTTTATGAAGAATCTTAGGTCTGGAATTCTACTGGTTGGAAATTGGAATATTTAGTTGTGTGTGTGTTTTTTTACCTAATTCTTTTGGAGATTAATAGTAATTTTGTTTACTTTTGAATCCAGCTCTGTTGCGGCTATAATTGTGGGAAAGCAATCCAATTATAAATTAAGGTATGGAATTTAAGGATGCTTTAAAATTCAAATGATTATGGGTTGGAAGAATACTTTGACCTAATTTAGAGTATAATGAAATTTGTTTTCTTTTACATGCCCAATCCATAATGCTAATTGCAAGCAATGGAAATTATTCTGGTTATCAAAAGACTGAAGAGAACTACTCTCGATCATAGTCTGAGCAGAAAAAATCAGTTCGAGTTGTCATGAAGTTATCGAAAGGATGAGGGTTCCATCCCCAACCTACAATTAGCAAGGTTAACATAGGTACCACTAGGGCCTGCAATCTTCCTAGGGCCATTAATTTGAGGTCAATCCAGCCTCCTAGATGCAATTATTTAATATTTAGATCAAGATTTAGAAAGGATGTAATAGCTCAGTGACAAAAACAAACTACTCAGAGACTCGAGCTAGTGTAGAACTCTGAAACTGCTGGAGCTTTAAGGCCAACACTTTTTTTGGGTTCATGAATAATCATGGTTCATGGTGAGTGGACAAAGTTCTAGTTGGCGAAGTGGTGATTTGTGAACCGTGGTGTTTGTGGCAACTTGGCAAGCTGTTCAGAACTTGTGGCAAGGGCAACCTGAGAACTCATTGAGGAGAACCAACAATTTCTTGGAGGCTTGCACCAGAAGAGACCAAGGTGAAAATACCAAGGTTTTTTTTTCTAGCCAGTGCTGAATTCCTAAACCCTATTCAACAAATTTGTATACCAAGGTATTTTTTTCTAGCCAGTGCTGAATGCCTAAACCCTATTCAACAAATTTGTATACCAAGGTGTTTTCACCCAGTGATGAATGCGTGAACCCTATGCAAATTACAAATTGCAAGGTAGATTCTAGCTAGTGTTGAACGCCTCAACCCTATTCAACAAATTACAAATTGAAAGTTAGATTCTACCTATGGAAATGCATAGTTATTCTTTCACATTTAAGGTTAAGATTTTTATGTCAAATATTTAGGGCTAAAATTGTTTAGAGTATGATTTTAGGAACAAATATCCATTAGATTCTAGTAAAATCATGGCTACAGAGAAAATTGATCTATAACAACTCAAATTTATCTCATTAAAATTTTAAATGATGTAAATCTAATGTAAACTGTTAATTCATGGGAATGGGATAAATTCAGTGCTTTCACTGTTTGTTATTTTTTTTGAAATTTTAAGATTTTAAATCGATATTCTATAATAGAATCCAATGAGTGAAAAAATTCATAACGGATTCACCTCTTAGCACTTCATGGGGTGGAACAAACAAAAGGTTCTTTAAAGGTTAGATATGGTCGGTTTCCTTCCGTTGAAATTTGTTTAAAAATAGCCATAGTGCAGGTTAGCATAATCCCTTAACAAAAATTTACACGCACTCCATAACAAAACAATGGTTATCACTGTTGAGTTGTTTTTGTTTAGTAGTGTCCCTTACAGGCTCCACCCATAATTTTCCTACCTCTATTTCTTACCTTATATGGGCTAGGTAATTACTCTCAAACATCGTTGAACAATGCATTCTTATGATAAAAAAAATTCCAACGGATTATGAATGTTCTATATGTTTCTACCTAATCGAATATACTTTGTATTATCATTTCCCAAGCGTCTACAAGGCTGGTAACATTTTGTATTTTTTTTTATGAAACTAATTTTGCATCCTATGGGGGTGTTGTCTACTCTATCGCTTGAGAGAGTTACTGACAAGACAAAGAAAGATTGGTAGATGGACATGATAATAATTGTAATAATTAGAACAAATTAATTCTTGTGTATACCTCTTTTGGAACTTGGGTGGTGTTGAAGATTATAGCTAAATCCGTCTATAAATATCCATACTATGGATTGTTGCAAATGTGTTTGTGATTTTTCTTTATTGACCTGTGCGTTATTATATTAACTACATATCCATTGGCTTGATACGTTTGAACATTACCAGTATGGTAGATACATATAAACAATTTCCTTCAATTTTCGAGAGAGACACAAACTTACAACTTTAAATATGAGCAATGTTTATAGGGATTTATTCTTTAAATTGCAGATAGATTTTGGTTGCTTAGGAATAAGTTTGAATGGAAGGGTAATTTTTTTATCAAAAGTTATATGCAGGGCAGTTTTTGAAAGAAAACTGTCAAAAAAAATTTAGGTGATGGGTAAAGGTACCCGTCAAATTTAACCCCTGTTTCCAACCATGGAAAGACAACTGGATATAAATGTGTTTTATGGTTTATGATAAACCTCCTTGAAATAATAAGGAGGTTCCAAAGCACTTCCTTTGACAACTTTGGGCTGAGTTTGTGTTAGGTTTACATGTCAACTATTCTGACATTACTAAGTTCAATGGTGTTGGGATTGACTCCAACCAAGATCATCCTTTTAATAGGAGGAATCCAATGAGAGGGCCACGACCTCCTAGGCATGAGCCTAACCCACTTCCCCAACAACCTAAGCTGCAATAGAGACTTGATCAAATCGAGGTGGCGATGAGGAGTATTGCACGCAGTCTCTTTAGGAATATTGAGTTTGTAGTAGGTACTACAATAGAGAGACAAATTGACCTCAACAAAGACTTAGGCTTAGGACGTTCATGGCACATTTATCAGGGACCAATGATTGTTGGTATACAGGTTGGGCTTCAATTTCGACAGGAACAATGCCACATCTCTATCCCCATTGCGAGCATTTTTTACCTGGCTTAATTGAAGTAAACTTTATGGAAAATGTTTAACACTTTTTTTTAATTTATGTTCAATCACCAATTGAGTATTTGTAAAGTGAGTTCAAATTATTTAGGTAAATTTAAAGTATTTTTTTCTGACATACAGTGTAAGTTCAATGTACATTTATTTAGAGCTAAGATTTCATCTTTGTCATGGGAGAATGCAAGATCTCCCAACCTGGATGCAACAATGGAAACTACTACTAAAATTGCGGCACCTCACACAGAGGTATTTTTAGTACCTCAAACAATATTGTTACTTCCATTTTTAAGTTTATTTTTGCATCGTTTTTATTACCTGCTTATGTAATTTCTATCATTTCTATTTATTGGGTTTTCTTTGTGTTTTGAGATTTAGATATTTCTCTTCTTTTATATGGACACCTCCACATGAATAACCACCATGTTGGCATAAAAACCATCTCTATGATCATTGTTTAATTCAAATTTCATTCAACAAAGATAAACTAGGATACTTATACATTCTACACTAAATGTCAAAATTGTGCATGTATACCACTTACATGGTGATAGTTCCTACAATGCATTTAAAGTGGTATTTAACGAATATTTTTCAATGTGTTGGTCGCCTTGACAATTATTTGTTTAATGTGTTCATAATGTGTACAAATTTTGGTGTGCACAGGTATATACAAATTATAATGGCCAACCCTCTCCGCCATGGGTCGATAGTTCACTGTGCACAAAGTTGAGGGACATTTTAGATGAAATGGTAGATTGAATCCAATCATTCAAGATACATAAAACATAAATAATCCCAAGCAGTGTCCACCCTAATAAGCCTAGTCCGAATCCTTCCAACGTGCTTTCCAATTAGGATAGTTAAGTATACCTTGCACTCATTATAGTGTACAAACATGTGCATGTGTTATAGTGTAAAAAAATGTGCTCGCGTTATGTAAAACCTGATATATTGTTAAAACAGGATGAGCTCGTCGTTTTCTCCTCAACCAATGCGTAACAACATGTTAGGGTCGAGCAAAACAAGCAAGGGTGAATGGGATTTGTGTGATAAAAGGAAAACAAAATCCACCTTGGGTATCAATATTCTCCTTACGAGGTATTTTATCCAAATCCTCTCATGCTAATTTCCTTATTTTCAATACTTTATATGCCCTATATGAATTGAAACCATTTTTTTTTAATTTGTATGCCCATAAAGAAAGTTACATGCCTAAGGGTGCTTGCACGAAGTTGGTTCCACTTTTTAGTGCCACTTAAGAAATAAAAAATGCACTTCTGAAGTGTAAATTGAGAACA
Source organism: Pseudotsuga menziesii (assembly GCA_001517045.1). NCBI lineage: Eukaryota > Viridiplantae > Streptophyta > Pinopsida > Pinales > Pinaceae > Pseudotsuga > Pseudotsuga menziesii. The sequence goes on from LPNX010692860.1 coordinate 6,700, forward strand.
CATATGCGTTATTTATGGTACATTCAGAATAACCCGAGCCCAAACACAAGGCTAAGGTTAGTAAGGAAGTATCACATATGCGTTTTGTAAAAGTTAAATATCGCATATGTGATATGGAAAACAAAAAACAAAACAAAACAGAGGCCGTAGGCCTCATTTCTCATTTGCACAATGACGTTTCAGGAGAGCAATAAACCGCATAGGTGATTTGCGTTTGAGCATTTCGAGGTCGATTTGGAGGTGGATGTGGAGATGGCTTGGCTCCAATGGCAGGTAAATACTCATATCTATTACAAATTGTTTTCAATTATTTATTGTTTTTGTTAATTTCATAGTTTTTATAATTGTTTAAAACAAATTTAATAAAAAAAATTTAATTAAATCAAAGAATGATAAATTAAAACAATTTGTATTTGTTGTTTAAATCTTAAAAGATAACAGAAATGAGCAAGATAATGTGGAAAACAAACCCACTAATAACCAACAACCTAACCCAAACATGAACCCCAACCCAAACCCGGAGGGGGAAGAAGACCGAAGCTCACAGATTCTGACGCGTTTGCCGTCATTGAGGTGCCTTAGCTCATCTATTAGAGGGGGAGATCATTTGAGACAATCTTTAGCCGATGCATTGGACACAATAACAAGCACAATTGCCAATGCTCAAGGATATCTATACAACATTAGCTCATATAGAGAATCCAAGAGGCAATACTACTCTGATGCTTTGAGTTATAAAGACATCAAAGACCTAAAGATTACAAAAAGCCAATTATTTTCATTATTCTGGGACCCTAGGACCGGATTGGTTCCACCCACCAGTCGAGCACACATTTCCATAGACTGGTGAGTGGAACCAAATATAAAGGCCAATTGGATGGATCGTTGGTATATGGTCTTCGATGAAGATCCTCATGGGAATAGGGACATCCCATTTTATTTCCTTAGGAAGTTGTATGTAGAATTCATCCTAGGGAAACATGTTAACTATTTTGATATCTTAGGCTTCTAGGGTGTTGGTCATGGGATGCCCCAAGAGAGGGAAGGGGCTAGGACGGATCCTAACCGTGTGCCATGCCCTCCACACACACCAAAACCCCCTCGGCTATATCCTCCTATGGGTGCTGTGATTAAGGATACATAGGAGGCATTATTTGACTTGGTAGACACATTGCTTCAGCATGGGACTGATGTCCAAGGCAATGTAGGCCAAGGGTTGGCACTTCTAACACCATCCGATCGCACAGTAAGGATCCATTTACATATCCAATAGGAGACGCAGTGTTCAGAGCGTCGTGTTACTCCACACCCTTGCACATCGTGTGGAGGCATATGCTATGGCCTTGCTTCAGAATTCTAGGACGATGGATTACTTCGATTTGTAAGTAAAACTCATTATTTTCATATTATATTTTGTTTCATATCACAATTTTCAATTGTTTTACAATTTATTTCTATTTAATTATCTAACAAATTATGTGCACAAATATACAACTGGTGTCCCATGGCACACCAGAGTCACATAGTTCGCTGATTAATGTTGATAGCATTGATGCTGCTGTCAATATTGCATATGGGTTTGGTTCTTCACCATTAGCGGTAAGAACTATACTTGTTAATTTGTCAACTTTATTTACATATTTATAGTAGAGATTGTAACATTCAATACATCCTAATTTTGATACAATATGTTTTATGCAGGGTGATTAGGATGAGTACATTGAATCCTAGCCTAGTCCCTCTCATGTAGAAGTAGATTCCCAGACATAGGTATTATTTTAAATATTCTTTTAATTATATTTCGCTTTCTTTGGAAAAATCATTTTTCATCCATCATGTATATGTCTCGTTTTCTTTGTATTATCTGACATTGACATATGTTACATTATGTAGGAATCCATTGAGCCATTGGTGCTTGAAGAGCACCAAAGCGAGGTTGTTTTCGACCCACCTCTTCCCCCCCGCCAGGTACATGTATGTTTCACTTTCTTTGAAAACATCATTTTTCGTCCATGTAGTATATATGTATATGATTCTTTTTATTATCTGAATTTGACATATGTTATTTTATGCAGGCTTCTATTGAGGCACCGGTGCTTGAAGAGAACCAAATTGATGACCCACCTATGATGAGCCAGCAGGTACGTTTATGTATCGCTTTCTTTTAATTATGATTTTAATGATTCAACATCTATTTTTTTAATTTTTTGAAATTTTCTAATTGTATCTTTATCCTTTTGTGCGTAGGAACGTGAGTTTGATGAATATGTCCAAAAAGCGAGCTTCTTCACTAGTACATGTAGAAGTCATTTTCTCTCATTCCTAGTCAATCGATCCAGTGGTTACACACCTCCTAACTTCCCCTAGGTATATTTATACATTGCAACTCTTGCTTATATTGCTTTTTGTACATGCAAGTATCTTTTTCCTTGTTGCCCCCATTGATATGTCTCTTTTTCTTTGTATTATCTGACATTGACATTATATGTTACGGGTAAAAGCATGGTAATGTGTCTCACTTTGCGGTAAGATAAATGTAATATGTTATTATAAATGTATTCAAAAAAATATTAAAAATTTTAAAAAATATATTTAAAAATTTTTAAAAATAATTTTAGCAATCACTTCTATATTATTTTTGTATTCATATAAAAAAATATTGTTTCTGAAGTTTTAAAATGATATTTTTTGAGTCGAGCTTTTACATACACATAAAAATTATTATTTATATTAATAAATTAATAATAATTAAAATATATCATAAAATAAAATTTAAAAAAATGTACAACAATCTTAAAAGTGTCTTTAAAAAACTTGTTCAAGAAAATCAGAATTAAAAAAATAAATAAAGATGAATATGGGGGGTCGTGGTTTTGTGAGTACTTATGAGATGTAGGAATAATACTAAATTACCTTTAAAGAAAATGAAATAAATAAGATAAAATTAAATTTTTTTAATTTGAAAAAAATACCATATAAAAACTCATTCACAATGAAAACTTTGGTTTCACTACACCATTGTCTAATTCTTAATGGATTCGTAGATATTTAGTTCATTAGATTTTATAAAAATTCATCGCCACAAAAGGGGAAAAAGTGAGACACATTACCATACTTTTACCCTAACTTTATGCAGGAATCTATTGAGACAGTGATGCTTGAAGAGCACCGAAGCGAGGTTGTTGTCGACCCACCTCTGACGAGCCAGCAGGTAAGTTTATGTATCACTTTCTTTGTATGTTTATGTATGGATTCCTTTGATTTGGTGCTTTCTCTTTGTATGTTTTTGTATGTTTATGTATCGCTTTGACATATGTTACTTTATGCAATAATCTATTGAGACACTGGTGCTTGAAGAGCACCAAAGTGAGGTTGTTCTCGACCCACCTCTTCCCCCCCACCAGGTACATGTACGTTTCGCTTTCTTTGGAAACATCATTTTCCATCCATGTAGTATATATGTCTTTGATTTTTTATTATTATTTGAAATTGACATATATGTTACTTTATGCAGGATTCTAGTGAGGCACCGGTGCTTGAAGAGCACCAAATCGGTGACCCAACTCTGACGAGCCAACATGTACACTTATGTATCGCCTTCTTTGTATGTTTGTGTATCGCTTTCTCTGATTTGGTGCCTGAAGAGACCCAAATCGGTGACCCACCTCTTCTCCCCCAATGTACATGTATATTTGTTGGCATTGGCATATATTTTTTTATGCAGCTTGATAGTGAGAAAGTGGTGCTTGAAGAGCACCCAATCAGGGTCATTGCTAGTGAGGCACCACGACCTACCATTACTTACTCACATACAGTAAGTAAAAATGTTATATTGGTTTGGAATTTGAACAAATGTACATAGAATTTTTATAGGTTGGTAAACTAACTTACAAAATTTGGTTTTTTTGCAGTTTCCACTAATGCGACCTATCCCACTTGTTTAGTGATGGGGATCACCACTAAGCAGTCGGAAAAGAAAGCTAGACTTCTCCGAAGACATTGGAAGTGGCAGCGAAAGGGGGGATAACTAGAATAAATGTATAGGGGGGATACATATATGTAACTTTTTCTTTTTATACACATAGATGTACATTTTGATCCACTATTTTGTATTATGGCCATGTGGCATGCCAATTTTTGTAACATTATTTCTATATGATGATGATGATGATGATGATGATGATGATAAGGATGATGACTATGATGATGAGGATGAGGATGATGATGATGATGAGCAGGAGGAGCACGATGACTATGATGACGATGACGAGGATGAGGGTGATGATGATGATGATGATTATGATGATAAGTATGATGATAAGTATGATGATGATGATGATGGTGATGATGGTGATGATGATGATGATGATGATGAATAATGATGGTGATGATGATGATGACGATGATGATGATGACGAAAATGATGATGAACAATGATGGTGATGATGATGAGGAGGAGAATGACTATGATGATGATGATTAGGATGAGGGTGATGATGATGATGATGATGATGATGATGATGATGATGTTGATGGTGATGACGACGACGACGACGACGACGATGATGATGACGATGATGATGATGGCGATGACGATGATGATGATGATGAGGACGAGGATGATGATGATGATGTTATAGCGGATTTCACCACACTAGGTGAATCACACATTGTATGGCCTTCCCCTATCCCAATGCAGACTCATTATCCCCTATGGACCACTTATTGTCTTTTGTGTATCATTGACCATCCCTAAAAACATTAGAAAAATGATATATGCATCCTTTTCCCCGATAACCGCGTACATACGCGGATATTCCCTCTATAGTCGCGTACATCGGGATGTGTGCATAATCCAAAACTGTTGGACCATTCCTTGCCTTGAATCCGACTCATATGACTCCTGGCCTTCCATATGCCTTGAGATCGCACGGATTCGACCTTTCAGTATCACTTTGGAAAGCTATATAAGGAACCATTGAGACATTGAAAACAATAAGAGAGAATTGAGAGTACCGAAACTATAGTCCATTGTTGCCAGAACTATACTTGAGTTTGCATCCCTTTGTCCCTTTGGAGCACTGTTGTGTTCTTCCCAAGCTTGCCTTTGTTAGTGAGCTTGCTATCGGAGTGATGGAGGATTGAGGTGGTGGAGGCCCAAGTGGGGGATTCAGTTTCTCCTGTTCGCAGACGCGCCGTCAGAGGTAGTCACTTGTAATCTCTGATTCATATTAATAGAAATATCTTTTCCTGTCCAGTAATGTGTATTTGAATGAATGTTACATCCATTGGAATATGTCAAATGCTTATACATTATTGATTATATATGCTAGAATAGATCTAACACCATGAAATATGGTATTCTTGTATTGTTTACTTGTTGTTGAGGACGTGCTATAACAATTCAAGATGAAGATTGGAAAGCTCAACAGGGATCTACTTCAACCGTTCGGAATAAGGTACGAGGTTTGATCCTTTAGTGTTAGATGTTTTTATTTCTATTGCATATTGGGAAAGATTGATTTCTGGAGTCTAGCTATTTGTTGTGGTACCCCAAGCCATAGGAATTTCTCTCCGTAACAGAATTGGCGACTCCGCTGGGGAGTTCCTAGTAATTGTCCTTTGGGGGTTGATCTTTTGGCATTCAATGTATTTGAAGTGCTCTCTCTCTCTTGTTTCTATGTCGGGTATGGGGGCATTTATGCCTGGTAGAGCCTGATTGGTGTGAATTTAGTCTCAGTCTGTCTGTTTGCCTGAATTTTTGCATCTTTTTCTTCCTGTACGCGGGTTTGTCATTTACAGTTGCGTATACACGCGGTTTCCTCTGGAATTTCCGCGTATACACACGGGTTCACTGCGCACAGTTGCGTATACACTAGTTTTTACCTTTTTGTGGAAGATTGTGGATGGCTGGGTGAATGCTGTTAGTTGCTGAGTCTCCTTTGGCACTGCCTGAGTCTGTTAAGGCCTCTGTTTTTGACCAGAAACGTTTTTTTTTAGCCTAAATGTTTTCTTTTAGGAAAGTTCTTGTCATGCCATCTTTGATTTTTTGTTTGAGATTAGTGCATTAGAGTCCTTTTGCCTTAGTTCTTTGCTGGAATGCTGTTTATGTGTGCTTGCAGAGTCTGGGGTAGTTAGAATCATTCTCTTGCTTTTTGTATCTCTTTATTTTCAAAAAATCCTAAATATTTGCTTATCATCATGCATTGCATTATGCATTTTGCATTGTACTTGCATTAGATCTAGATTTGCTTTGGAGTAATAGTCAGGAATTCATATAGGAAATTTGCATTCAGCATTTGAAGAAGAAATTGTGCATTCACGTAGTACGCATACCCTGTTTTCATGGACACAATGCATTTGCATTGATTGTTA
>LPNX010692860.1:13196-23477 GCA_001517045.1 Pseudotsuga menziesii
GTTATTCTGCATGTGTCCCGACCAGGTTGGGGTCGGACAGCACAGTCGCTATACGCGTTGAAGCTGAGGGCCACAATAATTGGTTTCAAACCTCCGCTTGTGGTGACAAGGGCCTCTCAAGCCTCTCCTAGGTGAGACATACCGGCCACATTCGGGAGCTCACTTATCCAACCCTTGTTTGCTTGCTTTTGGCTTTAGATTTGATAGTGATTGCTCTGTGTACGCTAGTTGGCCCAGGGTTGACGTAAATAGAGAGTCTTTGCTTTTTTGTTGAGTCATTGTGGAGTCGGGTGCGGTTCCGTGCCGTTCTCATCGGTTAGCAGGACTTCCGCCTTCAACTTCTCCTCCTCCTTTGGGAGAGGGGCCTAGTCGGTCCAGGCGGACTGTGTCACACATTGATTCACACACCATGGAGGATATTTCAGAGATTATTCCTGACCCACCTCCTCCTATTTGTATTGACGATGGGGAACTTACTCCTACATATGATCCCTCACCTGACCTAGCTGAGATCGGTCCCGTTATTTCCCAGATAGGATCTTTACATGATAGACCTACTCATACTAGGCCAGATTCCCCATTGACCCGATGCCAGTATGGAATGCCGGAAGATGCCGAGACTCATTTTGACCCTCCTAGCACCAGATATGGTGGTTATGTTACCACTGGTTTTCCTATGCACGATTTGACATTTCATGTTGAATCTGACTTTGATCCTAACACTATACCTGGGGGAATTCCCATGCCTTATCTTGCAGAGAGGTTTGGGAGTACTAGTCACATTGCACCTTCCATCCCAGCGGTGGAAGCTACATCTTATGTACCTTCTAGGTCTAGAGTTAGTGATCCCATAGCGATACCAGGTTCTAGACGAGTGACGATAGGCACTAGCACATATCTTCTTACAGAGATTCCTTCATCCTCGCTTTCGAGTTCTTCAAATGCGAATCCTCCACCTTACTCTCGTGGTCCTTCGAGTCGTCATGTAGCTGCGAGTCAGATCCATACTGCGATTACTAGACCAGTTGTGTCTCAAGCCTACATACCACCCGTTGTTTCGGGAGGTTATGTTCATGTTTCTAGAGGTCAAGTTGCTACTTCTTCGACATATATCCCTACTTCCGGTATGTATATTCCTACTTCCGGAATGTATATTCCTACCTATGGAGTGTCTCATGGGCCATCGCAGCCGATGACCTATGGACCCTACTATGGGGCATAGTATGGTCAGGTCTCTCAACCTTATGGAGGCGGGTATTCACAACCTGCTTACTCTCCCAACTAAGGCTTTATAGCTCCTACTAGTCAAGGTCCACCTCATTATGCGACTTCCACGCCACCCTATATGGGTCATACAGGAGGAGGTCACTATGGCCAAGGTCATGGTGGTAATCAATCCTATGTGAACCAGGGAGCCGTCCCTAAACCTCATCATGCTAAGCTCCCTTTCCTCGTGATACTCAATTTACCTGACTTATCGAGACTTATGAACGATCCTGTGGCTCATGACCCGGCTTGGCCGGCTGTCCCTACCAAGCTTCCTTCGGACATACCTAAGTTCGAAGGCAAACCAGGAGAGGATCCGAGTGAACACGTTACGACATTCCACCTATGGTGCTCTTCCAATTCATTGCGTCAGGACTCAGTCCGCTTGAGACTATTTCAATGCACCCTTACAGGGCCTGCGGCGAAATGGTACATAGAGTTACCTAGGGGCGCCTTTACTTTGTTCGACGACCTTGCGATGACTTTCCTTAATCACTTCCAGCTACCGGTACAATATGATGTCGGTACTGAACTCTTGTCGACATTTTGGAAAGATAAAGCCACCCATATTTCTGATCATATTCAGGAGTGGCGTAGACGGAAGAGATTAATCAAAGCCTTTATACCACCGGAATTCCTCCTTGAGTGGTTCCTCAAATCGTTATTACCATATATCGCAAAGGATGTCTCCACATCCGGAGTGCAAAATGAGGAACAAGCCATCTTTAGGGCACTGGAACTAGACTTGATCTATGCTCAGTTTGGTTTGTTATATGAGATTATACCTAATGCCCCTCGTTCTAGTTTCGATCCCACGGTCAAACCTGGACCACATGCCGATGGCATTGTGGGTAGTGAAAGTAAGAAACCTGCAGGTTCGGCTGTGAAACAAGTTTCTCAATTGTCAATCAACCAATCTGCCTCGGGACAAGCTACGGCTTCGTCTCAGCCTGCCCAAACGGCGAATGTACTGGCTGTACAATTGTCCGACCAGAAAGGTAACCAACAACCTGGACGGAATAGAAAAAAGGGTAAAAACAATAATAAGAATGGTGGGAATAAAAATGAGAATGCCAACAATAATGACAAGAACAATAAAAATGCTGGGGGGGACAAGCAGAATAAGCATAAGGTTAAGTTTCCTTGCAAGCTTTGTAAGGACGATCACCTCACTTGATTGTGCCCTAGGATGGATGAAGCTTCAAAGTTCATAGCACAGGGCCCAGCTGTGTTAACAAACCCTTTACCGCATAACCAAAATATGAACTCGAAGTCCCATGATCAATCTAGTGATGAAGATCCACTTGAAACTAGTGGTCATGGGTGCATTAATATGGTCCGTGCCGCAAAAGTTGTGATGCATGCGAAATATTATTCTTCGTTGCAACCCAACCCAGGTAAAGAACTTGATCCACCAGAAACCCCTTTTTGTATTGAGAAACCTACGGACAAACCTGAAGCTGCACCTCGCATTCCTAAGGGGGTACTTAAGCGTTTGGGGCATAATCCAAATGCCCGAGCCGCCCATAACTATTCAGTTGTCGAGGACTTGGGTCATACTCCTTGTGCGATGTCTGCATTGGAGGTGCTTCAGAGTTGTCCATCACAAAGGAAGGATTTGCTTTCTGCTCTTCGTGTGAATGGTGATGATTCTTCCTCAGTGATCAAGTTTGAAACTGCAGGACATCAGCCTCGCTTACCCTACTATGTGTCCTTTTTGGTGCATGTAGAATGTCTTAATATGATCGTCAAGTGTACTGTGATTGACGAGGGCGCTGCTTCTTCTGTGATGTCTTTGTCTTGTTGGAAGGGTCTTGGTTCTCCTGAGTTGTCAAAGTCTACGACCATGTTAACTGCTTTTGATGGGAGATCGTTTAGGCCGCACGGTATCCTTCCTTCTCTTAAAGTCCATTTGGGGGGGAAGACCATTGCGATAGAGGTTGAGGTGGTTGATGCACCCCTTGACTACAATCTCTTACTGGGAAGGAATTGGATGTATAGTATGCAAGCCGTTGCGTATTCCGTATTTCACGTTGTATGCTTTCCTCATAATGGGAAGATTGTGACGATTGATCATATGTCATTCAAGAATCCGCCTGTTAGTGCATCTTCGGAAGCTTCGGTTCCGAAAGTTGAACATTCCCAGCCGAAAACTGGGAGTGTCGGTGTAGGTATGTATCCTTTCCTTATGGGAACCTTTATTTGTCCTGCACCCGTCCTCATGATAGGAGCTAGTTTCAATGGTGCTTCCACGTCTACGAGATCGGTGCCTTTTCGCACAAGTCATATGGGAGATCCTTGGATTCTTCCTTCACCGAGTCCTTCGAGTGATGCCATTGAGACGAGTGTGCCGTTTCCTGCAGCCATGATTGCTTACCAAGCTAATCTTCAATCTGCTGCAGTGCCTTGTTCTTCTTCTTCACGGACAGAGGAAGAAGACCCCTATGTGCTGCCTACATGGGCAGTACAGTCTTCTCATGCCCACGATTTCCTTGATACGGTTTTCCCTTCAGATGAAGCGATCATCGAGGCTATGTCGGGAGTTGAGACACCATGGGAGGAACTCCATCATAGATCATATTTCCTTCAAGAGCTTGACTTGTTGGAGCATGAGGATTATAGGGAGATTCTCAGACAGAAATCTGGTAGGCCCATGATTCCATTAAGCTCTCCTGGTCAGATGGCTGATGGAAACATGGCAAACATATCATCAACTATGCCTATCAACATTTCTCGCAACCCTGGTACAGTTGAGAATGTGTACATTGGGGCATATTGTTCCCAAGATGAGATTTGTGAGTATACCGAGCTGTTCAAGGAATTCCGTGATGTTTTTGCTTGGTCTTACGATGAGATGACAGGGATTGACCCTCGGATTGTCGAACACAAAATTAAAACTTACCCCAACGCGAAGCCTGTTCGACAGCGTTTACGCACGGTAAATCCTAGGAAAGCACCCGCCATAAAGGCAGAGATAGAGAAACTATTGAAAGCTGGTTTCATCTATCCCATTCCCTTGACGGAGTGGGTTTCAAATCCCGTTCCGGTAGATAAGAAGCAAGGAGCGATCCGTATATGCACTGATTTCCGTGATTTAAATCGTGCCTGTCCTAAGAATAACTTCCCCACACCATTTATAGATCAGATTTTGGATGAGTGTGCGGGTAGCGAGGTGTTCTCCTTTATGGATGGTTTTTCTGGATATAATCAGATTCAAATTACACCTGAGGACCAACATAAGACCTCATTTATTTGTCCTTGGGGAACATTTGCGTATCGAAAAATGCCTTTCGGCCTTAAAAACGCCGGAGCTACTTTTCAGCAGGCGATGACCTTGATTTTCCATGATCTCAAGTCTATTATCGAAGTATTTTTGGATGACCTCGCCGCTCATTCTTGTATGAGGATGCGTCATTCTTATCACTTGAGATTGGTGTTCGAAAGATGCCAGCACTATGCTGTTAGATTAAACCCTCATAAGTGCATCTTTTGTGTGAAATCAGGTCATTTATTAGGATTTATCGTTTCGAAAGAGGGTATAAGAGTCGACCCCTTGAAAGTGGAGGCAATAATTCAGTTGTCTCCCCCGCGAAATATTCGTCATCTTCAGTGTTTGCAAGGCATGGCAAAATTCCTACGAAGATTTGTTGTCATTTTCACCAATTTGACTAGAGGTTTCATGCGTCTCTTGAAGAAGGATACTCCTTTTGAATGGGATGAGCGAGCCCAGGAGTCCTTCGATGCCCTTAAGAGAGCTCTAGCATCGGCCCCGGTGATTAGTCCTCCGGATTATAGCCGTGATTTCCTATTATATGTGGCCGCGTCTTTAGAGACAATTGGGATGGTTTTGGTTCAAGAGGACGAGGAGCTCCAAGAGCATGTCATATACTATCTGAGCCGAAACCTTATTGATGCAGAGATTCGGTATTCTCATGTAGAGAAGCTTGCCTTGGCCACTGTACATGTGGTGCAGCGTTTGAGACATTATATTCTCCTTCGCCAAACTTTGGTGGTTGCCCATGTCAATCCATTTCAGTTCGTCCTCACACATAGGATGATTGGGGGAAAATATAATAAATGGATTGTCATTCTGCAAGAGTTTGATCTCGAGTTTGTTTTGGCAAAATCGAAGAAATCGTTAATATTTGCAGAGCTCATGTCAGATTTTCCGAGTGAGGTTGAGGAGTCGGTATGTGAAGATACATTCGTTGATGAACACATTTTCTTGATCTCAACGGTTGACCCATGGTATGGTGATATCATAGTATATTTGCAAACGCAGAGGACCCCTACTCAACTCTCGCGAGATGAGTGACATCGATTACGTCACGTTTCCAAGAACTACCTCATAGTGGACAATACTTTGTACCGCCGTGGAGTAGATTCCCTTTTACGACGTTGTTTAACTCATGATGAGGCTGAGGTAGTGCTTAATGATTGCCATGGAGGGACGTGTGGTGGTCATTTATCTGGGCTTGCTACAGCCCAAAATATTTTGAGAGCAGGATATTTCTGACTGTCGATCTTCAAGGATTGTATTGAAGTGGTCAAGAGGTGCCACCCTTGCCAGGTGTTTGCATGTAACATGCGCTCGAAGCCTGCCCCATTGCACCCTCTTATCACCGCCGGTCCCTTCACCAAGTGGGGGCTAGATTTCATGGATTGCAACCCAGCTTCGGCTGGGGGGCACCATCATATCATTGTGGCTGTCGATTACTTCACGAAATGGGCTGAGGCAATGCCTACAGTAAAATCTGACGGTGAGACAGCCGCTCACTTCGTATTCAACCAAATCATTTCTAGGTTCGGGATTCCGAGAGAGCTTGTCACTGACCATGGCTCGCACTTTTAGAATCGTATGATGGAAGAGTTGGCCTCTAAGTTAGGATATAAGCAAGAGCACTCCTCTTCTTACTATCCTCAAGTGAATGGATGGGTTGAAGCTGTGAATAAATCACTTAAGTCCATTCTCCAATGAACCATCGCACAAATCAAGATGAATTGGCATATTATGTTGTATCCTGCTTTGTGGGCGTACCGAACCGCGGTAAAGACTGCCACTGGTTTTTCTCCATATCAGCTTGTTCATGGAGTGGAGTCAATATTGCCGGTTGAATGCGAGATTCCTTCGTTGAAGTTAGCCGTAGAACTCTTACCAGACACTTCGCCTTTGGAGGAGCGTTTGGTTCACCTTGAGAAACTCGATGAGCAGCGTAGAGATGCCATGGTGACTCTAGAGGTTACTAAGAGTCGCGTGAAGGCCCAATACGATAAGTCTGTCCATTCGAGAGTGTTTAGTGAGGGAGACTTGGTCCTTTTGTGGGATCAATCGAAAGAACCCTTGGGGGAAGGGAAGTTCAATCCTATGTGGTGTGGTCCTTATGTGGTCAAGCGAGTATTAGAGAAGGGTGCCTACGAGTTAGTGGATTACGAAGGGACGGCCTTGGCGGAGCCTAGAAATGGGCTCTATCTTAAAAAATAATATGCATAATATTTAGCCAAGGTTGTTTGTTGTATATTATTGTACATCTTTTTTGCATAGTTAGGTCTTGTTTATCGTGATCGGGTTTGGGATTAGTTTCCATTTCTTGTGGAAGATGTCAATGGAATATTCCACCTTCGTAGGATTCACGGATGGTGCAAGCCGTCACACTCAACACTCAGCCTCAGCTGCTTGGGTGATTTTTACTCCTATGGGTCATGTACTGTCGTCAGGAGGTGTATGTCTACGACCATCTTCCAACAATGTTGCTGAATATAGTGCCATTATCGAGCTTCTACGGGATGCCATTTCACATGGTGTTCTCTCTCTTGAGGTACGTCTTGATTCAGAGTTAGTAGTGTCACAGCTAAATGGTTTGTACCATGTTAGAGATCCGACGTTATTGAGGAGATTCTTACGTGTGAGATTGCTAGAACAACAATTTGAGAACATAACATATATACACATTCCAAGAAATTTTAATCAAATTGCTGACTCATATGCTAACTATGTGTTAGATTGGCATTTGTTTCATTCATCATAAATTAATCATAAGAACAATGTTTACACATGTAAATAAATAAACCGATCACCATAAAACTTTTTTATATACATCAAAATGTGGTAATACATAGTGTCATAATACAAAATTGGGGCTTTGAAAGCCACCATCATATACACGGTAGTACAAAATAGATACACTCCCAGGTGTCTACTCCTGTGGAGGTGGATGAGGGTTGTGATCATGATATGTCACCACGGCTCTAGCTAGCCGCCGAAATAAACGCACCCATGCGCGTGGTACACCAACCACCTGTCTCTGCATAGCCTCAGGCAAGTCCTCGACTTGCGCCATGGGAATCCTGTGAGTCAGTCGCACAAAGTTGGTATGAATGCTTTGGAGCGTTCGCTCCGCATCCACACCAGTGATATCATCTCCTTTTCCCCTCCGTCTATGACGTGGGAAGCCCTCTGGTCACCATGGTCCCACATCTGCACATCAAGGGTAGATGTCACTATGTATTGTCACCCCAAAACATGTCTTTTTGATTCCATTAATCAAGAAAACACAAAAAAATTAAATACTTCAAATTTTTTTAAAAAGAGTAGGGGTCGAGATTCGTTACCTATGTCTCCATATGCTGACCCTAGTGGTAATGGCATGTCCGGGTCTCCCTGGAAGTCTATCCCTGCATAAGGGTAGTCCTCTATGGCAATAATCTACCGTCGCCACCAAGGAAAAAAGTCTGCTGGATAGGGGTTGGCCACCCTACCACCCCCCAGTCTGCGCATCGCGTCTGCCCAATGTCGTTGGGCCAGATCTCGAACCCCGTGGAGAGGAACATCCACTCTAAAGCTCAATCCTGGAACCCGCTCAAAGAAGAAAGTGCTCAAGATACTACTGAACCCGAAGTTCCGTATCCTACCTGCCTTGCACTCACTGAGCTGATGTTTCATGTTGCTCAATAGTGATGTGCTCTAGTCATAGATGGTCGGTGTCATGCACTCCACCGCATAGAACATCAATGGCTGAGAGGCCTGATGGAGTGATGCTAAGCCTGCTATCTTGCCCAGCGTCAGTAAGATGGCCTTTAGGCCCAGTACCTGTATAGCGTTTGTGGGGACTTGGCTCCCCACCTTCTCTGTCTCTAGATAGCAGTATACTGCGATGTACTCATCTATAGTCAGACCATGACCCAGCCCTCCGCGGGCACGAAGGTTCACCGTCTCACCCCACCGTGATAGACCTATGATAAAATAGATATCCTCCACCTCAATGGTGAGGGACATGCCGTCTAGCCGGAAGGACTCTGAGTCCGGATCCCAATAGTCTACAAGCATCTGTAGTAGTATTGGTTTGGCGTTCAAGCCTCCTAGGCACCAAAACTTGTAGAGTATGCATCTTCTTAGAGCCTCTTGAGCCATTTTGTCAGCCCTTACTGCCTCCTCTACATCACCATGCTCGCGTTCTCGCCACTCTAGCACCATCCTACATGAGAAGTTGACCAAATTGTCCATTAGATTCATAAAAATCTTAGTGCGCGGCATCATACGCGGATTTTTTCAAAACAACCGCGTATGTACGCGGTTTCAGGCCCCTTTTCCGTGTATAGACAGCCCTATATGCGGAAAAAACCTCGATATCCGCATGGGCCGTGGCGCTCATGTAAGTTTGGCCATTAAAAATTCATTTGACCGTGAAAAATTATAAAATTTGTATTGAAATGCAAGCTGAGAACATGAGTAAGTACCTGGAAGAATCGGTTGTGAATTCTGCCGGCTGAATCTCCTAGAATTTGCAGTTGAATATCAGAGCTCCAATGGGTAAAATTTTCAAATGATTTATATTTTTTACTATTTATAGAAAATTTTTCAAATATTTGAAAATTTTTACCCCCTTTCCTATAGTTTTGACCGTTTCTAACCTTTTTGGACCGTTTCTGACCTAATTTGTGATGTAGAAGACCGTTTTGAGCGATGTTTCAGCCTTTGGATTGACCCATTCGTAATGATCTCAGGCATAACGTCTATACTGGAATATAGGTTAGGTTCACCACCGTTTGCATTTTGCATGACCTTATGACCATGTCACTATATCCTTAGGTACGAACCCACTCTATTATGTCACGGAACCTTCTTGCTGCTATAGAAGTGGCATGATGTGAGTGGTAGAGCCTCACCTTACATGGGTACCCTAGATAGCGTCTTATTTGCATTTGGTGCCCATGTCGATTTTTGCCCCTTTAGGGTGTGGGAGTCCGTTGTATAGTATTTCCATGACATTTAGTAAGAGCCTCATACTCCTCTTGATCTTATGCTAGCCTATATCCCCCCAGACTCCCCTTATATCGAGTTGTGAATGCATTATCATGAGCTTTGCCTGTCTTATTGAGCTTTATGCCGACTCCCCTGACATTGCGTTTCAGCCATATAGCCCGAGCTTGTCTCATGTCTAGCCATGCAGAGCCTTTATTTATATCTTTCGCAGCTTGATTCCCTTTTTTACCGGGAGGGGATTTTCCCCCGAGTGTCCATATCCTACACATGTATCCTTGCATTGAGCATAGGTATGTTCCACTGCTTGGAACTAGTTTGTTTGCCTTTATGACACTCATATCCTCCTAGTTTGTAACTATAAAGCTAGTTTATTCTTTTTTTCAAGCTTTTCAAATAACTGAAAAAGACCAAAAAAATCAAAAAACCAAAAAGCCGGACAAGAAAAGATATTATCTTTGGCAACTGTCGAGTTGTGTCTCCTTCGAACAGAGCACTATATATCACATCCATTGGTTGGGTTATAGTTTGACTTTAGGAGCTGTACTCGTTATCTGAGTTTTATCTCCATCGACTGGTTAAGCTTCCAGTCCCTATGGAGCCTCTATTGATGCCTCCTGCGTCATAGAGATGTCCCAGTTTGTATATCGAGTCTGTGCTGCCTTTATTCAGTCACCATACACCGTTATGCTCTTGTTCGAAGGAAGTTGAAACCTGAGTCGGCCATTCCTCAGTTATCTTGACTTTGCATGTCGGCC
>LPNX010692860.1:46724-68182 GCA_001517045.1 Pseudotsuga menziesii
GATGAAAATGGATGTAAAAGTAGATGCAAAACTAGATGCAAAAGTAGTCGCAACACCCAATGCAAAACCCGATGCAAAAGTGGATGCAAAAATGGATGCAATAACTAATGTAAAATTAGATGCAAAAAAAGATGCAAACGTAGATGCAAAAGTTGAAGCAAAAGTGGGTGTAAAAGTAAGCGCAAAATTGGGTATGAATTGGGATGCGAAAAAAGTGGATGCAAACGTGGATGCAATAGTAGATGCAAAAAAAGACGTAAACATGGATTCAAAATGGGATGCAAAAAGGGATGAAAACATGGGTGCAAAAGTGGACGAAAAAATGGATGCAAAAGTGGATGCAAAAATGGTTGAAACAAAACGAGATGAAAAACTAGACTCAAAATAGGTTGTAAACTTTGATGCAAAACTTGGCGCACGAAGGGATGCAAAAAAAGAAGCAGAAGTGGATACAAAAGTGGATGTAAAAAAGGATGCAAAAGTGGATGAAAACAAGGGCGTAAAATTTGAGGCAAACATGGGCGTAAAAGGGGGCACAACAAGAGTAGATGTACAAACTAGGCACAAAATTAGGTGCAAAAACTAGGCTCAAAACCTATCGCAAAACCTGATGCAAAACCTGGCGCATAACTAGGTGCAAAACCTGGTGCAAATTACGCCGCAATTTGCACCAGATTTAGAAAAAGGATGCAACAAATGCCTAAAATAGCACCAACTTGTGAAATTGGGCCATTTTGTCCAAAAAATGAAGAAAAATACACTGAAAGATAGTCTAGACGCAAAAAAGGATGAAAAAAGAGATGCTAAATCCAGTTTTTGTTGTAGTGCCATCAGCATATCAATTGATGCCTTGTATAGCATATGATCTTAGAAGGATACAAAAATACAAGAACATGTTGATGGATTGACCTACAATGAAATTAAGAAGCTCAAAATAACAAAAGAGGATATATATACACTATTTACAGTTCCTGGGATGAATGCCATTCCAAATAGAAGCATAGCACATATTTCCATTGAGTGGCAAATCTGTCAACCAATCAGAGACCATTTGATGGATATATGGTACATGTTTTTTTATTTTTCCCCACAAAACAATAGGAAACTACCACTGTACTTCCTCTAAATTTTTTTTGCAGAGTTTGTGATGGGAAAACATGTCAAATATTTTGACATGTTGGGGTTTGAGGATGCTGGTTGGGGATGCACGAAAACCGACCCAACACTAGGAATATAGATTCCAATCGAAAAATACCTCCACCCCATGTCTAGCTACCGAGGCCAGAAATCCCTCCTACACATGGTATAATTACCTAGACACCGGAGGCATTTCTTATGGTAGATGAGATGATTTCCCGTCACACCACAACTATTGACCAGGAAAGGCCCTCTTCCTCTGGTGGGGTAGAACCACCAGCTTCCTGTGTTAGAGGACAATATATTTCTATGGATAGATCAACATAGCATGGGCCCCAGAGCGATTCACATGTGCACACACCGTGTAGTCAATTCTGTTATGGTCATGGACATTATGGTACCTCTATGATGACTGGTGGTGAGGTAAGGACATTGTAAAAACTATTGTTGTTCAATTTAATTTTTCCACATTGTACACATATTAAAATATTCTTAATATATGCAATTTTTAATCATGTAGGAGCTTGATGCATCTAAGGGGGTGGTAGCATTCCTAGTGTTGTTGTATCCAAGGCTCAAACAACCAACACTAAGGTAATATTTCAACATGTGTCATTTTCTTATTATGTATCATTTTGTTAATACATGTGTTAGTTAATAAACTTGTTAAATGGTCTAATATTTACAATATTTGAAGTTGTAGGAACTGCATTTTGAACAAGATGTCGGAAACATTTATCTTAGTGAATTCTCGCTAGGTGGATTTTATGATTACCTCATAAATGTAAGTACATGGTTAATGACTGAATATTGTTCAAATTATTTATTTATTAGTGTACACTCCTTTATAGATTGCTAATATTTATAATTTTTAAACTTGCAGGTGTTATCTGGCTCTGTAGAGGGGCAAGAAATTGCTAGCAGTGGTCCCTCCCATTGGGGATATACGTCCTAGGAAGAGGTAAGCATATTACAACATGATATTTTTTAAGTACATATTATTCCATCCATTCATGTTCATGCCTAACTACAGTAACACTTTATGACTGCAGACATCAATGCAAATTCCTACACCACCTCTTTGGTTTGGATCTCCCCATAGTCCAAACATAGATAAGCGTGTTGTCTACACCACATGAACCTCTTCCATAAAAAGAGAGGTTGTCCATGATGATGAACCTATTGATTCCATAGTAATGTACACACTTCTAATGGAAGTTACTAGTTATGTTTCAATTCGCTTCACAACTAGTTTTTATTAATGTTATTTTTGCATGTTTACAACATCAGGATGTGGAGTCCTCCGTGTTAGACTTTAGCAGGGCTTTTTTTGTTGCATTCAATGTTGCATCTACAATGAGGATAAGTCGCACAGAGGTATATAATTGAATATTTGCACTTATACAATTCATTTGTATTGTGTATGTACATGCACGGTGTCTAACTCTTTTAGAATTCTGTGAATGTAGCCACAACATGGTCCATTAGTGAACGCAAAAGAGGTTGATGTTCAACCTACAGATTCTCTTTCTACTGAAGAAACCCAGTGTCATTCCCTAGAACAACATTTTTTGGTGAGATGTTCATTATTTACATAATTGGTTAGTACTTTCTTATGCATGTACATTTTGATAATTGACATATTTTTTTTATTCAAAGAGAAGCATTGCAGAGAGACTCTCTACAAGGAGGAGGACATCACAGGTATATATACCTCAGATGGATGCAGTTAGTGTTTGTTTTATGAACAATTGAATCATATTTTACTTTTTAAATGTTTCCAATGTTGGATAGTATTATTTCAGTTACCTAATCAAGAAATATTATCCTTGATTCGTAGTCTCCAGAGATGCATAGTGGTCATGGACAGAGGAAACAGGCATCAGAGTCAAGAGAAAACAAGATAAAGTTAGAGTTTTGATATGTTAGTCCAGGACAAATCTGTACTTTTTTGTACAAGAGGAAGTTAGAGTTTAGGGGTACAGTCTACGATAGATGTGCCTTGTTTACATGTACCTCAATGATGTTTTTGATACATCTACATTGATAGACCATCTAAGGGCCTTCTATTTATGTATTATAAATTTCATGATATAAAAAATATTTCATATCAAGGCTCTTGAGATCTTCATAGTTCAATCTTATGTGTGATCACACATGTGTGGCCAAGAATGCTTCTATGTGTAATGTTCCCACATTTTGATAGATTTTACGATTGCATGGAGATATGAATTATAAATTTGAGAACAATGCACAATTACAATATTGGGTAATGACAGAAATGTACATTAAATTTTTTTTTTTACCGCGGTCCAATTGCATATACAATGTTAAATTGTATTCACAGAAATGAAACATACCTAACACACATGAGCACCCAACATACCTAAGCAACCGAATCAACTAAGTGAAATACAAATGCATCTTACCCACATAACAACCTAACAAACATTTAAAGGATGCATGGATTTGACACACCTAAGTAATGTACCTGTGTGGTCTACATAAATGAAATTGGTGTTTGGCATGATGTCTTTCATCTAACGAATATATGGGATACACATAAAACCTAAAAGTATCCGAGTATAAGGCTGATTCAAAATAATGGTTATGATTCTTTATTGTTGTATCTTCTACACATTATTTTATCATTTTGTTATTGTACATGGTATTTGATGAATCACCTCAAGGACCAACTTTAACACAGTGACCAATGGAGTGTTAAATTTGAAATATATGAAAATTATGTGTGATTTTATTATAGTCTAAATCGATTAGAGAATTACTATTCTGAATCTTGTTTTATATTTATGTTTGTGTATTGAAGTATATTTATTTACCTGTATCAAATATGAACTAACCCTAAATTGTAATAGTATACCACAAAAATAATTACAAATGATTTGAATACTTTAAAGGACCATTCTCGAGTTGTTAATTGGTTGTAGTATTACTCATTGTTATTGTTCTACCTATTTCTAAAATTAAAGTGACGAACTTGAGTCCACAAGTTTGTATTTTATTGAATTGGACTTGAACATAGAGTTCTTATATCCAAGTCTTGTATTGAAAAAGAGTATGAGCAACACCTTGGTGCTATAGCTTAACCAGTTACATAAATAATACCTTTGTGTGATGAATGCGACTAATAATGAATGTGATAAAAATATTGTTTCCTATATTGGCCCTATTATTTCCATAACGTTATTTTATAAATTTCTCTAAATTATGTTTATTGTGTGCTCTAGTGTAAAACTTTACCCGGTAGTATGATAAAACAATTCGATTATAAGAGGAATAATAGGAACACAATAGGAACAAAATGTAATAATAAGGTATCCTAGTTTCCAAAATTGACCTAAAATAGGATCCCTTGTCCATGGAGCTAGAGGAGAGGGCCACCCATAGTACTATCTCGATGTCCTAAATCCAAAATATTCAACGGTTCGTTGATCCGAGCCACGGTCATCATTCTATGGTACATTGAATCTCACCTCCTACAAGCTTCCAGGGATACATGTTGAATCCGCACCTAGGGCATAGACTTTTGGTTGTACATCAAAATTGGGTTTTAGTGGGTCATACAAGAATTTTTATGGATATTCCATGTGCGAATGCTAGCCATAATTTCATGATCAATAAAGTTGAAAAGTTTACCCCTATGTGCTAAAATTTCACATTCCCTTACTAAGAAAAACACTAGTTTCCAAAATTGACTTAAAACAAGATCCATTTCCATGGAGCTGAGGAGAGGGACACCCCTAGAACTATCCCAGTTCCATGAATCCAACAAAGTCAATGATTCGTCAATCAGAACTACGGTCATCATTCTATGGCACGTTGAATCCCACCTCCTATAGGTTTTCAGAGACACTTATTGAATCCCTACTCGGGGTATAGAATTCCAATCATGCATAAAAAATGGCTTCCGGTTGGTCATGCAATAATTTTTAGGGACTTTCCATGTGGGAACACTAGCCACAAGTTCACGGTTGAGGAATTTGCAAATTTGACCCCTATGTGCTAAAATTCCACATTCCCTTACCGAGCAAAACCTTAGTTTCCAAAAATGACATAAAAAGGATCCCCTTTCCATGGATCCATAGGAGAGGGACACCCCTAGCACTATATTGGTGTCTTAAATCCAAGGTATTTAACGAATCATCGATTCGAGCCACGGTCATCATTATATGGCACATTGAAGCTCACGTCCTACAAGCTTTGATGGACACCTATCGAATCCCTACCCGGGACATAGAATTCCAACCATGCATCAAAACTATGTTTAGGTGGGTTATGCAAGTGGTTTTAAGGAGGTTCCATGTTGGAACACTAGCTACAAGTTCACGGTCAACAAATTTGTAAAGTTGACTCCTATGTGCTGAAATTTCACATTCCCCTACTAAGCAAAACCCTAGTTTCAAAAATTTACCTAAAACATGATCCCTTTTCCATGGAGCCAGATGAGAGGGCCACCCCTAGAGCTCTCCCATTCTCCTCAATCCAACGAATTCAATATTCCATTGATCCAAGCCATGATCATCATTCTATGACACGTTGAAGCTCACCTCATACAACCTTTCAGGGACACCTATTGAATCCCTATATTAGGTACAGAATGCCAATCGTGCATCAAAACTAGGTTCTGGTGGGTCATGTAAGCATTTTTATGGATTTTCCATGTGGAAACACTAGACACAAGTTCATGGTTGAGGAATTTTCAAATTTGAACCCTATGTGCTAAAATTTCACATTCCCTTACTAATAAAAAACCTAGTTTCCGAAATTGACCTAAAATAGGATCCCTTGTCCATGGAGCCAGAGGAGAGGGCCACCCCTGGAACTATCCAAATTTCCTAAATCTAATTGATTTGATGGTTCATTGATCTAAACCATAATAATCATTCTATGGCACATGGAATCCCACCTCCTACAGGCTTTTAGGGACACATGTTGAATCCCTACCTGGGGCATATAATTCCAATTGTGCATAAAAAATGGGCTTCGGTGTGTCATGCAAGCGTGTTTAGGGAGGTTCCATGTGGAAATGCTAGACAAAAATTCACAGTTGAGGAATTTGCAAATTTGAACCCTATGTGCTAAAATTTCACATTCCCTTACTGAGGGAAACCCTATTTCCAAAATTGACATAAAAAATGATCCCTTTTCGATGGAACCAGAGGAGAGGGTCACCCCTAGAACTATCCTGATGTCCTAAATCCAATGGAGTCGATGATTCATTGATCCAAGCCATGGGTAGGGATTCAACAAGTGTCCCTGAAATCCTGTGTGCGATGACCTTTAACGTGCTTCTCTCTCTTCTACAACCTTATTTCATATTTGAATTCATTCATTCCCGAGGATCCTAATATTCCCAAAATTAAACAGATCATATGCATTGTTATCAACAAAATTCAAATTTCTTTTTAATGTATTATATCTATCACTCATTAAAGGTGTTCCAAACCTATATCAATTATATATAATATAAACTAGATATTTATGTTACAAATTGAATATCACCACTAGGATTGTAAGTAGACCCCAAAAACGAATCACTAAAAATTTGTCCAACAACAAGAAGTATTCTAAGATCGATAGTAATGGATGCTCTTGATGTTGTATGTCATGTGGATACTATTATTTTTTTCTTCATTTTAAAATGTTAAAAATTACTCTCCATCATAGGCTACAATTTTAATGGTTCACTAACACAAGGGGATACAATACCTCACCTTTCATGGATCGCTATCATGGAGTTGCTACCAAGTCCTTTATATTTAGGGGCTCTAATAGCATATCAATAAATAGAACATAGGAGCATAACTTCATGGAAAATGATTAAGCCACTCTTAACACTTGTATTCATCAAATGATATCACTTTGTAGTACATGGATCTAACCACCTCTAGATATAGATCTCTCTAACAACTCATTAGTGGACGATGATGACACCTCATGTGTATATAAGGATAACAACTCATAAGAGGTGATATTAGACTTTGTTATATCTAGGGACGGATTTCCTAACACTTATAAATACATTATCTAAATTAAAATACATAAAGCTTCATCCATATAGAAATGAATGTCGTTCCTTCCAATCGATGTGACTACCTTTCATCTCAATTAATGTGATTACCTTCATTCTTATGATTTCAATCTCCTTTTATTAAAAGACTAGTGGTCTCCTTCATTCTAAGGTTTGAATGTTTGATATGAGATATTGGTCAATGGTGAGATCAAATAAATGGTACTAGTGATCTATAGATGACAGTTAGTGGCTACAAACTATGTTTTCTAGGATTTTGAACACAAACTAGGGTTTCTAGGGTTTAGAATTCAAACTACGTTTATGGTACAAACTAGGGTTACTAGGATTGGCTCTTGATGTAGTATGCAATGTAATGGATTCTATTGATGTAGTATGTAGTATGTAGTATGTAGTATGTATTACCATGTTCTTCATGTAGAATGTAGTATTTCAGTAATGGATTCTCTTGATGTAGTATGTCATGTGGATACTTATCCTTTAATTCATTTGACAATGTTAAAAATTACTCTCCATCATAAGATACAATTTTAATGGTTCACTAACATAATGGGCTACAATACCTCACCTTTAGTGGATCACGACATTGAGACAAACTAGTCTCTAGGGTACAAAATAGGGTTCCTAGGGTTTAGAATTCAAACTAGGGTTTACGATACAAACTAGGGTTACTAGGATTGGATATAGGGTTTGTAAGATAGGATTTCTAGGCTAAGAATGACCAGGGTTATTAATCTTGGGAAGGTTTTTATACCTTATTTTAACACTTGCATTAGGAAGTTCCATGAAAACTTGGGGTGTTGACTAATGTCCTTAGAGGACCAATTTATAGATTCAAGGAAGTTGCAATAGACATATCCCAGATAGAGTACTAGATAATGTTCTAGGGCTATATGGAATGAGTCATGTAAGTATGAATATAATACAACAAATCTGTGATGAATCTTGTGCAATTTATCAATTTCTACAATTCTATGCAATTTATCAATCTATCAAGCAGTTAATAATCAATGATACCATGAAACCAAAATAATGACATGTACATGTAAATCACATACTTATAACATAGTACACAAATACCATGCATACCACATACCTGACTACCTACCTTTGGTCATTCGACTAGACCATCAAGATCACTTCTAATACCAACGATATCCTTAATCCTCTTGTGCTCAAAGTAACGAAAAAAATATCGTGACTTTGATGAGTTCTTTCTTGGCATTGTTTGCAACTAGAGGTTTGTGCCAACAACTAAGTTTGTATAATGGTATACAATTTTACCTACTCTATAATCTTCAAATACATAACCTTTATTATTTTTTGCATGGCTAACCCATGTCAAATATTCTCCTTTGATAACCATCAACCCAATTGGAAAATCATTGCCCTCGGAGTTACTTAATGAGACAATTAGGGTCTATTTCCCATCCAAGCAATGTGTCGACCAGTAGTTGGTATTTCGTTCATTTCCTTGTGAGGAAACCATTGCGTATATGTGCCCTGCATAAAATAAATTTCCATCCTAGGAGTCAGCTAACTAAACAGAACTAGTCATCAAACATTTAAGTTATCAACATAACAGTCAAACCTGGTTGTACGAGATCTGATATGTGGTCATAGTAAGGTGAAATAATCGACTATTCCTCCTCCAAATAGGATAATTTTGCAGTTATTTCATGACCAATGGGGAGTGATACATGGTCTGAGTTGTCAACCCAATATGTGCATTCACAATCGTCCCATTCACCACTATTACATGGATAACAAAAACAAGATATTTTCCTTGTAAACATTTCAACTATAGCATTGCCTGAAGTTCTAACTAAATGGAATGTACGAGTTCCTTGGAGGGTTTCACACTCATACAAGTGTGATCGATCTTCATCGACAACCTCCCAAAAATATCTATGTATATGTGCTTTTTTCGATGATTGGTCTTCTTTCCTTATGGCTCCTTAACCCATTACTGAAGAACACCATTCAACAATGGTCTTTGCATCTTAGATTAGTGAAATAGTTGTGAAATTCATTTCTTTCCTATGTAATGTAGTCTTTATGCATGCACTCTTTCTCCATCATGTTCCCCTTTTACATGTTCGGTCTCAAAATAGTTCCAAATATGTGGCACCTTGTGCCTCTTGTGGAGAATAGACAACCATTGGAAGACACATGCATTTTTGAATTGCCCCACACAACCATCAGACCAAATCCAATGTCATTCCAACTGTATATTGTTATCCTTCAAGTGATTGTAGAAGAATTGAAAGTTGTGTTGTAAAAATGCCAAGTCATGACACCTATCATCACTTATCTAAAAGTGATACTCTTTCAATATAACCCTTTTTCCTTCAGTAATATCTGCCCCATGCCTATACGTGATATGGAAAATTATGTCAACCTAGTCTGACTGGTAATATCGACTCTGAATCTCATTCTATTGTTGGAGAGTGTAGTTTTATGCAAAATAGACCACTGATAAGATAGTTCCAACATGAGATGTATCCTTGCATGTTCTAAACTATTCATCTTGCAACCGAGCCACATGTACATGCTTTACATACTATTGTGCCTTTTCAAAGAGTTCCTCCATGAAGTTGAAAACCCATAACTGGTATATCAACAATAAATATGTACATATCAATAGGTTGTTACATATATGAAATAGAAATAGGAAGAAAAAAGTACTATTTAGGAACTTGTTACTAACGTGAGAGGTGACCAATTGTATTTTTTTTCTTTCATTCCCTCCACCGATATCATATGTGACATATTTGAATGACTGCAAGTTCACTTAATGTCTCCCAAGTTCATTCTCATTGGTCACATGTATGAATTTGTCAAGAAATTCCATTCCACCACACCTTGGACATGTCCCATCTATGAAAGGCCTTTGATAAAATGCGCAAGCTTCTTTCCTTCTACACAAAATGCTATGAATAAAATATCTATATGATGTCAAGGGCAATGTAGTTTAGCATTCCTACACAAGAGTGTTATGAAATACAAGAAATATATGTATATGTGTGTCATAATAATAACCGGACTCAACGTGATATTGACAACAACATGTGTTACGAATTGTATTTATTTTAACATACCATGGTTTTCATTTCTTGGAGGATCTTTGGCCCAAGTTAATTTCATTATGTTCATGCCTAAATATCCCATATAATTCTCTTTGTCTTGTCAAGAAATTTTTTAATGTAGGGATCACAATACCTTGAACCCATTCTCAATTTTAGTATAAATTTTTGGTTGGATGAAGTTCTAATATTGTATCACAAAAATCCTACACTAGTAGCTTTACCGCATCAATGAGATTCATATCGGAGCGTGGCAACTTGCCAATGAAGGCCTAGACATCTGTTTGACTATATTCAAGTTGTTATCTTCTAGAACAATACCTATGGAGTGTTTTTATATCCAATCCTACAAGTTTGTATGTATTCTTAATAAGTCAAAGGTCCCTAGTGATTTGTTCACGATTGATTGTGACAACACACGATGAGCTACATTGCGATCCTTTGAACGAGATTTCTTTCCAATTGTACTAAATGCATCTACTAAAATTATGACAATATGAGAACTTGGTTCATAACTATTTATCACCTTTATCCTTAAGTTTCTCCTAACAACATTCATAGTGCTAGATTTTAATAACGATATAAATAATCTACATTTATCTCCATCACATTTACAATCAAAATAGTTGACAAGTATTTGCTGATATTAATATGCAATACTATATTTATACAATGAACCTTCAAGCAAATGAATGAGACTTTCATCGATCTGTATATGTTTTGTGTTGTAAACAATTTCCACACTAAGAGGAGGGGGACATGAATTGGTGTGAGAGAAATTATAAAATTATTACCTTATTTTAATAAATCAAAGCATATCAACCATCATGTCATCAATTGCATAATCAAATTCATCATGAGTCATAAGAAAACTCATCAAATCACAATAGAAAAAAGAATATTTGAAATTTTGATATTTATTTATTGTACATGGAAGACAACAATATTCTTGATTATAATCAACACCAACTGATAGAAATAGCACTAACTTTGAAACATGACCCATTCTAGTTTTCTTATCTCCAACTAAGGGTTTGAGGAGTCCAATCCTCAAGTGAAATATTCCACTTGTATGCTTGATTCCAATCTTTGATTTTCATCACTCTGTTTCTCAACCATATATGCTTGCCAATTTGTTCATCAGTCTCTATTGCAGCACTTCCAAGTCATCAAGGTCTTCTCATCAATCTCTGCTGCAACTCTCCCAAGTCATCAAGTTCTTCTCATCAATATATGCTGCAACTCTGCCAAGTCATTAAGGTCTTCTCATCAATATCTATTGATACATTGCCAATTCAATTGTATACTATCACTAATAGTTGTTCATTATCTAGTATGCTCTCATCATCATCAACAACAAGTCATCATTATCATAGGTGCATCAAGCACATATCATTAGGAATCATCATAGAACAATGCAACATCACATCGTCATGTACAAGTGTGCATCAAGTGTATAGGGTAGCATCATATTATAAAGGTATGCTCTCATCATTATCAAAGCATCGTCTACATAGCATGTATAAATATGGAATCATCATATAACTTCATCATATGGAATCATACAGTACTGTAGTTCCTAGTATATGTGCTACATACACTACCTTATCATTATCAACATCACCAAGTGTTAATAACTCTGTATACATCACTATATACATGCAACATATGCATCATTGTATGTGAAATGTATAAATCACTGTATACTACACAAACTACTGCTCAATTTTCATCATCCCTCACTAATGTAACTCTGCATGGTCTTCTCACCAACATTGTTTATAAAGTCATGAAGGTATGATAATCATCAAGTTATTCATAGGTTCGATGCAACTCCAAAACAATGACACACAACAATAGTGAATCACAACCACCATTCAACACCGAAGATATTGTAGCTCTCATGAAAGGCGAGGTCGCATCTTGAACAATTGAACTTAGTATACATACTGACCAATGGATCTCTAACTAGGATGGAATCTAAAAAAAATGAAAAATGAAGACTTCATTCTTAGTTCACAACGCAGATGAATACCAACATTCAACAATTGATAGAGAGGAAGTCCTAAGCTTTATTTTTCAACAATCACCAAGTGAAATGAACTAGATAATGGAGAGAGCACAATGTGCTTTACCACAAAGGTCTTATCATTGTTACAACGTCCACACTCACATAACATGAATAAATAAGGAAAAAATAGATTTTATGTGTTTGAAGTGTTCATATGACAGACAATATTTATATCAGAAAGATAGAGTCCACCAGATAATGAGATGCAACAAACAAGGATCACTATATTCTCCATGGTTCTGATCACACCATCTCCCACTTGTTTCAATTTCATGCACAAATAGATGGTACACAATCTTCACACATTTCATAGTAGAATTCCTTAACTCATAGCAACTACCTTTGAGAGATATGTTCAAATGTCATTTTTGTAGCTCACAACTCTTGAAATCATTGCAGTCTGAAGTCGCAACTTTTGTTCTTTCATAGAGAGAAAACTATGTACAATAATCATGATACATATGTCCAAATTTCACATTCAAGATATATTCCTTGGAATCAAGCAACAATCAACCAAGTACCATGATGGTCTTTACTTCAACGCAAAAAAAAAACACCATGAGACCTTTCACATTTGAAAATTCAAGTTGAGCATGCAAATGAGAGTTCATTCATGAAGAAATGAATTCCATTCTTCACACAGTCCAGGATAGTTGTCACATAGAAGGTAGCATCTCTAGGAGGAATATTTTGCAGTGCATCAACATGAATCATACATATGTTTTGCACTGGCTGAAGATATAAATTCAACATGAAATGGGTGTACTCGTGGGTGGTGACCCTTGGATCTAAGGTTGCCTTAGTCAAATTGCTCTAGCAAGCTCATCCTTATTAGTCTCTTTCAAACTATTCAAGCACATCAAGAATTTGAATTGTGTACAAGGTCTGCTCCCATAAGTATCACAGTCGACAGTTCATAAAACATTATCTTACATAATTGACTGCTCCACAAAATCTAGCATGGAAATTTTGTTGTCCATGAATTCTATATTTATCATAATAATATCAAAAACCTTCAGTATCTATGGATATCATTCATCCTCATTCAATTTATTCAATAAAAAAATGGCTGCTCCAAAAAAAAAGACTGCTGCAACTATGATCCTTCTCCCAAATTCCTCAATCCACAAAAGCTGCAAGCTCCCACACTCACACCTCTATTTGTTTCCTTTTGATGTTATCATGTGTGTTTATATACACATTTAAGTGGGAAATCTTTATGCTAGCTAACTTGTCCTCAAGGTATGTATTTTAATTTTTACTTTGACATTGAATTTTAAATTCAAATTTGTCATTTGAATTTTATTTTTGACTTTAAATAAAAACTTCTTACCACTTCAAATGGTTACCCTTGGTGTCATTAGGGATTTTGTGTATTCCTTTTCCACATCATCATAGTATCAACACCAAGGGTGTAATAGGTGTCCAAGTTCCCAGTCATCATCATGTGTTTGTGGGTTCCTTCATCTTCCTTATGCCCTAGGGCCATCCCCAAGGGTTCTAAGACCCCAAATTAGCACATCACATTCATTTCTTCAAGTCCATTAAACCATCTAGTGTGTGGGTCAAAAGGATTCTTCAAGGCCTTCTTAATCAAATAGGAGTCTTCATGGAATTATTCAACCACCAACCACACTACGAGACCTCCAAGGGTAAAGATATCACATATGGGGTTTCTAGGTATTCTCTTGGAGTACCGTGACACCATCAGAGCATGAATTCCCACAAAATGGGTCATTAATGATTATCTAACCCGACTAAGGTTTCTCCATCATCTACTAGGGATTCAATACCATCTCCTAGGTCTTGAGCACCATCAACAAGGTATTCAACATATTCAACAAGGTGGTGGCATGAAGATCTAGTATTGTGGGTAGATGGACCTTGTCAACTGGGTAAAAGGTGCTTCAAGGTACAAACTCACTATGTAAGAGGTCCAAGGAACTGCAAGTTGGACTTCGTGGCATCAATGAAAACCTATGGGTCCAGTGCAAGTCCATGTTGGCATCAATGACAATTTCATTAGCAACATATTCCTTTGTTATTTATGACAACAACTCATGCTCCCTCTGTGAGCATGTTCTCCTTTTGTATTCATCTCACCCCCTTTGGCATCAATGGAAAAGGGTGTCCACATACCTGTATATGAAATCATTGATTACTGATCACTAATCATTTCTACCCCTTCCCATATGCATGATCATAGGACCTATCTGTATGCTTGGAGTAGCCATCCTTTCTTCTCTGAGTTCATCCTCCAGCCTCATGAACTTAAGGTGTGCTAAGGTCTTTGAGAGACCTTACACTTAAATTTCCATATGGAATCCATCCTCTCTGCTCTGATCAATCTCTCCTAACTGCAACTAATCAATTTTCTTCATCCATACTTTATTCTTGGCGTCTATCCTTTCATCATTTGTTCCTTCATTTGTACGAGATTTCCTTGATGAGTTGTATAGGAAAATTCTCAATGGTTGTTTCCGTGTACTCCAACAATATTGATCTTTGTTCCCAAGGCCACCGCAACTATAACACCTCATTGCATGACAATATGCATAAATGTGACCAACATGGTTACATGTCCAACACTTGACTGAGATGTTGGAGATTCCAACACTTCTTTGATCAACTTTATGTCTCCACGTATGAGAGTGTCCCTGACTATAGGCATTTGTCTTCCACTCTTCAAATATTCTTATTGATGTGTATGAAGGACTCCTCCTTGGTTGACTTCTTTGACTTGGAAATTCTTGGTATTTGTGTCCAAACCCACTAAATGTGTAGCATCTCAACGTATGACATGTGGAAACAACATGTCCAAATTAATTAAATGTCAAGCATCTAACTGATTCATTGGGCCTTCGACCAATTCTTCTTCCGTAGAGTCTGCAATCCACCACTTTATGACCAAAGTTAGAACAAAAATAACAATAACTATAGAAACCAATTTCATACATGGGTCTTGGAGTTGTTTCTTTTCTTAGCTTGATTTGAGGAATAGCCATAACTCCTTGTTTCATGTTTGAACTTCCAAATTCTTAGTTGTCACGTGCAGGTGCATGGGGAGCATCTTTGGACGTTGATGTACCTGCTTCTGAGTCATCAAAGACAAAATTTAATTTTCATATTTTTCTTTGTCCTTCTTGCATCCAAGACCAATTTTTTCAAGTGGGTATCTTCGGAAATCCAAGATATTATATTGGACAAATGAACTATCCTTTAAATTGACAAATGAATCATTCTTATCACCTTTCTTTCTAATACCAACTACCTCCATTTCCAGCCTTTGTTCATATTGTTTTCTCCATTTCTTCCAATTGATTCTTAAATATTTCTTCTATCCTCTTGGCTTCCTCCAGCTGATTCTTCAGATCATGATTAGCCTCCCTAGTTTCTTCAATATCTTTTTTTTCTTCCTTTTGACTGATCAATTCTCTCTTTATTTATTCAACTTCAACATCCTTGTCTTTCATTTGATCCTGCAAATCTTTTCCCTTGTGTTTGCGCTTTGCAAGAAACAACTTCATTGTCATGTTCTTCTACTAAGATTCATTCAAGGAGTCCAATAATGTCTTTTTGAACTTCATGAAGTCACTTAGGTTCATATTTACTATGTTAATGAACCAATTGGTTCTGAGATCAATATTCAACAATGTGAGATGTATCTCATGTGTAACCTTTGATATCCCTTCATCTTCATCTGCAAGAAATTTTTCAATTTCATCACATAAGATATCATTACATGATCACAAGAGTTCATACCTTTACTGAACTCCTCTTCTTTCTTATCTTATTCTTTATTGATCTCTTCTGGGTACTTGTCTTCTGATTCCTAATTTGCATTTTCGGGTTTTGGTCTTTCCCTCTGATACTAACTCTCCAACTCAAACCATAGATATTTGGTTGAAGTGTACTCTCCTACACTTTCCTTCACTTAGCTGAGAATCCCATCCATGAGGAACTTCAAGAATGTAGAATTTTCCTTCTTTTCTTCCTTTTGTGTAGTTGTTTTTCCCTTCTTATTTGATGGAGGGGGTGGATTGATCACAATCTCCCAAACACAAAATTTCTTCATATATGCCTTCATTTTGCTCCTCCACTCAAAATAGTCTATAACATCAATTAGATGCATGTCATTGCTTGATGACTCTGCCTTTTCTTCCATTATGTCTCCATGGATCTCCTTCAATATTTCCAGGCTTATGATGAGACCATCTATGATACCAATTGTTGTACGCAATGGCCACACTAATATGGGTGGCTGAATTAGTGTGAGAGAAATTATAAACTTTTTACATTCTTTTAATCAGTCAGAGTACATCAATGATTATGTCATCAAATTCATAATCACAATTATCATGAGTCATAAGAACATTCATCACATCACAAGAGACACAAGTATATTTTTAATTTTGATCTTTATTTATTGTAAATGGAAGACAACAATCCTCTCGATTATAATGATCACCAACTGATAGAAAACAAACCAACTCCGAAACAGGACCCAACCTCATTTTCTTAGCTCCAACTAAGAACGGTTTGAGGAGCCAATATTAGAGTGTAATATTCAACTTGCAATATTGATGCCAATATTTGCTTGTCATATCTCTATTGCTCAACCATCTATTCTCATCATCCTTTACTTGTAAATATATTCATCAATATCTGCTGCAACACTACCAAGTCATCAAGATCTGGTCATGAATCTTAGCTGCAACTTTGCAATTCATCAAGGTCTACTCATCAATCTCTACTACAACTCTTCTAATTCATCAATGTCTACTAATAAATCTCTATTGCTACACTGCCAATTCAAATATATAGCATCACTAATACTTGTTCATGATCTAGTCTTCTCTCATCATCATCATCAACAAGCCATCATTATCAATGGGTGCATCAATCATGCATCATTAGGTATCATCATATAACAAAGCACCATCACATCATCATGTACAAGTGTGCATCAAGTGTATAGGTTAGCATCATCTTATATAGGTATTCTCTAATCACTATCAAAGCATCATCTACATAGCATGTATCAATATGGAATCATCATACAACTTCATCGTATGGTATCATGCATTATTGTACTTCCCTATATATGCACTACATATATTACCATATTATTATCAACATCATCAAGTGTCAATAAGTATATATCTACAAGTATGTATACATCATTGTATACCTACATCGTATGCATCAGTATATGTGAACTATATACATCATTGCATAATACACAAACTACTGCTCACTATCCACCATCCCTCACTGATACAACTTTGCATGGCCTGATCACCAACATTCTTTATCAAGTCATCAAGGTCTTCATAGGTTAGATGCAGCTCCAAAACAATGACACATATTGGTAGTGAATCACAACCACCATTCAACACTGAAAAATATTGTAGCTCTCATCAAAGTAGAGGTAACAGTTTGAACACTTGAATGTATTCTACATACTCACCAATGGAGCTCTCATCGGGATGGAATCTAAAGAAAATGAAAAATATAGACTTCATTTTTAGTTCAAAACACAAATGAATACCAACATTCAACAATTGATAGAGATGAAGTTATGAGCTTCATTTTTCAACAGTTACCAAGTGAAATGCACCAAAGAATGGAGAGAGCACAATGTGCTTTACCACAGAGGTCTTATAATCATTACAACGCCCACAACTCATATTAAATGAATAAATAAGGAAAGAATAGATATTATGGGTTTGAAGCATTCATATGATAGACACCGTATTTATATGAAAAAGTTAGAGTTGTCTAGAGAGTGATATGCAACAAAGAAGGATCGCTATATTCCCCATGGGTCTGATCACACCATCTCCCACTAGCTCCAATTTCATGGACAAATAGATGAACCATAATATTCACACATTTCACAGTAGAATCCCTTAACTCTTACCAAATCTCTTGGAGAGATATTTTGAAATGTCATTTCCACAGGTCGTAACTCTTTAAATCATTGTAGTATGAAGTCTCAACTTTTGGTCTTTTAGAGCGAGTAAACATCATACAATGATCATGATACACAGGTCCAAATCACACATTTAGGAGATATCCCGTGCCATCAAGAAAAAATCATCAAAGTACCATGATGGTCTTTACTTCAACACAAAACAAAACACAACGAGCTAATTCACATTTTCAAATTCAAGGTCAGCGTGAAAATGAGAGTTCATTCATGAAGAAAGGTAGGCTAGTCTTCATGTAGTCAATGATAGTCCTCAGACAGAAGGTAGTAGCTCTAGGAGGCTTATTTTGCAGTTCATCAACTTGAATCACATATATGTTTTACACCAGCTCAAGATAAGACATCAACATGTAGTGGGTGAAATCATGGGTGGTGACCCTCTGATCTGAGGTTGCCTCAATCCAACTTCTCTAGCGAGCTCATCCCTCTTAGTCTCTGTAAAAATATTCAAGAACATCAATAATTTGAACTGTGTACAAGGTATTCTCCCACAAGCATCACAATCAACAGTTCACAAAAATGTCTTGCACAGTTGAATGCTCCGCAAAATATACCACAAAAATTTGGTTGTCCACAAATTTTATCTCTATCATAAGACCACCAAAAACCCTCAGTAGCTAGCGAGCTCATTCATCTTGATTTAATTGATTCGATAAAAAAAAGTTGGTACCCAAAAAAACGATTGCTACAAATCTGATCCTTCTCTTGAATTACTCATTATGCACAAGCTGCAAGATTCCACACACACCTTGGTTGCTTTCGTTTTGATGTTAGCATGTGTATTTATATACAATTTTAAGTGGGAAACCTTTATGTTAGTCAAGTTTTCCTCAAGGTATGTATTTTAATTTTTATTTTGAATTTGAATTTTAAATTAAAATTTGTAATTTGAATATTATTTTTGACTTTAAACAAAAACTTCTTACCACTTCAAATGGTCAACCTTGGTGTCATTAGGGCTTGTATGTATTCCTTTTCCAGATCATCATAGTATCAACAACAAGGGTGTAATATGTGTCCAAGTTCCCAGTCATCATCATGTGTGCACCTTCATCTTCCTTATGCCCTAAGGCCATCCCCAAGGGTTCTAAGAGCCCAAATGCCCACATCATATTCATCAAGACCATTATACTGTCTAGTTTGTGGGTCAAAAGGATACTTTAAGGCCTTCTTCATTAAGAAGGAGGCTTCATGGGATTCTTCAACCAACTCAACCACACTAGGAGACCTCCAAGGGTCAATATATCACCTGTGGGGTTGCTAGGTCTTCTCTTGGGGTACCATGACACCATTAGAGCATGAATGACCGCAAAATTGGTCATTAATGCTTCTCTAACCAATCTAGGGTTTCTTCATCATTTATGATGGTTTTAGGACCATCTGCTAGGTGTTCAGCACCATCGGCATGGTCTTCAATATGTTTACCAAGGTTGTGGCATTAAGATCCAGTATCATGGGCATAAGGACCTTGTCAAATGGGTACAAGGTGATTTAAGGTATAAAAACACTCTATAAAGGGTCCAAGGAACTATAGGTGGGACTTGGTGGCATCAATGAAAACCTGTGGGGATAGTGAAAGTCCATGTTGGAATCAATGACAATTTCGTTAACATTTTGGATTTATTTGGCGTGAAGTTGCTAACAGAGGCAGGGAGGTTGGAACGCAACCTTGTACCATATCACCTGATCAATTCGGAATTTGAGTGTGAGCTTCATGTACTTCCATATCTTTTTGTCGGTCAGATGATGGAAATTGGAAATCCTCCTAGGCGGTCTGAACAACATTGTCATCTTCGAGCATATGATCACCATGCAACGACTCTCTAACTTCATGACTTGTATACCCACATCCAAGTAAATATGGTAAGGTTTTAGGTGGTCTGAATGTGCAACTACATTTTAATCCTTGATCAGTGCCATGTGGTGCTCGTTATTCAACTGCTATGGAGACTGAAGGTCCCTCGAGTGAATGCGTTTTTCTTTCCCTTGTGGATTGGTAGGAAGAATTGTGGCATCCTCTACAACCAGAATTGGTTGAGTGTCCATAGAGCATATTTGATTGGTCATGTCATTTATTTTATTTTCTATAATTTCTTCAAGTATTTCGTTGAGTATCATCTTCCTTGCTGATTTTCTTTCTCGATTGCGTGAATTTCCCATCACCATAGTGATCAATGATATATGGTTCTCCTCAATGGTAGATTCCCCATGCTTGGTTTCTTTCTTGCAAAATTCTGTCGAGATACTCCACCAAAATGACCAATGAAATATTTCCTTTAATGCTCCTCAATTGCAAGAAAAACAATGGTGAAGATGCTCTATGGTGCTCCTCAATGGGATATTCCCCAAGCTTGGTTTATTTATTGCTCAATTGTGTCTAGATACTCAAGTTAGGGGGGATATTGGGAGGAATGTTTCCTTTTCTAGCTCCTCAATTGCAAGAAAAAAATGGTGCTCTATGGTGCTCCTCAATGGGAAATTCCTCAAGCTTGGTTTATTTCTTGCTCAATTGTGTCTACATACTTCACCACAATGACCAATGAAATGTTTCCTTTGCTATATCATCAATTGCAAGAAAAATAATGGTGGAGATGCTCTGGGGTGCTCCCCAATTGGAGATTCCCCAATCTTGTTTTCTTTCTTGCTAAATTGTGTCTAGATACTCCACCACAATGACCAAGATAATGTTTCCTTTGCCATCTCCTCAACTACAAGAAAAACAATGGTAGAGATTCTCTATGGTGTTCTTCAATGGGAGATTCCCCAAGATTGGTTTCTTTCTTGCTAAATTCTTTCTTTATTTCTTGATCCTTAATGTATACCATGCTCCAAGCAATCCTTTGAGAATTGTGATGGAGATGGTTAATGAAATCAAAAATTTTTGAGATAATCTGATGACGAAGAGAATGAACGCATTGTCTGCAACCCAAAATCGCATGCAGACTGTAAAAAATGCTTGAAATATTATCGAGTGTTTCTTGGAGAGGGATTGCTCCTATTTATACTGAGAAGTAAGATGCACACACTATTATTAACAAAAACGTGTGCATGTTTCTACCATCTATAACACACATGTGTTATGCTTGAATAATGTTTAGGAGAATTTAAGAAGGTAGTTCC
>LPNX010692860.1:73333-94224 GCA_001517045.1 Pseudotsuga menziesii
TAAATACTAGAAAAAACACACTGGTGTCCAAAAATACACTATCAGAAAAATAGTTGCTAAAAATGCAGCAAAGCACACAACGACCGCCTTGCTGTAATAAAGCATTTAACTCTAACAACTCGATACCTCTCAGTCAGCCAAGGGATTTCACATTTAAGGAGTGAATGAAATACAAATCTAGTACAGATTGGCAAAGTTACTTCACATTGCAATATTTTCAGAGATAATTTGTACTTCTTGAGCTTCCATGCAACCTGTTGTCTATGTTTAAATTGTCAGCTGCAACAATTTGATATACAATGTTAGACTATCAGGCAAGACGATCAGTTAGGAAAGACGATCAGTTAGACTATATTTGATCAAGAGAGGATTAAATAATCCTAACACAGAACTCTTGATGTTTTGATATATTGTAAGTTCCTATTTATACCCTTTGGACAATCCATGATATTCTTTATGGATGAATATTTGGTACATTTGTCCCGAGTGATATACAAATTAGTCTTCATGTCATTGTTTGTATCATCAAATTGTATATTTGGAGCCAAATCCTCCTTTTCTTCACCCATTTCCTCTTTTGAGGATATTCTCTAGACTACTTTAGTTTGGAGTTGAGTTCTTCTACAAGACATGTATTCTTCCTGGGAGTCATTAATATCATAATTAAAATATATGATCACGTTCAAAAAACAAAAACAAATAAATTTGTCAAGAGAGCTCATTTGCATTGTTCTGATGGCATAAATTGAGAGTGTGTGTAAAAATACTTTTGAATGTGAGATGGTCTAAAAATAGGCTACTAACAATGCACACGGTGGAGGGAAATATAAAGGACCAACTCAATAACTTGGCGTTGTTTCTTTCTCTTCATCGACAACTCTCTTATTCATAAACGTGTCAGTGCATCGACGACCTAACCATTAATGATGCAATGTATAAATTGTTATATTCTTAAAACTACGCCATTTTCTTTTTGCTTCATCAATAGTTTCCTTGTTATCATGGCAACAAGAGAGCTCACAAGTTGTTTCAATCATTTCTCAGAGATTGCTTTCTGTTATTGAGATACAGGGTATGATATTGAAGCTTGGAATTCAAGTCCCTTCCATGCAACCTGTTCTCTGCCCAGAAAAGGCTTGAAATGACCATTAACTGCTTCAAGTTGCCTATAACAGCCTGGAAGCATATAGAAAGGCCACATACATTCTGTCCATGTAATCTAGCTAACCAGAAAGTATTCTTGAAGTGTCTACATAGCTTTCAGTTCGCAGTTTTACTTAATACCAAACTAGACATCTCGTTCGGGTCATCTAATGGTTATGATTTCTGAACACTGGCCTGTCTAGAGACTTCTATAAATTGCAATCACAATTGATAGACAGATCGACTTAGGGAAGCAAATATGGGGAAGATGCATAAACGGCAAGGTAACTAACACCTAAATAGCCAGCCACAGAGAGATAACCCCCCAGGCGAAAATATACAAACATTGCCTGAACTATGGGCATAAACTTTGTAACTACTTGAAAAATCCAGGGTAGCTTGTGAATTTATTGAAAATAAAGGCCAACACTGCTGTGAAGAAGATGATATTTATTTATGCTTGGAACCAAAACCGTATCCAGTAGGTACCACTGGGTGCAATTACAAAGGGCCAACTCCAAATGTAATCTAGTAAGACCGCTGAAATCTACCACTGGCATTAAAACTTATCAAAACAGAAGAATCTGTTGAAAATGGCCCGAATCCCCAGATGGGCAATAGCTGTATGTTACCTTAGTGAAAGAAAACGGTCCGTGAGGCCCAAAATCCAAGTTATGGGCAATAGCTGTATGTTACCTTAGTGAAAGAAAACGGTCCGTGAGGCCCAAAATCCAAGTATGTTATCTATAAGCTGCTGTTAGGTTAAAGTACTGCATCTTATCAATCCTATTTCTACGATTCACCTTAAAATCAGGCACAACATACATGAGAATCAAAGCTAAAACCAGAGGGATTCATTCTTTCAACGGCACTTACCGGACGATGCTCTGGAGGATTTAGGCATCTTATTATGAGGCTCCTGGAACTGAACTCGCTTGTTCCCCCATCCCTGAGATTCCCCGGAGCCTCCTTTCATGGTGGCCAGGAGGATTCAGGCACGCATGAATGAATTCCCTCCTTTTTTACTCCTTAAATTTTTATGGCGGCCAGGAGGATTCATTCAGGAATTCCCTCCTTTTTTACTCCTTAAATTTTTATGTTTTGAAGTTAACATTTTATATATTATTTTTCACTTTTATAGTAATGAAATGATTTTTGAATTTTCATTAAAAATGAGAGGGACATTACATATCTCCACAAAATTACTTTACTTTTAATGTTTTAAATAAAAATATTATATTTTATGATATATTTTTATATTATATTTAGAAATAGTTATTATAACACAAATTCATTCACCATAAATTTAAATAAAAAAATTTTGAGAAGAAAAAAAAAAGTGTAACTTGTTATTTTATTTCAAAATCAAAATTACAAAAGTCAAATTGTCTTTTCTATCTCCCTAGCAGTAGCAAAAGACAAAAATCCATTTGTGTTGTAACCTAGCGCTAATAAAAAAGTCTTAATTCTCCACAAAGGCTATTCACACTACATGCCTATGGACAAAATTATACTCAAAAGACAGAATAATACTAAACATCTACTACAAAATCCGTTGATTATTATTTATAATATAGGATCACATTCATAGGCCCTAAAGACATTTTGGAAAGGGAATTAGCCATTCCATTAAACTCTCTAAAAGCATGCTAACTAGAGATCACTGCAAAACACTTCTTAAGCAAACCAATTATTCTAATCCAATTCTCCAACTCAAACACTTGAACACCATGAAGCTCGTTTCCCTAATCAATGGCCACTTTAGAGCCTCCAAAAATTTTAATGCATAATATACCTTGTTTCTTTGCAAACCACATGAGGCCCCAACATCATAATAAATATTCCCTTGAATTAATACCTCTCCCAACTGCCATCTTGAGTTTAATGCAAACGAAATCCTTTGTATCAATCAATAGAACTTTATCAAACCCAAAATTGAAGGAGGAATAGGAACAATTTATGCGCCGTCGCTTAAGCGACGGCTAGGAGGATAGCCGTCGCTTAAGCGACGCTTATTCCCACCATTTCAAAAAAAAAATTTATCTTTCTAATTTTTGGTACGGTTAAAAGAAAAAATCCACGCGCCGTCGAAAAAAACCGTCGGATTTTGGATCGAAATGTAGTAGTGGGAAAAGGGAAGGATAATATGATTTAGGTTTGATATTGGGGGGTGTTTCTGCTGCAACTATCCCAAAAAAAAAAATTACGACCCCATGAAATATCTTAGTTTTACCACTTAAAGCATTTTGAGTTTAATTTTAATCCTTTATGATTTTTGTCCATCATGAAAAGTTCCAAAGTCTCTTTTATTTTACTAAGGAAGAAAGTGGTTTTTGATCTGCAATGGTGGATGGTTTCCCAACTTGGAGCTGCTACAGTGGTTGATTCTTCTTTTTCAAGCCGATACAGTAGATGACCGGTCATTTTCAAGACGCTACGACGGGTGTGTTTTTTTTTCGAGTCTCCAGCAGGTAAGCCCATATTTGCGTATCGAAAAAGTGTTCGATGTTTTTAACACTGCTATGATGGAAGAATTTTGAGTCACGCCCGCTATAGTGGTAGAATTCATATCTCATATTTTCATCTTGCCCCGGGAACCGCAACGACGGACACTTCATATTTATTTAGCTACTACGGCGAGTGCTCTATCATTTTTGGATCTCGGTCTTTTGAAGCCACTACGACAATAGTTTTCCATAGTCTTGACCGCTATGACATGAGCGCTTACAAGGGTGTTGCAAAATGGTTATTCTTTTCTTAAAAGACCCGTCATTGCGGAAGTCTTTCCCAATGCGATGCGTCTACGGTGGAGGCATTTCCTTGTCTGTTACTCGATTCTGGTAAGACCCACTATGACAAAGTTTGTTTAAACTTGGAGCTGCTACAGCGGCTGGCATCCTTTGTTCTCATTAATATGGTTTCAACTGTCAGGCCACAAAAGATATAGCAAGGAGTTGTGGAGATTGTGAGCCAGCAGTTGTGGGTGAAGTTAGAGTATTTGAGCCATCATGTCGGGGCTAGGTGAATGTTAACGTATGTTCTCCCTCACGATGCAAGGTTGTTTGGTACCAATGACATTTAAGCCAGTGCATGAGAATTTAGTATTTTTCCTACCATGGCTTAAGGTTTGTCCATCGACTGTAGTCTATTTATACCAATTGGAGAGATGTTGTTTACCGTCATTGTTACGGTGAAGAGTTGGAATTTTCATGGTGATTTTACCCCATTTTGGAGCTCACCAAGTTGGAGGAGTTGACCCATGATTCTTACATGGCATGTCTGCACTGAGTACCTCAATTGTGTGTTTTTTCTACCAGGTAGGATTTCACCCCTTGCTTCGGTCAAAAAGACGTTAGGGTTTGTTTAGTAAAAGATTGGGTAGGGGGTTATTGAGTTTAAAAGGTAGGATTTCTCCTGTTCTTGTTATTTTTAGCCATTTCCCATAAAATTTAAATCTACCCTCACTGCCATAGCTACCTATGAATTTAGCACAGTTTGACCGTAGGGTTTATTACATTGTTGCTTCAATTTATCTGCGTGCCTGAGTTTCACACTCTATGGGGTAGGTTGAATGCTCGCTTGCGGGAATTTTTAGGGTTCACCTATTTTTAGTTTCAAGAAGAGCTAGTAGATTTCAGGGCTTTATTTTTCGACCAAGGGATAGTAATCTGGTATTTTACCCTAAGGCATTGCCACTGTAATATTGAAGCTTTATTGCAACTATGGTAGGGGAGGGTGTTGTCAAGTTTGGTTTTTTTTCTCCTTAAAAGAACAAATACCTAAGCTACCATGTCCAACAATTTTCATAGCCCTGACTCGTGTCATATTCCCCCTATCCCAATGGATGAAAAATGATGGATTAAGACAAAATGATGTTTTTATTTGATTTGTTAATATATTCTTATTCATTTTGTTTCATGCTTTCATCTAGACACAGTTTTTCATGATGAGAAGATTAAGTCAGATGTGTTTCTATTGTAGGTACAACTTGCCTCAGACACCATGATGAAGAAGGGGAAGAAAAAGGATAAGATTGTTGATTACGACTCAGATTAAGAAGTAGCAAAAGCACCCCCACCAAGGATTGAAATTGTCTATGAAGACACCAAAGCAATGATGGGAGCTGAGCCCGAGTTCAAATCAGCCCAGATTCATCAATAGTTAGTTGAAAAGAAAGTTCTAGAAGTAGGGTTGGAGGATTTGGCTCTTTATGGTAGTGTGCTAAGATCCAGAATAACCAAAGTGACTACTAGACATGAAATGCTCCCTTGTGTATAAGTCATGGGATGGATTCTACCTAGGGTAGACACAATAGGAATGTTGATGAATGATATTGAGAATAAAGCTTTTGCATCCTACTCCCCCGTATTTCTATCAGTTGCTTACAGCTTGGTAGAAAAG
Source organism: Pseudotsuga menziesii (assembly GCA_001517045.1). Classification (NCBI taxonomy): domain Eukaryota; kingdom Viridiplantae; phylum Streptophyta; class Pinopsida; order Pinales; family Pinaceae; genus Pseudotsuga; species Pseudotsuga menziesii. Next base: position 78,878 of record LPNX010692860.1, read on the forward strand.
GAAGTTAGCGTGACCATAGAATGAGTGAAATGTTTGAAGTTTGACTACACTGCTAAGGCTAGAATGATTATTATTGATTGGAAAATTTTTAGGAACAAGCAGTCAGGAGAATATGAAACAACTCACTTAAAAACCCCTTACAGGCTAATAGTACTGTTGTTGAACAAAATTTATGGCAGAGCCGATGGGAGGTTCTACAAATTTGGCTAGATTGCACTGATATACCACATAGCCATGAAAGGAACAGTTTTCAACTAGGCTGACATCATATCCAATCATTTTTCTACCACTATGAAGGTAGTCGAGGAAGGTTTGCGCCTTAGCAAATCTGAATTTTACATGCCTTCATTTCTAGTAGACTGCATACTATACCGCCATCGGTTTGAAGGATTGAAGTGTACATGGAAGGGATGGAATTCCCCCATATAAACACATGGGGGCTTCACTTGTTGACCAATATCCTATCACGTTATTTCATATTGCGGGTTTTAAAATTATTAAAAATTGAACCAATATATTGCGAGTATTGGGGCGGATGAGGGGTTTAAGGTGAGGGTGGGTAGGGTGGTTTATAAGGATTGAGGTATAAAAAGGGGTGGGGAGGAGGTTTTAAGTATTGGGAGGGGGTTTCAACAAAATGAGTTTGGGTCAATATCTCTGGAAATTAAGGGTATTCTTTAATATTCCACGATCGCACGTGCTATGTGATATTTTCACTAAGTGAAGTCCCCGTGTATAAACAACCTATCAAATGTTGGGGGTGCAAAAGTATCATAATCATTATCAGGTGATCTGCAAGAAATTCTTGATGCCCTTATACAAGTTGATATTTCTGGAAGAAATCCCGTGTTTATATGAAGGATATTTAGAATCTATTAGAGAATATGGAGATTACTTTTGCATATAAGAAGCACTTATTTAAGGATGTATGGGGGAACAAAATATCCCTTATTACTACCTGGATATGCAACCAATTATATATCCCACAAATAAGTTGTTAGACAACTCTTTCTGAATAGATTTGGGAATGACATGTTCAATTTGAAGAAGGATGTTTACCCACCCTTACCATTTTATGTGGGAAGTTACAAGTTTACTAAGGTGAAGAATGCTCCTGAATTTGTCAAGCAGCTTGAAAATTTCCATTCTAAGGAGAAAGATTTTCATAGAAATGACTCACAAGGAAAGGTTGTTGCCTATAAGGCAGCACTCAAAGTAAATTTTGAGTATGCTGATTATGTAGATAAAGAATAATAAAGGTATAGGAACATTTACAGTATAACCTCTATAAATAAGAAGTGCAAGTTGAAGATAGTAGCAGGTGGGGAAAAAAATAGTGGAATCAACACTCTAGTTTTAAAGAGTCAAGAAGAGGAGGCTGCTAAAAAGGAAAAAGAAGAAAAAACCTGAAGAATGGAAGAAGGGGCTAGAAAGATCCTAGCTGAAGAAAAGAAGCGACAAGAAGAAGAAGAAGAAGCTACCAGGGAAAAAAAGTGGAAGGAGTAATCCATCAAGGGTGATATTGCTAAGCTGGAAAATGCTATAGCTCATGAAGCTTTGAATCTAGGACTAGAAGATGAGACCTGGAGGAAGTCACAAAAGAGAAAAGTAAGAAAAGAGAAGAATATCTATGTGGTGGAGAACAATAAAAAAGCCCTACCCAAGATAACCCAGAAAAAACCCCATCCACCTCAGGAACCATGCTTACAGGAGGACATCTTCCCATAGTTGAAATGAGACTAGTGCCATTTACCCCATCTAAAGAATATGATGTGGCATGTTTAGAGGACGTACAATTCAATCCCAAAATGAAGTCAATAGTGTGGAGAACAGAAAAGACACTGAAAATGGGAGACACACCCCTGGTCACCACAATAAGAGAGAGAATAATTGTAAAAAATGTTGAAGATAATCCAAAACAAATGGTTTCCATGGGCATTGCCTCTGGGTATGAAAATCCTCACAATATTGACAAACTGATAGAGACCCTTGAGCAGTTTATGGGAAAGATGGCCGAGATGAAAGATGTTTTGAAAAAAAAGGAGAGAGTATGCAGAGAATTCAAGAGAAAGTATTCAGATACTCTCTCAGACTATGAAAAGCTATAGCAAGATTACCAAATTCTGGGAGAAGAACATGACAATTTAAAGCAGTCCAACATGAGCCTTATTAAAGAAAAAGGGAGTTGGAGAATAAAATTGTAGAACTAGAAGCACAAATGTCTGCATCTAATCAGAGAGCAGAGCAATATGAAAATCAAGTAGCAGGATTAGAAGCTCAAAAGGGTTCTTTGGAGGTGCTATTAAATGAAGCAAATGAACAAAAAGAAGATATTGCACCTTTCACAAAGACGTCACTTTTGATAAGGAATAATATTTATCAAACATAGGTCCAGATCACAGAGGAGGTTTTGAAGGTGAGGAAAGTAGAAGCTTCTCTGGAAGAAATCTCAGTCATAGCTTCTCAATTCAAAGACAAGACTCAGAATGTCTTGGAAATCATTCAGACAAGATTGACATGGTTGGAAACAACCAAGGAGCCTCCAACAAATGCATCAGTCAAATATTCAAAGAGAATGTAGCTTGAATATGAATTGATGGGTTTTGGAAATAAATCCGGTGAGAAGTTGTTAGAGGCAGTGAAGAAAACTAAAGATTGGTGCATGGAGTTTTGTGAGAAGGTATTGGAAACTCATAAAAGGTGCCAAATATCATTAAAGAAAAGGTTAGATGGAATTCTTGGACATGAAGAACATTTGAACAATTACATGATAGATTGCAGGAAAATGAGTTGGGAATACAACTGATTAAGAGTTTGGACGACAAGGTGCTAAAGAGTGTATTTTCCCAAGCAGTAGTAAACAATTGTTGGTTGGAATACCAACTTCATTTACTTCCAGATAGAATGAATAACATAAAGGCTTAGGCTTCCAAGCACGAAGTTACCGTCATATATTTGGAGACATCAGATTTTGAGAAAATAGTTATGGATGCCATAGCCTAGAAGCAGTTTATTGATGAGCTAGCAGGGGCCACCTAAAGTGTTATTTGCCTTATTTGATACATAATAAACCTTTTTGTAATATTTATATTTATTGTTTTAATTAGTAATCACTAGAGGACAAATCATTTTGTAACCGAATTGTAAAGGAAGCCCAAAGGTCATTAGGAAATGTATAAGCATGAGTAGAATCGAATAAGAAGGGAATTTTCCATTCTCTCTTATAAAAGGCTTGATGTAAGAAGAACTATTTGTTTTTATAATAAAGGATGATTGATTTTCTTTCTGCTAGAGAAGGAGTTGTTCAAGTTTCAAATGCATGTTGTGTGGATGGTTGAATGTAGAATTATTTCTGTTTCAGCTTACTGTGCAAACCTGTGAGATCATTTTGACTTGTGAATTACTTATATGTTACGAATTATTTCCTATTATTTGATGAAGCTTATGCAGAAAATTGACTAATGAATGTTTTAATCAACATTGAGCTATCTCTTTGTTTATCTTCCTACTATATTCATGTGTTTTTAATTATGTTAGCTACATGTATTATTCTTTGTGCATATTATACTATACATTACTAAGATAAATATTAATTTTCTCCCTAGGGATAGGTTAGATAGTACTAGATAGGTTTAGCTTAGTTGATATTTGCTTTCTCTCATTGGGAAACAAAGGAGATGAGACAAGAGGTAAGAACCTATGCATCACATTGTGAACCATTTTCTTCTTAATTAACTCCATTTAGATTCTAAGAACTTGCATATCATTCTAAAATATAAAAATAAAATACAAATAAACGGTGGAGCGGTCCAAAACCAGTAAAACAAGCTTAAATTGTTACTTAACTTTATTATAGCCAGACCATAAACTGGACGAATTCCCCATACCAAACAATAAACGAGTTGATTGGGAATGGTTATTGGGGAGAATCCCTACTATCGGTACCTGGCAATTTCCAGGCATTAATTATTTTTGGCGCTAGAAGGAGGATCGCTAGTGCATGGCTAGCTGAAGGTGAAAGTAAAAACTCAATAGTCTATGAGATGGGCCACGATATAATAGAAGACATCAAAAAGACCAAAGCTAACATTTCTCTGTTTGAAATGTGTAGTCTACCCCAGTAGAAAAATAAACTTTTGGAGGCATTAAACCCTCCAACCAGTAAACCAGAAGAAAACATTTAGTCAGAAGAAGAAATCAGCAAAGCTAGCATTGGGGAAAAGTCCAAATCTAGGACTTTACCATTCTTGCTTACATTTGAAATTTTCAATCATAATGTGCACAATTGTTTGGTTGATTCAAGAGAATTTGCTAATGGTATGCCTTTGTGAGTTTGTAAAAGGATAAATGGCCAACCAAAGCCATCTGATGGCGAGATAATACATTCAAAAAGAATGACTATGGAAGTGGTAGGAGAAATGGAAGACGTGCTGATACGTTTATTTGTAGATGACAGAGTGTGTCAGTTCATAGACATTATGGTGGTTGATATACGAGAAGCTTATGGATTAATATTGAGCCGAGACTAGTCTATTAAAATAGATGCTTATATTGCAAGAGAATGGTCTCACTTGTGGTTTCCCTATCAAGGTAGTCATAATTAGATAAAGATAATGAGGGAGCCACATATGAGGAACAATGTGACTCAATTAGAAGTTAAGAATGAGCTGACAAAGTTTTTGCACCCTGTAATGGGAAATTATTTCATTGAGGTAGAACCAGGAAATTACCAAGATGAAGAATTTGTTAATGCATCAGATATATAGCCCGATCTCCTTTAGTTTTCAGGGGACGATAAGGTTGACTGTAACATAGTTAGTCTAGTTTTAGATGTAGACAGTAGAAATAACTCAATAGTTGCAATAGATAAGTTTTGGGTTTTGTACTTTGATGGTTAAAAAATGCAGCAAGGATCAGGAGCTGGCTATATCCTGATGGATCCAAAAAATAATAAACATTTTCTTTCATGTAGATTAGAATTTGAATGCACAAATAATATACTTGGATACGAAGCGTTAATACAAGGATTAAAAAAGGCATTTGAATTCAAGGTTAAGAATTTAAAATTCTATGGAGACTCTAAAATTATTGTCAAAGAAGTCTGAAATACCATCCATTGTTTATCTCCACATCTAAAAGGTTACCAAAGTGAAGTATGGGATTTACTAGTGAATTTCAATGCATTTAGTATACTTTCTATTCCTAGGCTAAAAAATGCAATGACTGATTTATTAGCTACATCAGCTTCCAAGCTTGTTCTAGTTGATAATCGATGTTCTATTGAACTTCTTTTCAGCCCTACTGTACCAGATAATATCACGAATCTAAGAGTGTTAGATGATGATCCACAGAGCCTATAATTTTTGGCAGATGAAGAAAGTGTCAAGGGAGTAGTAATTGATGAAGAAGAACATCAAGCAAACCTTCGAAGTAGAAAATTTATACCTAAAGGAGTTAGAACATTGGAAGGAATGTTCGACTTGATTAATAAGTTTAGAAGGCCAAAAAATGTTAAAATACATAGCTCATATATGCAATTTGAGCTAATAAATTTTGGGTCAGAATTTAAGCCTAAATATGTAAACTTGGGAAAATGTTTCTCACCACGAGAAAGGCACAAATTAATTAACTTGTTTAAGCAATACAAATACATCTTTGCATGGACATATGAAGATATGTAAACATACGATACCAATATTATACAGCATGTTGTTCCGATCAGGACAGTGGTCAATCCATATCAGCAACCATTAATAAAGATGCATCTGAAGTTGGAACCTTTGATTCAAAGTGAAGTGAAGAAACTGCTTGATGCAAGAAATATCTTCAAAGTTAGACATTCGGAACGGGTTTTGAACTTAGTACCAGTAAGTAAAAATTCTAGTGATATTAGACTTTGCATGGACTTTAGAAACTTGAATCGTGCCTCTGATAAATATAACTACCCAGTCTTGCCCATGGAACAAATCTTGTAGATCGTCTTTGGATCAGAATTATTTTCTCTTCTAGATGTTTTCTCAGGATACAAGCAAGTATTGGTAGCCGAAGAAGATAGATTAAATACTACATTTAGAACTAAGTGGGGGACTTTTGCATATAGGAGGATTCCCTTTGGACTTATCAATGCTCGAGAAACTTTCCATAGGGCCATGGATATATATTTCCGAGGGCTAATTGGTTGAAGTGTAGTAGTGTACTTGGACTACGTTACAGTTTACTCCAAGAAAAGAGATGAACACATGTTTCATTTAAAACAAATTTTTGAATGCTGTTGTGAATTTAGTATCTCTTTAAATCCAAAGAAAAGTGTTTTTGTTGTATTGGATGGAAATATTTTGGGTCATATAATTTCTAAGAAAGTAATCTCAATAGACCCAGAAAGGATTAAAGCAATAGAACAGATCCCTTTTCCCCACAATAAAAAATGCATGCAATCTTTTATGGGGACTATAAACTTTGTGCAAAGGTTTGTGCCCTATTTTTCTCGTATAGTCAAACCTTTTGAACAAATGGTTAAGAAAAGTGCGAAATTTAAATGGTCTGACTTAGAGAAAGGTGATTCTGGCAAGATTAAATCAGTAATAGCCCACACACCCTTTCTTAAAATTCCATATTTTGAGAAATATTTTATCTTATAGACTTTTGCTTTAGACAACTCATTAGTAGCAGTGCTTACATAGAAAGAAGAAGGGGGAGACGAGTACCCTATATCATTCATGAGCACTGGACTACAAGGTGTTGAGTTAAATAACCCCACTGTTGATCAAGAAGCATATGTAGTGTTCAAAGCGGTAAAGCAATTCAGACCTTATATACTAAAGAATAGAACCAAAGCTAGTGTACCTTGCCCAACAATCGGGAATCTTTTTGTATAGAAAGAGTTGGGAGAAAGAAGAGGGAATTGGGCTGGGCAAGGGACATGGGCTGTGCAAATTAATGGCTGAAAGCCAGGAAAATGTAGATAATGATTGGAAGAATGAGGCTGAGTTGCACATGGTTGATGTATGCCCCTTATTTACAACTGCAGAATCTTGGTATAGAGATTTAGTACACTATGGATACGACAAGGTTTTCTTCCTGAACATTGGAATTCCAATAAGACAAGGGATTTGTGCTTAAAATACGCACCCTACCAAATAATCGATGGAGTTTTCCTCAAATGCTTAGAATGGGAATATGCATCCAAAGTAGTCAAAGAATTGCATTATGGCCATGCTGGAGGTCATTTTACAGGAGATACTATGGCTCATAATATTTTAAGAGTTGGATTCTATTGGCCAACGTTGTTCAAAGATGCTCATGCCTATGTCAGAAAATGTGATACCTGCCAAAGGAGTGGTGGAAGACAAGCCAAAGAAGCTGGGCCATTAAAACCAGTCATTATTTCTGAACCATTCAAGCAATGGGGGATTTATATTATTGGAGAAATTAATCCAAATTCCTCATTACAACATAAATATATCCTCACAGAAATACACTAGTTCACCATATGGGTAGAAGCTATCTTGTTGAGAAAAGTAAACGAAGATGCAGTTATGGATTTCTTGCAAGATCACATGATAATCAGGTTTGGGGTTCCAATTTCATTGATTTTTTATAATGCAACTTATTTTTCATCTATTAGACTGACTGCATTTGCAAATGAGAAAGGGATTAAATTTCATTATTCTGCTAACTATTACCCATAAGGTAATGGGTTAGCTAAATCTACAAATAAAAATCTCATTCGAATCCTAAAGAAAAAAATGCTAGAGAATCAAAGAAGTTGGAACATAGCTCTCCCTATTGCACTTTGGGCTGATTGAGTCACATCTAAGAACTCCTTAGGTGTGTCACCCTACACCTTATTCTATTGGAAAGAAGCCATCCTACCTCCTAATATTTTGTTTCCTTCATCTCAACTATCCCAACTATCTACAGGATGAAATAGTGAAGTCTTACAAGCTCGAGTCAACACTCTCCTAAAATTGGAAGAGTCTAGATCCATGTCCAGGGAAATCTTTAAGCATCAACAAGAAATTGTGAAGAGATGGTTTGACAAGCATAAGTTCGAGAAAAAATAGTTTGAAATCGGTGATTTGGTTCTGAAGTGGGATCACCCACATGATGAAAAGGGTAAGAACACTGAGTTTCAACATTTATGGATAGGCCTTTTTCAGATCATAGAGAAGTTGGGACCCTCCGCTTACAATTTTTAGGATCTGCAAGGGTGGGAAGAGAACCTGCTAGTAAATGGTTTGGTTCTAAAACTTTATTTTTCTTAATGCTTTTGATTGTCTGTTTTATACATAAATAAATATGTTGATTTGTTATTTTCTTTGTAGGTAGTTTGATTATTATTATTATTTTTTTCAGTCCTTTCGAATAATCTAGCACAACCTTTGGTGAATTTGGGGGACATTGAAATTGTTGGAAATCTGAAATATTTTGATTTAAAAGTTGCTTAACAAATATGCATGTATCATCACCTAGATTATTTAAGTTGATAGACTATCTGAAGTGAGGTTATGAACACATTGAAATCATGTTTTAAACCCCATCAAATAATAACTAAGGATATAAGAGTCTAGAATACTATTATGGGGATCCATTCACTGCACATTAAAATATGTCCTAGGGAGCAGGCAGCAAAGAACCCATGAAAATGAGGCAAATTGAACAGATGTATCGTATTTAAATGATCCCATGCCGCAAATAAAATCCAAATAGCTAAAGAGTCAAAAATCATGGAAATAAAGCATACATAAGAAACATACTGAATAAAATCAATATTAGATAACATTACTCAAAGGTTCTTCTTTGTCCGTGAGATGAAAGAAAACTATATCTCACACAAAAGGACACTTTGGATAGAAGAACCTGCCATGTTTCGAATAAGAGAAGCAATCAGGAAGACACAAAAGAAAAAATCCAGAAAGCATCCAAAGAATGAAAAAGGCATGGGAATGGGGAACAAACAAATATATCTGTCCATACACTATTACGATCCTGTGGTGTTTGAACTAGAGGAAATGAAAAGGCAGGGATAAATGAACCTCACATCTTGGCCTCAGAAGAGTTATCTGGAATTTTGAAAAATAGTTACCTTATCCTAGTGGACCATAATCAATACTAAAGTTCATAACCTTACATTTCTAAAAGGTCTGGACATCTTAAAGAAACATTGAAGTTCGGGAAAAGTTCATTTAAACAAGAGTACCTCAAGGCAGCTTTTGATTTTTAAAAGTCAGTTTTCCAGAGATTTGTTTTCACCAGCCAATCACAAATTCTTGCTATTGCAACTATCCAAAAAACAATTTTTAGGACCCCTTCAAACATCTTAGTTTTACCTCTTAAATCATTACGAGTTTGATTTTCAGCCTTTAGAAATTTTGTCCATCATGAAAAGTTCCAAAGTCTCTTTTATTTTACTAAGGTAGAAGGTGGTTTTTGATCCGCATGGCGGATGGTTTCCCAACTTGGAGCTGCAATAGTGGTTGCTTCTTCTTTTCCGAGCCGATATGACGGATGACCATTCTTTTTCAAGCTACTACGATGGGTGTGTTTTTTGTTTCGATCCGCTAGCAGGTAGATTTTTAATTATGAACCGCTACAACGGGTAAGTCCAAATTTGTGTATTGGAAAAGTGTCTGATGTTTTTCACACCGCTATGGTGAAAGAATTTTGAGTCATGTATGATAGGGTGGAATAATTCATATCTCATCTTTTCGTATTGCCCCGAGAGCTATAACAATAGAAACTTCATATTTATTTAGCCACTACAGCAGGTGCTCTATCATTTTTAGATCTCAGTCTTTTGAAGCCGCTATGATGGTAGGTTTCCATAGTCCCAGCCGCAATGACCAGAGAGATTACATGGGTGTTGAGAAATCTTTCTCCATTTCTTAAAAGACCCACTGTTGCGGAAGACTTTCTCGATGCGATGCCGCTATGCCGAATGCATTTCTTTGTCCGCTACTTGATTCTTGTAAGACCCGCTATGGTGGAGGAATTTCTTTGTCCATTAATCAATTCTGGTAATACTCGCTATGACAGATTTTGTTTAAACTCAGAGCTGCTACAATGGCTGGAATCCTTTCTTCCTGCCGGGCCGCAAAAGAGATAGCAGGGAGTTGTGGAGATTGTGAGATGACAGTTGCAGGTGAAGTTAGAGTATTGAACCGCTGTGTTAGGGCTATGTGAATTTTAACTTATGTTCTCCCTCCTAACGTAAGGTTGTTTGGAGCCAACAACATTTAAGCTTGTGCATGCAAAATTATTATTTTACCTACCACGGCTTAAGGTTTGAACATCGGTTGTAGTCTATTTATACCCATTGGAGAGGTACTATTTACCATCGTTGTTACGGTGAAGAGTTGGAATTTTTGTGGTGATTTTACCCCATTTTGGATCCCACACATTTGGATAAGTTTACCTATGATTCCTACATGGCGCGTCCACACTGAGTACCTTGACTATGTGTTTTTTTTGCAAGGTAGGCTTTCACCACTTGTTTCGGTCGAACAAACATTAGGGTTTTTTACGTAAAATATTGGGTAGGGGATTGTTGAGTTTAAAAAGTAGGATTTTTCCTGTTCTTGTTATTTTTAGCCATTTCCCATCAAATTTAAATCTACCCTCACCACCATACCTTCCTGTGAATTTGGCACAGTTCATCTGGAGGGTTTGTTACATTGCTGCTTGAATTTATCTTTGGGCTCGAGTTTCACGCCGATATGGGGCAGTTTGAATGCTCTCCTGCGAGATTTTTTAGGGTTCACCCATTTTCAGTTTCAAGAAGAACTAGTAGATTTCGGGGATTTATTTTGCAGTGGAGGGATAGTATCATATGGTATTTTACCCTAAGGCATCTCCGCTGTAATCTTGAACTTTTATTGGACCTACAGTAGGGGAGGGTATTGCCGAGTTTGGGTTATTTTCTCCTTAAAAGTGAAAATACCTAAGTTACGATGTCTAATGATTGTCATAGCCCTGATTTGCATCATATGTCGCCTGTCCTAATGGATGGAAATGATGAAATAAGACAAAATGAGGTTTTTCTTTGATTTGTGAATATATGCTTATTGATTTTTTTTCATGCTTCTGTTCAGACACATTTTTTTGTGAAAAGAAATCTAAGACAGATCTATTTTTATCATAGGTACACTTCTCCTTAGACACCATGACAAAGAAGGGGAAGAAGAAGGATAAGATTGTTGATTAGGACTTATATGAAGAAGTAAGAGAAGCACCCCCACTGAGGATCGAAATTGTCTATGAAGACACCAAAGAAATGATAGGAGCTGATCCAAAGTTCAAATGGGGCTAGATTCATCACTGGTTGGTTGAAAAGAAAGTTTTGGAAGAAGGGCTAGAGGATTTGGCTCCTTATGATCATGTGCTAAGATCTGGAATAACCAAAGTGACTACTAGACCTGAAATGTTCCCTTGTGTAGAAGTCATGGGATTGTTTTTTCCTAGGGTAGACACAACATGAATGTTGATGAATGATATTGAGAGTAAAGCTTTTGCATCCTACTCCCCAACATTTCTATCAGTTGCTTATAGCTTGCCAGAAAAGGAATTTAGCATGACCACATAATGGGTTAAAGGTTTGAAGTTTGATTACACTGTTAAGGCTAGAATAGTGATGATTTACGGGAATAATTTTAGGAACAAGCATTCAGGAGAATACAAAACAACTCACTTAAAGACCCTTTACAGGATAATAGTAATGTTGTTGAACAAAATTTATGGCAGATTCGATAGGAGGTTCTACAAATTTGGCTGGATTGCATTGATATACCACATAGCCATGAAAGGAACAATTTTCAACTGGCCCAACATCATAGCCAAGAATTTCTCTACCACTATCAAGGCAGCCCAAGAAGGTTTGCACCTCAACAAATATGAATTTTACATGCCTTCATTTCTAGTAGAATGCATACGATACCGTCTTCGGTGTGAAGGATTGAAGTGTACATGGAAGGAAAGGAATTCCCCCACATATTCATCCTATCAGATGTTGGGTGTGCACAAGTATCATAATCATTATCAGATGATCTGTGAGAAATTATTGATGCCCTTGTACAAGTTGATATTTCTGGAAGAATGCCCATGTTTATCTGAAGGAGCTTTAGAATCTATTAGAGAATATGGTGATTAATTTTGCACAGAAGAAGGAACGTATTTAAGGATGTATGGGGGAACAAAAGCTCCCTTATTACTACCTAGATACACAACCAATTATATATACCACAAAGAAGTTGTTAGAAAACTCCTTTTTAAAGGATTTGGGAGCCACCTGTTTGATTTGAAGAAGGTTGTTTACCCACCCCTACCCTTTTATCTGGGAAGTTACAAGTTTACTAAGGTGAAGAATGCCCTCGCTGTTGAATTTGTCAAAGAGCTTGAAAATTTTCATTTTGGGGAGAAGGATTTTCATAGAAATGACTCGCAAGGAAAGGTTGTTGTTGATAAGGCAACACTCAAAGTAAATTTTGAGTATGTTGATTATGTATATAAAGAAGAAGAAAGGTATAGGAACATTTACAATTTGACCGTTGTAAACAAGAATTTCGAGTTGAAGACAATAGCAGGCGGGTAAAAAAGTAGTGGAATCAACACTCTAGTATTAAAGAGTCAAGAAGAGGAGGCTACTAAAAAGGAAAAAGAAGAAACAACCCGAAGAATGGCAGAAGGTGCCAAAAAGCTCCTAGCTGAAGAAAAGCAGTGAAAAGAAGAAGAAGAATTTGTCAAGGAAGAAAAGAGGAAGAAGAAGGAATCCATCTAGGGTAATATTGCTGAGCTGGAAAAGAATATAGCTCACGAAGCTCTAAATCCAGGACTAGAAGGACAAGACCTGGTGGAAGTCACAGAAGAGAAAAGTAGTAAAGGAGAAGAAGATCTATGTGGTGGAGAACAAGAATAGAGCCCTACCCAGGATAACCTAGAAAATACCCCATCAACCTCAGGAACCATACTTATAGGAGGACATCTTACCATAGTTGAAATGGGACTAGTGCCATTTACCCCATCTAAAGAATATGATGTGGCATGTTTAGAGGATGTACAATTCTATCCCAAAATGAAGTGAATAGTGTGTAGAACAGAAAAGACACTAAAAATGGGAGATAGACCCTAGTCACCACAATCGCAGAAAGAACAGTTGTAAAAAAACTTGAAGATAATCCAAAACAAATGGCTTCCATGGGAATTTCTTGTGTATGTGAATGCTCACAATATTGACAAATTGATAGAGACCCTTGAGCAGTTCAAGGAAAAGAGGCCAAGATGAAAGTTGTTTTGAAAAAAGAGGAGAGACTGTAGAGAATCCAAGAGAAAGTATGCAGATACTCTCTCAGAATATGAAAATATGCCACAATATTACCAAATTATAGGAGAATAACGAAACAATTTAAACCATTCCAACATGATCCTTATTAAAGAAAGAGGGGAGTTGGAGAATAAAATTGTAAAACTAGAAGCACAAAAGTCTGCAGCTGATCAGCCAACAAAGCAATATGAAAACCAAGAAACATGATTAGAAGCTCAAAAGGGTTCTTTGTAGGTGTTGTTAAAGGAAGAAAATGAACAAAAAGCAAATATTGCACCTTTCACAAAGTAGACACTTTTTCTCAAGAACAAGATTTATCAAACACAGGTTTAGATCGTGGAGGAGGTTTTGAAGGTTAGGAAAGTAGAAGAGTCGACTAGAAGAAATCTCAGTCATAGCTTCTCAATTCAAAGACAAGATTCGGAATGTCTTGGAAATCATTCAGAGAATATTGACATGGTTGGAAACAACCAAGGAGCCTACAGCAAGTGCACTAGTCAAAGATTCAGAGAGAATGTAGCTTGAATACTATTTGATGGGTTTGGGAAATAAAGCTACTGAGAAGTTGTTAGAGGAAGTGAAGAAACCTAAATACCTATGCATGGAGTTTTATGAGAAGGTAGTGGCAACTCATAACAGGTCCCAAATATCATCAAAGCAAAAGGTTTCATGGACTTACTGCACATGAAGAACATTTGAAACAATTACATGATAGATTGCAGGAAGATGAGTTGGGAATACAGTTGATTAAGAGTTTGGATGACAAGGTGCTAAAGAGTGTAATTTCCTAAGCAACAGTAAACAACTTTCAGGTGGAAGATCAGCTTCACTTACTTCCAACTAGAATGAATAACATAAAGGATCAGGCTTCCAAGCATGAAGTTACCGTCAGATTTTTGGAGCCATTAGATTTTGAGAAAATAGTTACAGATGTCATGGCCTAGAAGTAGTCTATTGATGAGCTAGTAGGGGCCACCTAAAGTGTTTTTTGTCTTATTTGACACATGGGGAACCTTTTTGTAATATTTATATTTCTTGTTTTAATTACAAAGCACTAGAGGTCAAATTGTTTTGTAACCGAATTGTGAAGGAATCTCAAAGGTCATTAGGAAATGTATAAGTATGAGTAGAACTGAACAAGAAGAGACTTTCCCATGCTCTCTTATGAAAAAGGATTTATGTAAGAAGAACTATTTATTTTTATAATAAAGGAGGATTGATTTATTTCTGTCGGAGAAGGAGCTGTTCAAGTTTCAAATGCATGCTGTTTGGATGGTTGAATATAGAATTATTTATGTTTCAGCTTACTCTGCAAACCTACGAGATTGTTCTGACTTGTGAATTACTTCTATGTTACGAATGATTTCCTGTTATTTTGATGAAGCTTATGCATGAAATTGAGTAATGAATGTTTTAATAAACACTGAGCTATCTCTCTATTTATCTTCCTATTGTATTCATGTGTTTTGAATTATGTTAGCTACCTGTATTATTCTTTATGCATATTATACAATACATTACTCACATAAATAATAATTTGCTCCCTATGGATAGGTTAGCTAGTATTAGATAGGTTTAGCTTAGTTGTTATTTTCTTTCTCTCATTGGGAAACAAAGGATATGAGACGGGAGGTAAGAACCTACGCATCGCATTATGAACCATTTTCTTCCTAATCAACATCATTTAGATTCTAGGAACTTGCATATCATTGCAAAATATAAAAATAAAATACACATAAATGGTGGACTAGGCCGCAACCAATAAAATGACCTTAAACCATTACTTAACTTTCCATTAGCTGGACCATAAACTGGCCAGATTCCCCATACCAAACAATAAACAAGATGATTGGGAATGGTTATTGGGGAGAATCCCTACTGTCGGTACCTAGGATTTTCCAGGCATCAACAAGGGAATATATAGAGAGAGGAGGGGGGTGTTATAGGTAAGGGGAAACATAGGGATGTGTGTGTGTGTGTGTGTGTGTGTGTGGGTGAGAGAGAGAGAGAGAGAGAGAGAGAGAGAGAGAGA
>LPNX010692860.1:94832-106370 GCA_001517045.1 Pseudotsuga menziesii
TTGGTGGGGTGGTAAGGGGATAGAGGTAGACATAGAGAGGGAGTGTTCAAGGGTTAGAGATATAGACCAATGGGGGTGTTAAGAGATTGGGGTTAAGTGGAGAAATGGGGAAAGAGAGTGAGATAGTGGTTTAAAAAGTGGTGAGATAGAGAGGAGGAGGAGTGGGTGCTAGGAAGAGTTGGTGGGGAGAGGGGCGACTAGTATGGGTTAGGGGGAATATTGGAGGAAGAGAGAGAAACAAGAGGGGGCTTTTAGTGATAGTAGGGGACATAGGGATGTGTGTGTGTGAGAGAAAGAGAAAAAGTAGAAGGGGGGTGGGTATTAATGGTATGGGTTGACTTGGAGAAGCACTTAGAAAGATATTGGAGGAAGAGGGGGTGGTTAGTATTCAAACTAGGGGGGATATTGGTGGGAGAGAGATAGAGAGGAGGGGGGTGTCAGTGGTAGGGGGAGACATAGGTGTGTGTGTGTGATATAGAGGGGGTTGGGGGATAGATAGTGGATGGGGATTAGGTGTAGTTGGATGAGTTGGGGAGTGAGAAAAGTGGATAATGGGTTAGTAATATTTGTGGGGGAGAGAGAGAGAGAGAGAGAGAGAGAGAGAGAGAGAGAGAGAGAGAGAGAATGGGTATAGTATCAGTAAGTAACAATTGGGGGAAATAGGGGTGTGAGTATGAGTTAGGGGAAATGTTGGAGGATGAGAGAGATAAAGGAGAGGGGGTGTTTTTGGTAGTGGGGGAAATAGGGACATGTGTAAAAATAATGGATCAATGCTATGACCAATGATGCTAAGAAAAATCACAGGAAATAGATCTTTCTACCAAGAATTCTCACAAGCATACACAGGAAAACTAGAGAGAAGAAAAGAGACTGAATCACATGAATGAAGAGATGAATATTGGTGTGTATCCTTTCACTAAATAATGATGAATAATAATGTACATAAATATTACATCCGTCATAGGAAAATCGAGTTGTATGGAGAAAACTAATAAATCTCAAAAAGGATGGCTTACCAAAATATAGCAAAACTTGCATAGGTGGCTAAAGCACTTCCCAAATCTATAAAGGACCTCACGAATTGGAAAAAGCATGAGTGAGTTTTCAAGGGAGATGGTAAAACATGCTAATCCTATTGAAGTATGGGTTGGAAACAAAGGGACCCAGTTTCCTAGTTCACTAGCTTTACCTTATCCACAAAAAAGCTAGAAAAGCTTAATAAAGCAGAATCTACTGTAAAGTGCTATATACTAATTCTGGATGGTAAAAATCAACCCAGAATCAGAAATAAAGAATTCCTGGGATATAGATGGAATGTATTGACTTTAAGGTGCAATTGGATCCCAACTAATTAAGCTAGTGGGTGAATAATTAATCAAATAATGATTAATTATTTTATCCTAAGTTATGAGTGGGTTTAATACATTCCAACACCCCCCCATAAGCATGAATTTATGATGGTATGTCAAAAAATATGGATGCATATTCATGCATATAGGGCCCAAAAACAAGGCTATGGTCACCCTTTAACAATTATTATGTCCGGAAAGCGAGGAAAGAGGAAAAACCACATGGGGAAAATCCTCCCTCATGATAGGACAAGGAACACAATATGAAATAATATGACTTCAACATATCTTTATCTTCACTTGAATGATCTGAATGAACTGCTTTTGGATGGAAGACTTATTGAAGAAATCATGAATTCCATGATCATGTACTAGAGTGTAGAACCTGCAAGAAGGAAGAGGAGAGACTCATTGTATCTCATGAACATATGAAGTAGGAGAATTATTTGAATGATTATTTCTTCTATAAAAATATTATATGAAAACATAATCTGAAATGGAAAATATATTTGTGCATACTCCTTCGCAAAGAGTACAAAAGTTACGACAATTTATTTCACACCCAATTCCCTGAATAGCTGCAAAATTGTGATGTGAATCACATGTCATATTCCGATCTGATGTTGCACTTATCCAGACCTGATATGAGGATGATATAAGTATGGTATATTAGAAACATTATAATATGGAACATAAAATACAAAGGTCTCAGTGACTCCATGAGGATATAGGGCTAGACTAGGAAAACTATGAGCAACTGGGGAATTGATAGGTGTAAAAATCTAACTAATGGATGGACATAATATCTGAACCATAAGTGCTTAGAACAAATCTGAAAATGTTTAATATCAGTCCAAATATGAATAAGGTCATGGATAACCAACCGCTGAAATATAGGAAAGACTTAAAACCATGTAAGATAAGTAACATTGCATAAGACACCAATGAGGAATCAACTAGTGAACTTGGGATTTGTATAGTCTTAGGATTATTCAGAGGTATTATAGATGGTATGGATGGTGGTATGATATGTGTCATGAAATGAATATCATCATGAAAAAAAATTCTAAATAAGATATATAATCTTGTGAGGAAGAGATGCTCAAAGACAAGTCAATATGTAGTGAAAAATCACATTTTTTGGGAGATGAATCTAGTAGACTGAGGGGAGGATTATCAAAGAAAGGATATGATACTTATGATTCTGATATATCAGAGACTAAATATATATTAGTGACATGAGAGAAATATAGAACTATGGCACTCAAAGAATAAGTTATATCACTTTGGAAGTGCGCACTCTGACATTGTTCTGAGGAATCAATAGGCTTTTCTAGTTCATGTGGAACTTTGATCTTGTGCTTCTAAACAAGATGAGACATGATTTCCATATTATCCTTGAAACACCTATTCTATGAATGAAAACCTGTCATGTCCCCATATTTTGGCACATTAAAAGTGTTGACCATGATGAAATTCCTAGGTTCTCAAATTGACATTAATTATTCTTCCTAGGAAAAATTTTGCTAATAATTATTTTGAGGCATGTATTTAATTTAATTTCATCCTGTTATTAATTATGCAATTAAATGATGTGGAAATAAACTTGTCAAGTCCAGTAAGAACTAGAGTCCAAAAATGTTGCCAAAAATGAGAAAAGAGGAATATTTCAAGAAAAGCGGCATAGCGCCAGAAAGTAGGATAAACTTGGAAAAGAAGAAATGTTCATAAAAGAAGGAAAGTGAGAAAAAGAGGAAAAATAAGGAAAGGAAAAGAAAATAAAAGAAATGAAAGTATGTCCACTCATGGGTGACCTATTCTCACAAGTCACCAAGCCAAGTAACTTGCTCATCATGTCAACATTAATTCTATAAAATAAGTATTCCAACTTCATTACTTAGTTTTGTTGATGATTTGATTTCTAAATGCTTATGTGAGCATTACTTCTGGGTGTTGTGCCTCAGACTAATGGGAGATGAGCCCGGGCCTTCCATTCCCCTACCCTTCCATCCCATTCTCTTCCATTGTAGGCATGGAGCGCTATCTTGAATACATTGAAGGATTATCATAGTTATTTTCAGACTCCATAAAGTTAAGTTTGAGTTCCAGTGAATCCCATGATTCACCTTTGCTCACAGCCCCTTGCTGGTCATGATTCAGGCATCCTGCCCCTTATTTTTGGAGCATCATTGTAATGGTCAGTAAATGATGTAATTCCTATTATTTAGTGTCATAATATTTTGCAAATTACATTTATAAAGTATAGATATCTCTTCCCATAGATATTCTTGTTCCAATTTTTCCAATAAGGCCTTTTTTTAATCAATGTATGGGGGGTAAATGAATAAAAATGAGTTCTATAAGAATTATTCCATGGCGGGGAAGTGATTGAAGAGCTTTTAAATTTTCAGAAAGTTTATATTTACCTTTGTTACAGTTCTTATGTTTTCCATAAATAAATTTGAAATGATTTAGCTGCTCCTTTTAGACCCTAGCTAGATTACTAGCTTTTAATAACTAGTTTTGCTAAAACTGATGTAAAACAAGTTCTGTAAACTCAAAATGATCCCCGTCACTTCCTATGGGTGATTAAAAGTAAAAAATTTCCATAAAAAATTATAGAACCATTTTTTTTAGGTCGTACCACCTTATGGGATCCTCCTCTGCGCAGGGTTTCCCTTGGCCAAAACTGCAAAAAAACCCAAATCCATCCCAAAATTCTCAGTACTGTCCAGAACTTAAAAAAACTGTAGAAAACCTTTAATCATGTTATTTAAATTCTGGAACACCCCTCTGTAATTTTCCAGAATCCCTTGGTTAAAACAGACCGAACTACCCTCATTTTCACGGTTTGGCTACCTAGAAGCGTGGTAGTAGGTTTCCGCAGAGCGGATTCTGAACCCTAAATGAAAAAGATATATAAATGTGGTAGGGTAGAGGGAATTCCATGTTTGAATGTATTTTTGTTTCTTCCCTCTATTCACTCCTTTTTCCTGCAAAAATTCTCAGGTGAATTCCCTAATTTGCCCAGTGCGATAAGGTTTTCAGTGAATTAAATTAATTTTAGAAATTTTAATTAAACAAATTGCAAAAAACTAATATTCTTATCTATACATCAGATCAGGGATATTACAGTGGTGTTAGAGCACTTTCCTCCACTCCTGTGTAAAGAAGGATCTCTACTAACAAATTTTGTAGATCACCAATTCAAGGGCAACCATGAGGGTTGTGCCAGTGGTTGAAGAGGATGACTTTGATCAGTTTGTTGAAGAAGAGGAGATGATCTATGTTAATGATGGGTTACAAATTTCAAGAGACAAGGATGGTTACTTTTATTACCATATGGAGTATTAATAAAGCAATGTGGAACTACCCATGGCTAATCCTAAGAAGGATTTAGCAAAGATGATAGATGCAACTGAAAACTTGCCCCACCACTACAAATAGTATCTTTCCTTGGGCGAAGTGATTTGTAAATACATTCATTTCAAATATTATTTTTATTACAGATTCGGATTCAAGCCTAAGAATGTATATGATGATTCTTTCAAGATAAACAAATCATCCACCACTTTATGACCAAAGTTAGAACAAAAATAACAATAACTATAGAAACC
The DNA here is from genome assembly GCA_001517045.1 of Pseudotsuga menziesii. Classification (NCBI taxonomy): domain Eukaryota; kingdom Viridiplantae; phylum Streptophyta; class Pinopsida; order Pinales; family Pinaceae; genus Pseudotsuga; species Pseudotsuga menziesii. Next base: position 99,799 of record LPNX010692860.1, read on the forward strand.
AATTTCATACATGGGTCTTGGAGTTGTTTCTTTTCTCAGCTTGATTTGAGGAATAGCCATAACTCCTTGTTTCATATTTGAACTTCCAAATTCTTAGTTGTCATGTGCAGGTGCATGGGGAGCATCTTTGGACGTTGATGTACCTGCTTCTGAGTCATCAAAGACCAAATTTAATTTTCATATTTTTCTTTGTCCTTCTTGCAGCCAAGACCAATTTTTTCAAGTGGGTATCTTCGGAAATCCAAGATATTATATTGGACAACTGAACTATCCTTAAATTAACAAATGAATCATTCTTATCACCTTTCTTTCTAATACCAACTACCTCCATTTCCAGCCTTTGTTCATATTGTTTTCTCCATTTCTTCCAATTGATTCTTAAATATTTCTTCTATCCTCTTGGCTTCCTCCAGCTGATTCTTCAGATCATGATTAGCCTCCCTAGTTTCTTCAATATCTTTTTGTTCTTCCTTTTGACTGATCAATTCTCTCTTTATTTATTCAACTTCAACATCCTTGTCTTTCATTTGATCTTGCAAATCTTTTCCCTTGTGTTTGAGCTTTTCAAGAAACAACTTCATTGTCATGTTCTTCTACTAAGATTCATTCAAGGAGTCCAATAATGTCTTTTTGAACTTCATGAAGTCACTTTGGTTCATATTTACTATGTTAATGAACCAATTGGTTCTAAGATCAATATTCAACAATGTGAGATGTATCTCATGTGTAACCTTTGATATCCCTTCATCTTCATCTGCAAGAACTTTCTTAATTTCATCACATAAGATATCATTACAATCACAAGATTTCATACCTTTACTGAAGTCCTCTTCTTTCTTATCTTAGTCTCTATTGATCTCTTCTAGGTACTCGTCTTCTGATTCCTAATTTGCATTTTCGGGTTTTGGTCTTTCCCTCTGATACTAACTCTCCAACTCAAACCATAGATATTTGGTTGAAGTGTACTCTCCTACACTTTCCTTCACTGAGCTGAAAATCCCATCCATGAGGAACTTCAAGAATGTAGCATTTTCCTTATTTTCTTCCTTTTGTGTAGGTGTTTTTCCCTTCTTATTTGATGGAGGGGGTGGATTGATCACAATCTCCCAAACAAAAAATTTCTTCATATATGACTTCATTTTTCTCCTCCACTCAAAATAGTCTATAACATCAATTAGATGCATGTCATTGCTTGATGACTCTGCCTTTTCTTCCATTATGTCTCCATGGATCTCCTTCAATATTTCCAGGCTTATGATGAGACCATCTATGATACCAATTGTTGTACACAATGGCCACACTAATATGGGGGGGTGAATTAGTGTGAGAGAAATTATAAACTTTTTACATTATTTTAATCAATCAGAGTACATCAATGATTATGTCATCAAATTCATAATCACAATTATCATGAGTCATAAGAACATTCATCACATCACAAGAGACACAAGTATATTTGTAATTTTGATCTTTATTTATTGTACATGGAAGAAAACAATCCTCTCGATTATAATCATCACCAACTGATAGAAAACAAACCAGCTCCGAAACAGGACCCAACCTCATTTTCTTAGCTCCAACTAAGAACGGTTTGAGGAGCCAATATTAGAGTGTAATATTCAACTTGCAATATTGATGCCAATATTTGATTGTCATATCTCTGTTGCTCAACCATCTATTCTCATCATCCTTTACTTGTAAATATATTCATCAATATCTGCTGCAACACTACCAAGTCATCAAGATCTGCTCATGAATCTCAGCTGCAACTTTGAAATTCATCAAGGTCTACTCATCAATCTCTACTACAACTCTTCTAATTCATCAATGTCTACTAATAAATCTCTATTGCTACACTGCCAATTCAAATATATAGCATCACTAATACTTGTTCATCATCTAGTCTTTTCTCATCATCATCATCAACAAGCCATCATTATTAATGGGTGCATCAATCATGCATCATTAGGTATCATCATATAACAAAGCACCATCACATCATCATGTACAAGTGTGCATCAAGTGTATAGGTTAGCATCATATTATATAGGTATTCTCTAATCACTATCAAAGCATCATCTACATAGCATGTATCAATATGGAATCATCATACAACTTCATCGTATGGTATCATGCATTATTGTACTTCCCTATATATGCACTACATATATTACCATATTATTATCAACATCATCAAGTGTCAATAAGTCTATATCTACAAGTATGTATACATCATTGTATACCTACATAGTATGCATCACTGTATGTGAACTATATACATCATTGCATACTACAAAAACTACTGCTCACTATCCACCATCCCTCACTGATACAACTCTGCATGGCCTGATCACCAACATTCTTTATCAAGTCATCAAGGTATTCATAGGTTAGATGCAGCTCTGAAACAATGACACACATTGGTAGTGAATCACAACCACCATTCAACACTGAAAAATATTGTAGCTCTCATCAAAGTAGAGGTGACAGTTTTAACAATTGAATGTATTCTACATACTCACCAATGGAGCTCTCACCGGGATGGAATCTAAAGAAAATGAAAAATATAGACTTCATTTTTAGTTCAAAACACAAATGAATACCAACATTCAACAATTGATAGAGATGAAGTTATGAGCTTCATTTTTCAACAGTTACCAAGTGAAATACACCAAAGAATGGAGAGAGCACAATGTGCTTTACCACAGAGGTCTTATAATAATTACAACGCCCACAACTCATATTAAATGAATAAATAATGAAAGAATAGATATTATGGGTTTGAAGCATTCATATGATAGACACCGTATTTATATGAAAAAGTTAGAGTTGTCTAGAGAGTGATATGCAACAAAGAAGGATCACTATATTCCCCATGGGTCTGATCACACCATCTCCCACTAGCTCCAATTTCATGGACAAATAGATGAACCATAATATTCACACATTTCACAGTAGAATCCCTTAACTCTTACCAAATCTCTTGGAGAGATATTTTGAAATGTCATTTCCAGAGGTCGTAACTCTTTAAAACATTGTAGTATGAAGTCTCAACTTTTGGTCTTTTAGAGCGAGTAAACATCATACAATGATCATGATACACAGGTCCAAATCACACATTCAGGAGATATCCCGTGCCATCAAGAAAAAATCATCAAAGTACCATGATGGTCTTTACTTCAACACAAAACAAAACACAACGAGCTAATTCACATTTTCAAATTCAAGCTCAGCGTGAAAATGAGAGTTCATTCATGAAGAAAGGTAGGCTAGTCTTCATGTCGTCCACGATAGTCCTCAGACAGAAGGTAGTAGCTCTAGGAGGATTATTTTGCAGTGCATCAACTTGAATCACATATATGTTTTACACCAGCTCAAGATAAGACTTCAACATTTAGTGGGTGAAATCGTGGGTGGTGACCCTCTGATCTGAGTTTTCCTCAATCCAACTTCTCTAGCGAGCTCATTCCTCTTAGTCTCTGCCAAACTATTCAAGAACATCAAGAATTTGAACTGTGTACAAGGTATTCTCCCACAAGCATCACAATCAACAGTTCACAAAAATGTCTTGCACAGTTGAATGCTCCGCAAAATATACCACAAAAATTTGGTTGTCCACAAATTTTATCTCTATCATAAGACCACCAAAAACCCTTAGTAGTTAGCGAGCTCATTCATCCTGATTTAATTGATTCGATAAAAAAAAGTTGGTACCCAAAAAAATGATTGCTACAAATCTGATCCTTCTCCTGAATTACTCATTATGCACAAGCTGCAAGATTCCACACACACCTTGGTTGGTTTCGTTTTGATGTTAGCATGTGTATTTATATACAAATTTAAGTGGGAAACCTTTATGTTACTCAAGTTTCCCTCAAGGTATGTATTTTAATTTTTATTTTGAATTTGAATTTTAAATTAAAATTTGTAATTTGAATATTATTTTTGACTTTAAACAAAAACTTCTTACCACTTCAAATGGTCAACCTTGGTGTCATTAGGGCTTGTATGTATTCCTTTTCCAGACCATCATAGTATCAACAACAAGGGTGTAATATGTGTCCAAGTTCCCAGTCATCATCATGTGTGCACCTTCATCTTCCTTATGCCCTAAGGCCATCCCCAAGGGTTCTAAGAGCCCAAATGCCCACATCATATTCATCAAGACCATTATACTATCTAGTTTGTGGGTCAAAAGGATACTTTAAGGCCTTCTTCATTAAGAAGGAGGATTCATGGGATTCTTCAACCACCTCAACCACACTACGAGACCTCCAAGGGTCAAGATATCACCTGTGAGGTTTCTAGGTCTTCTGTTGGGGTACCATGACACCGTTAGAGCATGAATGACCGCAAAATTGGTCATTAATGCTTCTCTAACCAATCTAGGGTTTCTCCATCATTTATGATGGTTTTAGGACCATCTGCTAGGTGTTCAACACCATCAGCATGGTCTTCAATATCTTTACCAAGGTGGTGGCATTAAGATCCAGTATCATGGGAGTAAGGACCTTGTCAAATGGGTACAAGGTGATTTAAGGTATAAAAACACTCTATAAAGGGTCCAAGGCACCATAGGTGGGACTTGGTGGCATCAATGACAACCTGTGAGGATACTGCAAGTCCATGTTGGAATCAATGACAATTTCGTTAACATTTTGGATTTCTTTGGCGTGAAGTTGCTAACAGAGGCAGGGAGGTTGGAACTCAACCTTGTACCATATCACCTGGTTAGTTTGGAATTTGAGTATGAGCTTCATGTACTTCCATATCTTTTTGTCGGTCAGATGATGGCAATTGGAAATTCTCCTAGGCGGTCTGAACAACATTGTCATCTTTGAGCATATGATCACCATGCAACGACTCTCTAACTTCATGACTTGTATACCCACATCCAAGTAAATATGGAAAGGTTTTAGGTGGTCTTAATTTATGCAACTACATTTTAATCCTTGATCAGTGCCATGTGGTGCTCGTTATTCAACTGCTATGGAGACTGAAGGTCCCTCGAGTGAATGCGTTTTTCTTTCCCTTGGGGATTGGTAGGAAGAATTGTGGCATCCTCTACAACCAGAATTGGTTGAGAGTCCATAGAGCATATTTGATTGATCATGTCATTTATTTTATTTTCTATAATTTCTTCAAGTATTTCGTTGAGTATCATCTTCCTTGCTGATTTTCTTTCTCGATTGCGCAAATTTCCCATCACCATAGTGATCAATGATATATGGTTCTCCTTAATGGTAGATTACCCAAGCTTGGTTTCTTTCTTGCACAATTCTGTCGAGATACTCCACCAAAATGACCAATGAAATATTTCCTTTAATGCTCCTCAATTGCAAGAAAAACAATGGTGAAGAAGCTCTATGGTGCTCCTCAATGGGATATTCCCCAATCTTGGTTTATTTATTGCTCAATTGTGTCTAGATACTCAAGTTAGGGGGGATATTGGGACGAATGTTTCCTTTTCTAGCTCCTCAATTGCAAGAAAAAAATGGTGCTCTATGGTGCTCCTCAATGGGAAATTCCTCAAGCTTGGTTTATTTCTTGCTCAATTGTGTCTACATACTCCACCAAAATGACCAATTAAATGTTTCCTTTGCTAGATCATCAACTGCAAGAAAAATAATGTTGGAGATGCTCTGGGGTGCTCCCCAATTGGAGATTCCCCAATATTGTTTTCTTTCTTGCTAAATTGTGTCTAGATACTCAAGCACAATGACCAAGATAATGTTTCCGTTTCCATCTCCTCAATTGCAAGAAAAACAATGGCAGAGATTCTCTATGGTGTTTTTCAATGGGAGATTCCCCAAGATTGGTTTCTTTCTTGCTAAATTCTTTCTTTCTTTCTTGATCCTCAATGTATACCATGCTCCAAGCAATCCTTTGAGACTTGTGGTGGAGATGGTTAATGAAATCAAAATTTTCTGAGATAATCTGATGACGAAGAGAATGAACGCATTGTCTGCAACCCAAAATCGCGTGCAGACTGTAAAAAATGCTTGAAATATTATCGAGTGTTTCTTGGAGAGGGATTGATACTATTTATACTAAGAAATAAGATGCACACACTATTATTAACAAAAACGTGTGCATGTTTCTACCATCTATAACACACATGTGTTATGCTTGAATAATGTTTAGGAGAATTTAAGAAGGTAGTTCCATGACAAAGGGATCATTCAATTTTTAGGGAGAATTACACCCAGAGAGAGAGAGAGAGAGAGAGAGAGAGAGAGAGAGAGAGAGAGAGAGAGAGAGAGAGAGAGAGAGAGTTTGAGTGGTATGGTGTAACCTATGGATGTGGCTGTGTGTGCGAGACACAAAGAGGGGGTTGGGGAATAGATACGGGGTTGGGGGTTAGAGGTAGTTGGATGAGTTAGAGAGTGAGAGAGAGTGGAGATGAGGTTATAAAGAGTTAGCAGGGGGGGATATTGGGGTGGGGCTAGTATGAGTTTGGGAAATATTGGGGGGAGAGATAGAGAGAGGAGGGGAGTTCTTAGTGGTAAGGGGGCACATAGGGATGTGTGTGTGTGAGAAAGAGACAGAGAGAGGGAGAGTGGAGGGGAGGG
>LPNX010692860.1:106873-119985 GCA_001517045.1 Pseudotsuga menziesii
GTTAGTTGTAAGGGGAGACATAGGGATGGATGTGTGTGTGTGAGAGAGAGAGAAGGGTGGGAGTCTTAGTGGTATAGGGTGACCTGTGGATGTGTGTGCATGTTAGATGTAATGGGATGAGTTAGAGAGTGAGAGAGTGCAAAGACGAGGTTAGAAAGAGTGAGGGGAGAGGGAGATTTTGTGGGGGATAGTATGAGTTATGGGGAATATTGGGGGATTGGTTAGTATGAGTACAAGTAAGATTTGGGAGGAAGAGGGAGGGATAATATGATTTAGGTTTGATATTGGGGGGTGTTTCTGCTGCAACTATCCCAAAAAAAAAATTACGACCCCGTGAAAGATCTTAGTTTTACCACTCAAACCATTTTGAGTTTAATTTTAATCCTTTATGATTTTTGTCCATCATGAAAAGTTCCAAAGTCTCTTTTATTTTACTACGGAAGAAAGTGTTTTTTGATCCGCAATGGTGGATGGTTTCCCAACTTGGAGCTGCTACAGTGGTTGATTCTTCTTTTTCAAGCCGATACAGTAGATGACCGATCATTTTCAAGACGCTATGACGGGTGTGTTTTTTTTCGAGTCTCCAGTGGGTAAGCCCATATTTGTGTATCGAAAAAGTGTTCGATGTTTTTAACACTGCTATGATGGAATACTTTTGAGTCATGCCCGCTACAGTGGTAGAATTCATATCTCATATTTTCATCTTGCCTCGGGAGCCGCAACGACAGACACTTTATATTTATTTAGCTACTACGACGAGTGCTCTATCATTTTTGGATCTTGGTCTTTTGAAGCCACTACGACAATAGTTTTCCATAGTCTCGACCGCAATGACAGGAGCGCTTACAAGGGTGTTGCAAAATGGTTATTCTTTTCTTAAAAGACCCGTTGTTGCGGAAGTCTTTCCCAATGCGATGCCGCTACGGTGGAGGCATTTCCTTGTCTGTTACTCGATTCTGGTAAGACCCTCTATGACAAAGTTTGTTTAAACTTGGAGCTGCTACAGCGGCTGGCATCCTTTGTTCCTGTTGATATGGTTTCAACTGCCAGGCCACAAAAGATATAGCAGGGAGTTGTGGAGATTGTGAGCCAGCAGTTGTGGGTGAATTTAGAGTATTTGAGCCATCATGTTGGGGCTAGGTGAATGTTAACGTATGTTCTCCCTCCCGATGCAAGGTTGTTTGGTACCAATGACGTTTAAGCCAGTGCATGAGAATTTAGTATTTTACCTACCATGGCTTAAGGTTTGTCCACCGACTATAGTCTATTTATACCAATTGGAGAGATGTTGTTTACCGTCATTGTTACCGTGAAGAGTTGGAATTTTCATGGTGATTTTACCCCATTTTGGAGCTCACAAAGTTGGAGGAGTTGATCCACGATTCGTACATGGCATGTCTGCACTGAGTACCTCAATTGCGTGTTTTTTCTACCAGGGAGGATTTTACCCCTTCCTTCGGTCAAACAGATGTTAGGGTTTTTTTCGTAAAATATTGGGTAGGGGGTTATCGAGTTTAAAAGGTAGGATTTCTCTTGTTCTTGTTATTTTTATCCATTTCCCATCAAATTTAAATCTAACCTCACCACCATACCTACCTATGAATTTAGCACAGTTTGACCGTAGGGTTTGTTACATTGTTGCTTCAATTTATCTACGTGCCTGAGTTTCACACTATATGGGGTAGGTTGAATGCTTGCCTGCGGGAATTTATAGGGTTCACCTATTTTCAGTTTCAAGAAGACCTTGTATATTTCAGGGCTTTATTTTTCGACCAAGGGATAGTAATCTGGTATTTTACCCTAAGGCATTGCCGCTATAATATTGAAGTTTTATTGTAGCTGTGGTAGGGGAGGGTATTGTCAAGTTTGGTTTTTTTTCTCCTTAAAAGCACAAATACCTAAGCTACCATGTCCAACAATTTTCATAGCCCTAACTCGTGTCGTATGCCCCCTATCCCAATGGACGCAAAATGATGGAGTAAGACAAAATGATGTTTTTCTTTGATTTGTGAATATATTCTTATTCATTTTGTTTCATGCTTTCATCTAGACATAGTTTTTCATGATGAGAAGATTAAGTCAGATCTGTTTCTATTGTAGGTACAACTTGCCTCAGACACCATGATGAAGAAGGGGAAGAAAAAGGATAAGATTGTTGATTACGACTCAGATTAAGAAGTAGCAAAAGCACCCCCACTGAGGATTGAAATTGTCTATGAAGACACCAAAGCAATGATTTGAGCTGAGCCCGAGTTCAAATCAGCCTAGATTCATCAATAGTTAGTTGAAAAGAAAGTTCTGGAAGTAGGGTTGGAGGATTTGGCTCTTTATGGTAGTGTGCTAAGATCCAGAATAACCAAAGTGACTACTAGACATGAAATGTTCCCTTGTGTAGAATTCATGGGATGGATTCTACCTAGGGTAGACACAATAGGAATGTTGATGAATGATATTGAGAATAAATCTTTTGCATCTTACTCCCCCGTATTTCTATCAGTTGCTTACATCTTGGTAGAAAAGGAAGTTAGCGTGACCATAGAATGAGTGAAATGTTTGAAGTTTGACTACACTTCTAAGTCTAGAATGATTATGATTGACTGGAAAATTTTCAGGAACAAGCAGTCAGGAGAATATGAAACAACCCACTTAAAAACCTTTTATAGGCTAATAGTACTGCTGTTGAACAAAATTTATGGCAGAGCCGATGGGAGGTTCTACAAATTTGGCTACATTGCACTGATATACCACATAGCCATGAAAGGAACGGTTTTCAACTGGGCCGACATCATATCGAAGAATTTTTCTACCACTATGAAGGCAGCCGAGGAAGGTTTGCACCTCAGCAAATCTAAATTTTACATGCCTTCATTTCTAGTAGACTGCATATTATACCGCCATCGGTTTGAAGTGTACATGGAAGGGATGGAATTCCCCCATATAAACACATGGGGGCTTCGCTTGTTGACCAATTTTGCTATCACGTTAGTTCATATTGCGGGTTTTAAAATTATTAAAAATTGAACCAATATATTGCAAGTATTGGGGCGGATGAGGGGTTTAAGGTGAGGGTGGGTAGGGTGGTTTATAAGGATTGAGGTATAAAAAGGGGTGAGGAGGAGGTTTTAAGTGTTGGGAGGGGGTTTCAACAAAACGAGTTTGGGTCAATATCTCTGGAAATTAAGGGTATTCTTTAATATCCCACGATCACACGTGCTATGTGAGATGTTCACTAAGTGAAGTCCCCGTGTATAAAAAACCTATCAAATGTTGGTGGTGCACAAGTATCATAATCATTATCAGGTGATCTGCGAGAAATTCTTGATGCCCTTATACAAGTTGATATTTCTGGAAGAAATCCCATGTTTATATGAAGGAGATTTAGAATCTATTAGAGAATATGGAGATTACTTTTGCCTATAAGAAGCACTTATTTAAGGATGTATGGGGGAACAAAATCTCCCTTATTACTACCTGGATATGCAACCAATTATATATTCCACAAAGAAGTTGTCAGACAACTCTTTCTGAATAGATTTGGGAATGACATGTTCATTTTGAAGAAGGATGTTTACCCACCCTTAACATTTTATGTGGGAAGTTACAAGTTTACTAAGGTGAAGAATGCTCCTGAATTTTTCAAGCAACTTGAAAATTTCCATTCTAAGGAGAAGGATTTTCATAGAAATGACTCGCAAGGAAAGGTTGTTGCCTATAAGGCAGCACTCAAAGTAAATTTTGAGTATGCTGATTATGTAGATAAAGAATAATAAAGGTATAGGAACATTTACAGTATAACCTCTATAAATAAGATGTGCAAGTTTGTTATACACCTGAGTGGCACCTCTACGTCCGAGTGCTGATATCCCTCATGTCGACACACAAAAGGACACTTATGGATAGAGGTTTTCCCTTGACACTATAGCTTGGTTTGTTAGGAAATACATTCTACCTTCATCCAGCTAGTTAATTTGCCATTTATCCATGTTGGGATGTACTCGCGACCCTCATTCTTGAAAACTCGCGAGTCATTCGCGAGTCTCCTTCACAGCAAGTCGCGAATCCTTGTATTCGCGAGTTGCGCTTATACAGAGTCGCGAGTCATTCGCGGGTTGCTCTACTACATACCCGCGAATGTGCTCCTTAACATAAAAACACAAAATCATGTGCTAATGGGAGTTTAGTTAAGTTATTTTACTTAATCTCCCTAACTGCTACAACTTCCCCAACCTTCAAGAACTCCCTTATTTCACCCATATAAATACAGGCCTTGGGGAGGGTTGTAGGGACTTACACTTTGGAGCAAATTTATGCTGGTGGATTGTTTATAGAAGTCTTTGGAGCAGTGAAACTCAGAATCCTTTGGTGACAGAGGAGTCCTTGTCTCAGATGTTTGGTTTTACTCTGAACTTTCTCATTATTGATAATAAAGAGATTACTTCTTCCACATGTGTCTTATATATCTTGGTTTGATAATTGTTTATGCTTTAGTATTTCATATTTGAATTAGCTAAACTGCTAACATATATATATGAATCATACTATATCTGGAAGATTGTCTCTGAACAGGTGAAAGAGGAGTGAGCCTTGAAGACTTTGGAAGTGGAGCAGATCGGAAGAGGACTAGCAAGGATCGAACGTCGGTTAACAAGTAAGTTCTTCTAACCCTCTTTCCTATTCTGCACTTTAGAAGTCAATTGTCTGCAAGTTTTTGAGTATGTTGGTAACCCCCGACCTACGATTATTAGGTGCATAATCCCTTACAATAGAACTGGCGACTCCGCTGGGGAAGCCTAGACTGCTGTAGGTCATTTCTGTTATCCTTACCAGTTTTGCTTGTGAGTCTGCTTGTGGTTTGTTATCCTGGATCTTGTTTACTTCAGTGTTTGAAAGTCTTCGGGTTTTTTCTTTTCTTTTAAGAAAATTTTTATACCCATTCGCGGGTTGTCCTACTGGACAGTCGTGAGTATAAATTTGCATTCGCGGGTTGTTATACTGCACAGCCGCGAGCATTCGTGAGTTGCACTGCTAGACAGTTGCGAGTACTCCTGAAGATTTGGATTTTTAAAAGAAGAGTTTGCTTGTGTCTTTTCTTGTTATATTCCTTGTTTTCTGGGAAGACTTTCTTTAAGAATGCTGTAGAGTTTGCTTGATTGCCTCAGGTGATCACATCTTAGTGCTTTTTGAAAGCCATTGAGTCTTTTTACTTGATCTATTTACTGTTTGCATCCTGAAGCATTTGGCCTGTTTGGGTTCTTGGTTAAAGTGTCTTAGTCCAGATCAATGATCAGGGTCTTGGACTCTTTTTTTCCAGTCTGCTTTCTGACAGTTGCTGGTTTGCATTTACCTTTTTAAGTCTACATTGGTTTTGTATCATTGTTTGCACCCAAGCTAGGTTCCTAGCCTGCTTCTCTTGCTGGTCTGGTTGTTTTGTCAGCCTGTTTGTTTCAGTTTGTGTCTTGTATACAGTTCATAAGTTTCAAGTTGACTCAAACATAGTGCATTGTAGATGCATAGTAGTTTCTTTGAGCAATTTTTAAAGTGAAAACAAAACATAGTTAGTCTTTTGCATTGTAATTTTTGCATAACTAGTGTTTGCTTCATTTTAAAAATATATAATCTCAGAATATTACAAAAACATAGGCTTAGTTTCTCTTATTAGTGCTTTAGTTCATCAATACATATTTGAAAAAATGAAAAGAAGTTTGTTTTATAGTAGTAGTTTGCTTTGAAAACACTTTACTTTCATTTATTTCTTGTTGAGTCAAAACACCATACAGTACATCACTTCCACTTCCTCTTGAGTAAGAAACAACCTTAAAATAAACGCATAAATTAAAATTTATTAGTAATTTTTATTTTTAGGGCCTTTTCACCTACTAGCTTAGGCTAGACTTGTGGGCTAGGGAGTGTAAACTTCCCACAAGTTATAAACTCAGACATAGTGGACCGTTCTTTAGGTAAATCCTTGATTCTATCACTGTATTTGGGAAGCTCCTCTCAAACGGTAGTTAAGCACTAGGCTGCGTGGAGGCTTGGACAGAGGGGATAACCCCCCGAATCCTTGTCAGAACGTAAACCAAGACTTTTACGCATCTGGGGATTCTGTCCTAGACAGAGTTTCAGGCTCAGCTACCCTGCCCATGTGTATGAGTTCGGCTGATGACTATCCCCCTAGACAGCTGGTATTGTCAAGGTAGCCTTAGTCTCTTGTCTCTGTAGGGTTCATACCTAGGTAAATCGGAAGGTTATTTCTGGTTCACCTCGAACGGGATTGGAAGGTAACCCTTGTGGAAAGTGCAGGAGGGTGGTGGGTGATTCCTCCGCTTGTGCCTGAGAACCCCTCAAGGACGCCAAGTAACTGTTCATCAGCTTTCTTCGGGAAAGCATATCTTTATACCCTGGTTTGATTGCTTGAGACTCTAGGATCTTTTTAGTGTATGCTCTATGGATTTGCTTGTGCTTAGTTGACCTTAGGGTGTGATTAGTCTAATTTTTAATTCTGGAGGACCAACTTCTTAGAAGGTCAAGAAGGTTGAGAAACCTTTCTCCTCTCACTGCATTGGAGCCTCCACCTTTACCCCAAAGGCGGAGATTAGGCACAGACGGTTCTTTTGAACCAGTAGGAGTAAGTGAGGTTCTTGGTGAACCTTAATTGATAGCTAACCGTTTTGATTTTGACACAGTCGAGATAGAAGAATTGTAGACTGACGAGTTTGCAAGAAATTTTAACTCTCCCTTGACTGATCTTAACGATCCTGTGATTGTCCAAGTTAGACCTTTCAGTTCACCAGTAGTAGGTGTCCCTTTGATTAAAGTCATGTCTTCTGCGGAAGAGAGTGCTTTTGTGTTTACCTCAACCCTTCCGGTTGAAGGGGTACTACCTCCCCCGCTTAGTGCTCCTAGGTCTAGTTTGCCTTCTACCCTTTTGACTCCAGTGAGCTGGGTGGTTCAACCACCGATTCACTCCAACATAGGAGGTATTTCTGGTAACACGTTTGCTGGGATCCCCAGTATACCTACCATTCCATCTTCCTTCCCTTACACTACTCAGAGTGGTCCGGTAGGATCCTCGGCTTATGTCCAAGGATTTCCTTGGAATGGGGGGCATATTCCCCCATCCATTCCATATGTAGGTCCACCTCCTTCATATGTAGGAGTGCAGTTTGGAGGCAACACCTCTTATGGGCAGAGCTTCCATACCCCTATTTCGGTCCCATACTCGAGCTCTCCCTTCTCTTTGTTTAGCGGAGGGATACCTGCTCCAGTTTTTCAGACCCCAACTTCTATGGGGATGGCCCAAACCACTTACACTGCACCTCCCACCCAAAATCCTGTGGCCTACGGATGAAATTCATTTCAAAGCAACCTTCCCACTTCACAATCGGTGTCAAGGGGAAACCCCACCTTTACCTATGGGAATTCGGGGGTTGGACTCTCTAATCCCCAAGCTGGCACACCTAGTGCATCGGTTAGGCCCAAACTTCCTTTTCTGGCAACTTTGAACTTTCCAGACTTATCCAAATTGATGAATGATCCGGTGAGGAATGACCCCTTGTGGCCACCTGTTCCCACCAAACTGCCCTTGGACATCCCTAAGTTCGAAGGTAAGGCTGGTTAAGATCCTGGGGCTCATGACACCACCTTCCATTTATGGTGTTCTTCCAACTCATTGAATGAAGATTCAGTGAGATTGAGGCTGTTCCAGAGGACCTTGACTGGAACTGCGGAAAAAATGGTACATTGAGCTGCCTTCTACTGCTTTTAGTAGTTTCTGGGACCTAGCTAGTGCTTCCCTCAGTCACTTTCAACTTCCGGTTCGTTACAATTTCAGAACGGATTTGTTGTCCACTTTCAGAAAAAACAAGGCAACCCACATCTCGGATCATATCCAAGAGTGGAGGAGGCGAAAGAGTCTTATCAAAGCTACCATCTCTCCTGAGTTTCTATTAGAGTGGTTCCTTAAGTCATTGTTGCCATACATTTCTAAGGATATTTCCACATCAGGAGTGACTAGTGAAGAAGAAGCCATACTCAGGGCCCATCAGTTGGACTTGATTTGTTCACAGTCTGGGATTCTATATGAAATCATCCCTGAGGCACAAAGGCCTTCACATGAGGCCGAGAAACCCAAGCCTGGACCCCATGCCGATGGTGTGGTTGGGTTCGTAAACTCTCCCACTATAGAGTCTTTGACAAAACAACTTCACCAATTGTCTGTCAAACAGTCTACGGCGAAGGCAGCAAAGGCTGCCCCCTCCTCCCAAAGTGCAAATGTTTTTGCACAAACCTCTTCGAAGGGCAATCAGCAGCCCATCGGGAAGAAGAAGAAAGGTAAAAAGGGAGAGGGAAACCAAAATCAAAACAAGCCAAAGCCCGCAAACAATGCTGATGGGGGCAAAAAGGAAAAGAAGAAAGTCAAGTTCCCTTGTAAGTTGTGCCAAGGGGACCACCTTACTCATCTTTGTCCCCTCACGGAACAAGCTCAGAAGCTGTTACAAGCTCAACCGCCGGCTATCCTGAAGGATCCATTTCCCCAAGGGCAGAATTCTGCTTCAGCTTCTATCGTAGCAGGGGGCACTCAAGCTGCCCCTGACCCCAATTATATCAACATGGTTAGATCCTCAACTTTGTTACAAACCAAGAACAAAAACTATGAGAAAGAGACCGATGAGAAGGGTAAAGCTGTAGTTGAATCTTCCAACCCTCTCACTATAGAGAAACCTACGGAAATAATGCCAAAGATACCCAAAGGTGTCTTTAAGAAGACTTTGCATAACCCAAATGCCCGAGCCGCTTCTAACTACTCTGTGGTTGAAGACTTGGCTCAGAATCCGTGTGCAATGTCAGCTTTGGAGGTGCTACAGAGCTGTCCCACTCAGCGGAATGCCCTCTTAGCAGCTTTAGGTAGCATGGACTCTTCGAGTCTCTTAGCGAAATTTAATCTCTCTGATGTTAAAATTTGCCTCCCTTATCATGTAGCTCTATCGATAGATGTTTTCCATGGTGGTAAGACCATTGGACGAGCAGTTGTTGATGAAGGAGCCTCTACTTGTGTTATGTGCCTGGCCTGTTGGAAAGCTCTTGGATCCCCAGAGCTGGTCCCATCAACCACTTTACTTACTGATTTTGATGGAAGGTCTTTCCGTCCACATGGTATCCTACCAGCTTTTGAAATTAAGTTGGCTGGAAAATCAGTGTCTGTTGAAGTCGAAGTGATTGATGCTCGATTGGACTACAATTTACTTCTTGGTAGGAATTGGACTTATGCAATGTCTGTTGTTGCATCTGCTGTCTTTTGTGTCATGGTTTTTCCACATGAGGGCAAGGTGGTCACTGTTGACCAACTTGATTTTACTCGAAAAGGCCGCTTAGAGTCTAAAGATTCCACTGTGCCATTGGTTGATCAAGCCAAACCTGCTACACAGAGCTTGGGGGTTGTAATGTATGCATCAATGATGGGCACATTCGATATTCCAGATCCAGTCCTTTATATCGGTTCTACTACTGTATGGAAGTTCATTGATTCGGTGGTCGATAGGACTGATCCTTGGGTCCTCCCAACCCCTCAGGAACCGGAAGTGCCCTTATCTGCAGTGGAAGTGGCGTATCAAGCTATTACCCAAACCATTGTAGATCCCATTCCAGATCCTCTTACAGTCTCAGATGATCTGGAAGAAGTCTATATGCCCACATGGGCGGAAAACTCTTCACATTCCATAGATTTCTTAGACACTGTTTTACCTTCTGATGAAGCTATTCTGGAAGCTATGTGTTCACGTGATAAGATATGTGAGGATATTCATCACCGATCTTATTTCCTTCCAGAGCTAAGCAAGATAGAAAACCAAGAGTTTCATGTGAGACTGTCGGATGATGTTGATACACCTATCAACCCTTTACCTAGGGAAGGAGTGTTTACCGAGGGGAATATGGCAAACATTTCCGCCACTATACCGATCAACATCTCTGTAAAGCCAGATGTTGTGGAAAATATCTATATAGGTGCAAACTGATCTCTAGAGGAGATTGCCATTTATACTGCCCTTTTCAAGGAATTCCGTGATATCTTCGCCTGGTCATATGAGGAGATGCCAGGAATTGATCCATCTATTGTTCAACATGAGATCCCAACCTATCCTAATTCCAAACCAGTTCGGAAAAAATTATGCCCCGTGAACCCGCGTAAAGTGGCGGCTATGAAGGCAGAGGTTGAAAATCTATTGAAATCAGGTTTTATATATCCCGTAGATTTGACTGAATGGGTGTCCAACCCAGTTCCTGTTGATAAAAAGAAAGGGACTAATCGCGTTTGTACGGACTTTCGAGACCTTAACAAAGCCTGTCCTAAGGACAATTACCCCACACCATTTATTGATCAGATCATAGATGCATGTGTGGGTAGTGAGGTATTCTCGTTTATGGACGGTTTCTTCGGCTACAATCAAATCCAAATCAAACCGGAAGACCAGCATAAAACTGCTTTTCTTTGCCCTTGGGGTACATTCGCGTATAGAAAAATGTCCTTTGGATTGAAAAATGCAGGGGCAACCTTTCAACGAGCCATGAAATTTGCTTTTCATGATATAAAATCCATTGCCGAGCCCTACCTTGATGATCTTCCTGCTCATTCTCACAAGAGGATCCAACATCCAGATCATTTATGGTTAATTTTTGAGAGATGTAGATACTATAAAATTTGCTTGAATCCCCACAAGTGTATTTTCTGCGTCGAATCAGGTAGATTGCTTGGATTCATTGTCTCTAGTAGGGGCATTCAGGTGGATCCTTTAAAAGTTGAGGCCATTGTAAATCTGCCTCCTCCTCGTTCACTTAGGCAACTTCAAAGTTTACAAGGAAAGTATAACTTCCTTCGACGTTTTATCGTTAATTATTCCAAGATCACAAAAGGTTTCATGCTCCTGCTTAAACAGGACACCCCATTTGTATGGGATGAAACTGCACAACTCGCGTTCGAGGCATTGAAAAAAGCCTTGTTGTTGGCTCCTTTATTACGCCCGCTAGATTATTCTAGGGATTTTTTATTATATCTGGCCGCGTCAGATTCTACCATTGGGGTAGTGCTAGTTGAGGAGGATGACAAGCTCATTGAGCATGTTGTCTATTATCTTAGCCGTGCTCTGGTTGGACCTGAGCTTAAGTACTCCCACGTCGAGAAGTTAGCCTTAGCGGCTGTTTATGCTGTACAGAGGTTACGGCACTACATCTTACTGAGGACCACTACTGTAGTGGCGGATGTAAGCCCTTTCCAATATGTTTTATCCCAACGGATTGTTGGGGGGAAATTCAATAAGTGAATAGTCATTCTCCAAGAGTTTGACTTGGTTTTCCAATCCACTAAATCCAAAAAGTCCTTAGTTTTTGCCGAGCTTATAGCAGAATTCCCTATGGAAGAAGATGTAGTTGTTGAGGATGACTCATTCCCAGATGAGCACATCTTCCTTATATCCACCTCTGATCGTTGGTATGGAGATATTCTTATATATCTCCAGACTTTGAAGTATCCTATCGCTTACTCTAGGGAAGACCGACGCAAGTTATGCCTTCATGCTAAAAACTACCTCATTATAGGAGATACATTATATCGATGAGGGGTAGATTCCTTCTTGTGCCGCTGCCTTACTCATGAGGAAGCGACGATTGTCCTAAATGATTCCCATAGCGGAGCGTGTGGGGGTCATTTATCTGGGTTAGCAACGCCCCAGAATATATTACGTGCCGGGTATTTCTGGCCCACCATCTTTAAAGATTGTGTGGAAGCTGTGAAACGCTGTCATCCATGTCAGATTTACACTAGAAAAATGTGGTCACATCCTGCTCCCTTGTTTCCCGTTGTCTCGGTAGGCCCCTTCATGAAATGGGGGATAGATTATATGACATGTAAACCATCCTCGGATGGGGGGCATAAATACATCATTTTCGCTGTCGACTATTTCACAAAATGGGAAGAGGCAATGGCTACTTTCAAAGACAATGGGGAAACGATAGCTTTCTTCATGTTTAATCAGATTATTGCTAGGTTTGTTATTCCCAAAGTGATTGTCACTGACCATGGTAGTCATTTCCAAAATCACATAATGACAGAGCTTACCACCATGCTCGGATTCCGACAAGAACATTCTTCTCCATATTATCCGCAAGCAAATGGTCAGGTTGAGGCTGTAAACAAGACTTTAAAAACTATACTTAAACGTACTATTGATGCAGCCCGCTTGAATTGGCACATCATGTTATATCCTGCTCTTTGGGCTTATGGAACCAATGTCCAAACTGCTACAGGTTTTTCCCCCTTCACACTCGTTCACGGGGTGGAAGCTATTACGCCGATTGAATGCGAAATCCCATCCTTGCAGATAGCTATTCATGTGCTACCTGACACAAATGAGCTTGAGGAACGGTTGCTCCATTTAGAACACCTTGATGAACAATGTAGAGATGCGTTGATTGCAAATCAAGCTCATAAGAATAGGGTTAAATCTCAATATGATAAAACAGTCAAACCTCGGGTTTTCTCTGAGGGGGAACTTGTCTTGCTTTGGGACAAAGATAAAGAACCCCTGGGGGCAGGAAAATTCAAGGCCATGTGGTTGGGACCCTATGTTGTGTCTAAAGTTTTGAGTAAAGGCACATATGAATTAGTGGATTATGATGGGAATAAGCTACCTGAGCCTAGAAATGGGCTCTACCTGAAGAAGTACTATGCCTAGTCTTAGCACTTTTTCTTGTATATTAATGTATGTATTTTTATGTATATTAGGTTGTTAGTTTCGTTTTTTATATTATCTGCTGGTTGTTGTAGATGTCTTCCGATATGTATGTAGTTTTTGCTGATGGTGCCAGCTGTCACACTTGTAACCTTGCTTCAGCAGCATGGGTTATCTATTCCCCTTCAGGACAGCTTGTTGCCACGGGTGGCGCTTGTCTAGGTCCTGCTTCCAATAATGTTGCTGAGTATAGGGCTGTAATTGAGCTCCTATGGGATGCTTTGCACGAGGCATCACCCAACTTGAAGTCCGTTTGGATTCTCAGTTGGTTGTTTCCCAGCTCAATCGAGCTTATCAGGTGCGTAATCCTACATTGTTACGTCAGTTCAT
>LPNX010692860.1:120232-140969 GCA_001517045.1 Pseudotsuga menziesii
ACAAAATATTCAAAAAGTGGATCATCATCCATCAAAATGCCCTAAAACTAAGCCTACCCGCCATGGCCACTGGGACCTCCTTGGTCCCTGTGATCTCTGTTCCCCCTAGCTTCCTCATCCTCCTCGGCTTCGGCAACCTCCACCGC
Organism: Pseudotsuga menziesii; assembly: GCA_001517045.1. Lineage (NCBI taxonomy): Eukaryota > Viridiplantae > Streptophyta > Pinopsida > Pinales > Pinaceae > Pseudotsuga > Pseudotsuga menziesii. Next base: position 120,379 of record LPNX010692860.1, read on the forward strand.
ATCCTTGTATACACATACTGCTCTAGCTACTCGTCTGAAAAGACGTAGCCAGGCTGGTGGAACCCCAACTACTAACTACTGCATAGCTACAGGGAGATGCTCTATCCGTATTGTAGGTAATCGCTCGCTCATCCTTCCTAGCTTCACCTCGAGTACTCTGATCAACCCTGGGTCTCCCCCTGCAACAGGACGTACGAAGGTACGTGGGTGACCTTCAGGGCGGACTGGTCCAATATTTGCATTTTGACACATAAATAGGGTTTAGACTTGTGCATATGTATATATCCTATCATTTGAAAATCCATAAAAATTTGATAATGATAAAAAATAAAAAATGACTTACCCATCTCTCCCCATGCTCCTCCTGGAGGGAGGACTAGGTCGGGATCACCTCAGAAATCTAACTCGGCGTATGGAAACTGCTCCAACGCCGGCACCTGCCATTCCCACCATGTATAGAAATCATCATCATACATGTTATGTACTACATCTCCTCCTCCTTGACGGAGGAATATATCTGCCCACCGGCTCAGCCTTGGCTGCCGTGGATGAAGGACCTGTAATGGTATAGCAGGGCTCATAGCTGGCACCCTCTCAAAGAAGAACGCTACCAGTATAATAGCATAGCCAAAGTTCTTCCGTCTTCCCCTCCTACAGTCGGACAATTGCCTCCTCATGATGGGGGAAATTCCCGTACACCAATCAAAGAGAGTACCTCTAAAGCAGTCCACCGCCACTCTCATCTGAGTCCTGGTGGCCATGTGTAACCCTACTAACCCTGAAAGTCTGACAATGGTACTGGCCAATACCTGAAGTGTAAGATCTTGAATATCTGCAATGAGAACGCTGCTGCCTTTCTTTTGAGTACCAGGACTGCAGAATACATCGATATAGTTCTGGACACTCAAGGGGTCTCCACCCCTGCCAGTGCCTTCCAGGTTCACTGGTGCTCCCCGATGTGACAACCTGGTTATGAAGTAGATGTCTTGTGTGGTAAGCTCCAAAGTCTCACCTTGGATATTGAACATCCCCAGGTCATGGTCCCAATAATGGACTAAGAACTCTAATATGCGGACATTGGCCCGCATGGGCGATGTGCAAAAAAAATTGAGAAGCCCACTAGTCCTCAATGCTTGGATAGTAGGCAGGCTTTGGAGAGCCGCTTGATCCATCACTTCATGTTCCCTCTCTCTCCACTCCAGCACCATGTTTTTCCTGACAAAAACATACAATTTGATTCAGTATTCCATAATAAAATTTAAAAATTTTGACTATTTTTAAAACATTTGACCTATCACGCAGTATTCGCGACTGTCCATTGGGACAAGTCACAACCCATTTGTGACTTTCCTGTTTAGCAACTCGCGAATGGAACTCGTATTCACGACTATTACACTTAGCAACCCACGAATACATTTTGCCACATTTTAGGTTGATGAAAAATACTGAATTAGCCCCTAAATTCAAAATTTGTTTGGATCAAATTGAAGAGCTAAGGGTGTAGATTTACCTAAAGCTGACGGTTTCTGAATCCGACGGTCCAATTGTCCACAACGATCAATCAAAGATAGAGGGTAAACTTTCCTTTTTGGTTCAAAAAGTGCAAATGGTATGAAATGTTTTGATTTTCAAACTATTAATAGAAATAAAATTTCGTAAAGTGGGTCTTTTTATATAGTTTGAAATGACAATTGATTAATATCACCTTCTTTATGCCTTGGAACAGGTTTACCAACTTTTGCAAAGTGTTGATGCTTCTACAGGGTGGTTTTTTCTCTTTCCAACACATGTTGGCATCTTATCACTCCACATTAACCTTAGTAATCAACATTTTTGCCACAGACTATGGTATTTTAAGCCATTAGTCCCTTGTCTCTACCATTGTTCTTCCGTGGCTAGGATCCCTTTTCATGAGTATCATTCTTATATGCCATTGCCATCCTTCGGTACTCATTCCGTCACTGTTTCAGGCCCAGGGGTTTTCTCATAGCTATTTTTCACGCCAAATAGAGCTTCTTATGAACCTCTTTTTACAAGTTATCCATTTATAGGACTCCCCAACCTTATGGAGTTTCTTTAGGCCCAGGTCTGACTCCTTCAAAACAGACTTGACTGCCGAGTTATCTCGTCCGTTCAAGCTCGTTAAGAATATGTGAACGGGCATCCGCATTAGTGGTAGGTTATCTCTTTCTTGGACCATGCGGAATAATACGAGAAAGGATCACTCTCTTTTCTTCGGAATTGAGAAGAGTATTCTTAGGTATAGGTTTATCACTTTTCCGGACCTGAGGAACTAAATTTATGGAAAAGGAACACCCGGTTTGAGCTTAGTTTTCTCTTTTTTGTGCTCTAGACCCAAACATGAAAAAGATTCCGAGTGTACTTTGTGTCTTTGTCATGCTCATTAAAAACTAAAGAACAAAGCAACGAGTTTATTGTTGTAAGCCCCATTTCTCATAACCAAATGGATCTTTCCGAGTGATCTTGCTTTCCTTCACACTCGTAAAACTCAAGCTATTTTATGCTGTTTTGGAAGGAGCGTTGGGTAGGTGGTAATTTAACCTTTTTCGGACCTTCCCGACTAAGTATGAAAAAGGTTCACCTTTTCTTCTTCGGAAGTTAAGAGAGTTCTTCTGTGGTTTGTTTTATACTTTTTCAGCCTCAGGAGACTAAATTGGATGAAAAAGGACCCCCTGGAGTCTTCTTTGGCATATTCAGACTCTCTAAATATGAAAATACCGCATGAGCATGTACTAGTTCGGGCTCATTAAATCCACGGATCAGTGTATCAAGCATTATTTTCCCATCTCTTCAAGCTTGTTAAAAAATGAAGAGGGAAGCGAGTTTACTTTCCTGGACTCATTAAAACTTAACAGGGAAGGTAAAGAAGAATTTTTCTCTTGTTTTCAGTAATGGCAGCATGTCATCCTTGAACATAGCACTCTTTGCTTTCCGATATCCATGTTTCAGTATACACTTATGTTCAGCTATCACTTTGAGTTTTGACTCCTCCTCTTGTCCATTATACCTGGGGAATCTGATCATGTCTCCTACATGACAGATAAGTCTAGTTGTTCTATCTATCTATTGTATGCTACCTTGGGTCATCCCTGTGTCGTGCTCACTGTTCAAGGATTATACCTAATGTATGATCTATCACCTAATCCTATTACTGTTATATCTGTTATCCATTTACTTGTGTCTCCCTTCTTTTGCCCAGTTCCTAGTCACTCTTGTGATCCGTTGGAGGATCCATTGCCTTCCTTATCACAGTATGGTTTCGTTTCAGCACCTCCTGATGACGAAGACCTAGAGTTTTGACGATAGTACCTCTGGATTCAATTTCATCATTGGTGAACTCCTTTTCTTCAGTTGTCAATTATCACTTATTGGTTGACAAACTGTTGAATCCTCTCCATGTTCGACTTCAGCTTACCCTTATTCACATGGCTTGGATTGTACTAGTTCTTTGGGATCATTTATGAAGACCTTAGTCCCTCATTTTGGGCTAAGTTGTGCAAGACCATGTTCTATTATGATATCTAGCTCCCAGATCTTTGAAGACTCATCATTATTGTATTGTGGCTTCGATCCATCTTTTTAATATACGCGGTTTTTACCCGTATCATATGATGTAATCAAATATTGTAAAGGAGCTAGTGTTCCAGTAAATTAAACATAGTATCCTCCGATGTAACTTTGTATATCACATTATTATGTATTTGTTTCAGGTACTCTCTCTGCTCCATTGGATTTCTGAGTTTCTCCAGAGTTAAATATTATAATGTATTTCGGCCATTGTTCCCCTCTGACCTCACACATTAGGGGGCATCTGTTATACACCTGAGTGGCACCTCTCCGTCTGAGTGCTGATATCCCTCATGTCGTCACACAAAAGGACACTTATGGATAGAGGTTTTCCCTTGACACTATAGCTTGGTTTGTTAGGAAATACATTCTACCTTCATCCAGCTAGTTACTTTGCCATTTAGCCATGTTGGGATGTATTCGCGACCCTCACTCTTGACAACTCGCGAGTCATTCGTGAGTCTCCTTCACAGCAAGTCGCGAATCCTTGTATTCGCGAGTTGTGCTTATACAGAGTCGCGAGTCATTCGCGGGTTGCTCTACTACATACCCACGAATGTGCTCCTTAACATAAAAACACAAAATCACGCGCTAATTGGAGTTTAGTTAAGTTATTTTACTTAATCTCCCTAACTGCTACAACTTCCCCAACCTTCGAGAACTGCCTTATTTCACCCATATAAATACAGGACTTTGGGAGGGTTGTAGGGACTTACACTTTGGAGCAAAGTTATGTTGGTGGATTGTTTATAGAAGTCTTTGGAGCAGTGAAACTCAAAATCCTTTGGTGACAGAGGAGTCCTTGTCTCAGATGTTTGGTTGTACTCTGAACTTTCTCATTATTGATAATAAAGAGATTACTTCTTCCACATGTGTCTTATATATCTTGGTTTGATAATTGTTTATGCTTCAGTATTTCATATTTGAATTATCTAACCAGCTAACATATATATATGAATCATACAATATCTAGAAGATTGTCTCTGAACAGGTGAAAGAGGAATGAGCCTTGAAGACTTTGGAAGTGGAGCAGATCGGAAGAGGACTAGTAAGGATCGAACGTCGGTTAACAAGTAAGTTCTTCTAACCCTCCTATTTCCTATTCTGTACTTTAGAATTCAATTGTAAGCAAGTGTTTGAGTATGTTGGTAACCCCTGACCTACGATTATTAGGTGCATAATCCCTTACAACAAAGTTGAAGATAGTAGTAGGTGGGGAAAAAAATAGTGGAATCAACACTCTAGTTTTAAAGAGTCAAGAAGAGGAGGCTGCTAAAAAGGAAAAAGAAGAAAAAACCTGAAGAATGGAAGAAGGGGCTAGAAAGATCCTAGCTGAAGAAAAGAAGCAAGAAGAAGAAGAAGAAGAAGCTACCAGGGAATAAAAGTGGAAGGAGTAATCCATTAAGGGTGATATTGCTAAGCTAGAAAATGATATAGCTAACGAAGCTTTGAATCTAGGACTAGAAGATGAGACCTGGAGGAAGTCACAAAAGAGAAAAGTAAGAAAAGAGAAGAATATCTATGTGGTGGAGAACAATAACAAAGCCCTACCCAAGATAACCCAGAAAAAACCCCATCCACCTCAGGAAACATGCTTACAGGAGGACATCTTCCCATAGTTGAAATGGGACTAGTGCCATTTACCCCATCTAAAGAATATGATGTGGCATGTTTAGAGGACATACAATTCAATCCCAAAATGAAGTCAATAGTGTGGAGAACAGAAAAGACACTGAAAATGGGAGACACACCCCTGGTCACCACAATCAGAGAGAGAACAATTGTAAAAAATGTTGAAGATAATCCAAAACAAATGGTTTCCATGGGCATTGCCTCTGGGTATGAAAATCCTCACAATATTGACTAACTGATAGAGACCCTTGAGTAGTTTACGGGAAAGATGGTCGAGATGAAAGATGTTTTGAAAAAAAAGGAGAGAGTATGCAGAGAATTCAAGAGAAAGTATTCAGATACTCTCTCAGACTATGAAAAGCTATAGCAAGATTACCCAATTATGGGAGAAGAACATGACAATTTAAAGCAGTCCAACATGAGCCTTATTAAAGAAAAAGGGAGTTGGAGAATAAAATTGTAGAACTAGAAGCACAAATGTCTGCATATAATCAGAGAGCAGAGCAATATGAAAACCAAGTAGCAGGATTAGAAGCTCAAAAGGGTTCTTTGGAGGTGCTATTAAAGGAAGCAAATGAACAAAAAGAAGATATTGCACCTTTCACAAAGAAGTCACTTTTGATAAGGAATAATATTTATCAAACATAGGTCCAGATCATGAAGGAGGTTTTGAAGGTGAGGAAAGTAGAAGCTTCTCTGGAAGAAATCTTAGTCATAGCTTCTCAATTCAAAGACAAGACTCAGAATGTCTTGGAAATCATTCAGACAAGATTGACATGGTTGGAAAAAACCTAGGAGCCTCCAACAAATGCATCAGTTAAATATTCGAAGAGAATGCAGCTTGAATATGAATTGATGGGTTTTGGAAATAAATCCGGTGAGAAGTTGTTAGAGGCAGTGAAGAAAACTAAAGATTGGTGCATGGAGTTTTGTGAGAAGGTATTGGAAACTCATAAAAGGTGCCAAATATCATTAAAGAAAAGGTTAGATGGAATTCTTGGACATGAAGAACATTTGAACAATTACATGATAGATTGCAGGAAAATGAGTTGGGAATACAACTGATTAAGAGTTTGGACGACAAGGTGCTAAAGAGTGTATTTTTCCAAGCAGTAGTAAACAATTTTTGGTTGGAATACCAGCTTCATTTACTTCCAGATAGAATGAATAACATAAAGGCTTAGGCTTCCAAGCATGAAGTTACCGTCATATATTTGGAGACATCAGATTTTGAGAAAATAGTTATGGATGCCATAGCCTAGAAGCAGTTTATTGATGAGCTAGCAGGGGCCACCTAAAGTGTTATTTGTCTTATTTGATACATGGGAAACCTTTTTGTAATATTTATATTTATTGTTTTAATTAGTAATCACTAGAGGACAAATCATTTTGTAACTGAATTGTAAAGGAATCCCAAAGGGAAGGAAGACCAAAGGTCATTAGGAAATGTATAAGTATGAGTAGAATCGAATAAGAAGGGAATTTTCCATTCTCTCTTATAAAAGGATTTATGTAAGAAGAACTATATGTTTTTATAATAAAGGATGATTGATTTTCTTTTTGCTAGAGAAGGAGTTGTTCAAGTTTCAAATGCATGTTGTGTGGATGGTTGAATGTAGAATTATTTCTATTTCAGCTTACTCTGCAAACCTGTGAGATCATTTTGACTTGTGAATTACTTCTATGTTACGAATGATTTCCTATTATTTGATGAAGCTTATGCAGAAAATTGACTAATGAATGTTTTAATCAACATTGAGCTATCTCTTTGTTTATCTTCCTACTATATTCATGTGTTTATAATTATGTCAGCTACATGTATTATTCTTTGTGCATATTATACTATACATTACTAAGATAAATATTAATTTTCTCCCTAGGGATAGGTTAGATAGTACTAGATAGGTTTAGCTTAGTTGATATTTGCTTTCTCTCATTGGGAAACAAAGGAGATGAGACAAGAGGTAAGAACCTATGCATCACATTGTGAACCATTTGCTTCTTAATTAACTCCATTTAGATTCTAGGAACTTGCATATCATTCTAAAATATAAAAATAAAATACACATAAATGGTGGACTGGTTCGCAACCAGTAAAACAAGCTTAAATCGTTACTTAACTTTATTATAGCCAGACAATAAACCGGACGAATTCCCCATACCAAACAATAAACGAGCTGATTGGGAATGGTTATTGGGGAGAATCCCTACTTTCGGTACCCAGCAATTTCCTGGCATTAATAGTTTTTGGCACTAGAAGGAGGGTCGCTAGTGCATGGCTAGCCGAGGAAATACATTTTCTTGATAACATTCTACCGGTGATATGTTTGAAACTAATTTTCCCGAAAGACCTAGTCATAAAGAAAAATTTAATCCTGAGTACCTATATCCTATCTGTAATGAGGTAGTGGATCATTTGTGAAGAATCACAAGGTATTACACAAAAAATCTTGGGGGATGTCTGAATATCCCTAATTTTCCCAGGAGAGTGTTTGTGACTAAAAAGAGCATCCTTATGCAAAAGATTCAATGTTAGTAGGAGATTTTGAAGAGTTTGTACATTTAACTTTGCAAGAAATTGTTCAACCTCTTAATCACTTGGGACTAGATTCCCTGAGTTATTTACCCTTCCAAACCCCTGTTCAATCTCCACCTCAATCTCCACCCTGAATCATGGCCATAAATGTACCTCCAAATGCTAATGCTAATACGCCTCCTCCTGTACCAGCTTGGAGGGATAGAACATCACTAAACCTATCTCCTTGAGTGCATTCTTTACCACAAAATGATGAAAAGTATTTTCCCAAGTTTGATCTAGGGGAAGCCATGTCTGTTAATGACCATCTTCAGAGTTTTTTCCTGGCTTTGGCAACATTAGATGTCAAACATGAGTATGTGGTTTGCAGGATTTGTCATCATACTCTCAAAGGTAAATCAAGATCATGGTATTTTGGTTTACATGCCAATTAAATAACATATCAGGCCACTTTTTAAATAGTTTTCAAAAGCAAGTTTATCAGCCAAAGAACTACTGTTGATTTGATGAAAGAGTTGTTGGCTCTAAGAAAGGAAAAGAAAGAAAAGGTGCAGGATTTCACCCATAGATTTGTTTCTCACTTAAACAATTTTAGTGCAGCCATAATACCCACAGAGGAGACTTTAATAGAATATTACACGTCGACGCTTGGCCTTGACATGGCCATGTATGATGAAAGATCAGTCTAATCCTGGTTTACTGAAACATATGAGGAGGAAGAGAAGATAGAGGATGAGCTAGAAAGTGTAAACAAGTATCTAGGGGAGCCAGAAACAAATACCTTCAGTAATAAGAAACCATTGTTATTAACAGACCAAAGGATGAAAGTAAAAATGAAATAGGAGTGGTCAAGATGATCCAGAAGCTATCCAATAAGATTGTTGACATGGAAAAGGAGAAAGAGGACAAAAAGCAATTGAAGCCTTATTATAGAAGAAAAGACGAGAGTGGCTCCTATCAGCCACCTACACATAGTCCTTCGGTTATGAATCTCACTAAAGTGGGGATGGACAATTTTTGTACATTTCATCGACAACCTCATTCTGAAAAGAAATTTCCATAGTGGATTAATTCCATGACATTGGTTATGAATCAGTTACTTGACTCTAATTTAACAAAACCTGAGGTTGAAGAGGAAAAGGTTCATGAGTCAGGAGAAGCACCATAGGATGCTACCATGGTATTATGGAATTGTGCACTTATGCTTGGTTTAGAAGAAGAAGAACTTAAAGAAGAGGTACGACTATCAAATGTTAATGTCACAACTAGACACATTGTTTCTCAAAATCAAAATAATTTAGGAAAACTTGAAGAAAGTCAAAAATAACAATTAGACCCCAATTATACCGGAGTTTTTCATGACAAAGAAAAGTGTTCCAACTGTTAGTAAGCCCATAAAGAATATTGAAAGAAAGGTGGAAGCGTGAAGGTGAAAGTAAAAACTCAACAGTCTATGAGATGGGCCACAATATAATAGAAGACATCAAAAAGACCAAAGCTAATATTTCTCTGTTTGGAATGTGTAGTCTACCCCAGTAGAAAAATAAACTTTTGGAGGCATTAAACCCTCCAACTAGTAAACCACAAGAAAACATTCAGTCAGAAGAAGAAATCAGCAAAGCTAGCATTGGGGAAAAGTCCAAATCTAGGACTTTACCATTCTTGCTTACATTTGAAATTTTCAATCATAATGTGCACAATTGTTTGGTTGATTCAAGAGAATTTTCTAATGGTATGCCTTTGTCAGTTTGTAAAAGGATAAATGGAAAACCAAAGCCATCTGATGGTGAGATAATACATTCAAAAAGAATGACCATGGAAGTGGTAGGAGAAATTGAAGACGTGCCGATACGTTTATTTGTAGATGACAGAGTGTGTCAGTTCATAGACATTATGGTGGTTGATATGCGAGAATCTTATGGATTAATATTGAGCCGAGAATGGTCTATTAAACTAGATGGTTATATTGCAAGAGAATGGTCTCACTTGTGTTTTCCCTATCAAGGTAGTCAGAATTAGATAAAGGTAATGAGGGAGCCACATATGAGGCACAATGTGACTCAATTAGAAGGTAAGAATGAACTGACAAAGTTTTTGCACCCTGTAATGGGAAATTATTTCATTGAGGTAGAACCGGGAAATTACCAAGATGAAGAAGTTGTTAATGCATCAGATATATAGCCCGATCTCTTTTAGTTTTCAGGGGACGATAAGGTTGATTGTAACATAGTTAGTCTAGTTTTAGATGTAGAAAGTAGAAATAACTCAATAGTTGCAATAGATAAGTTTTGGGTTTTGTAATTTGATGGTTAAAAAATGCAGCAAGGATTAGAAGTTGGCTATATATTGATGGATCCAAAAAATAATAAACATTTTCTTTCATGTAGATTAGAATTTGAATGCACAAATAATATAGTTGGATACGAAGCGTTAATACAAGGATTAAAAAAGGCATTTGAATTCAAGGTTAAGAATTTAAAAGTCTATGGAGACTCTAAAATTATTGTCAAAGAAGTATGAAATACCATCCATTTTTTATCTCCACATCTAAAAGGTTACCAAAGTGAAGTATGGGATTTACTAGTGAATTTCAATGCATTTAGTATACTTTCTATTCCTAGGCTAAAAAATGCAACGACTGATTTATTAGCTACATCAGCTGCCAAGCTTGTTCCAGTTGATAATCCATGTTCTATTGAACTTCTTTTCAGCCCTACTGTACCAAATAATATCATGAATCTAAGAGTGTTAGATGATGATCCACAGAGCCTATAATTTTTGGCAGATAAAGAAAGTGTCAAGGGAGCAGTAATTGATGAAGAAGAACATCAAGCAAACCTTCGAAGCAGAAAAATTATACCTAAAGGAGTTAGAACATTGGAAGGAATGTTCGACTTGATTAATAAGTTTAGAAGGCCAACAAATGTTAAAATACATAGCTCATATATGCAATTTGAGCTGATAAATTTTGGGTCAGAATTTGAGCCTAAATATGTAAACTTGGGAAAATGTTTCTCACCAAGAGAAAGGCACAAATTAATTAACTTGTTTAAGCAATACAAATACATCTTTGCATGGACATATGAAGATATGTAAACATATGATACCAATATTATACAGCATGTTGTTCTGATCAGGACAGGGGTCAATCCATATCAGCAACCATTAATAAAGATGCATCCGAAGTTGGAACCTTTGATTCAAAGTGAAGTGAAGAAACTACTTGATGCAAGAAATATCTTCAAAGTTAGACATTCGGAATGGGTTTTGAAGTTAGTACCAGTAAGTAAAAATTCTGGTGATATTAGACTTTGCATGGACTTTAAAAACTTGAATCGTGCCTCCGATAAATATAACTACCCAGTCTTGCCCATGGAACAAATCTTGTAGATCGTCTTTGGATCGGAATTATTTTCTCTTCTAGATGGTTTCTCAGGATACAAGCAAGTATTGGTAGCCGAAGAAGATAGATTAAATACTACATTTAGAACTAAGTGGGTGACTTTTGCATATAGGAGGATGCCCTTTGGACTTATCAATGCTCGAGAAAATTTCCAGAGGGCCATGGATATATCTTTCTGAGGGCTAATTGGTTGAAGTGTAGTAGTGTACTTGGACTACGTTACAGTTTACTCCAAGAAAAGAGATGAACACATGTTTCATTTAAAACATATTTTTGAATGCTGTTGTGAATACAATATCTCTTTAAATCCAAAGAAAAGTGTTTTTGTTGTATTGGGTGGAAATATTTTGGGTCATATAACTACTAAGAAAGGAATCTCAATAGACCCAGAAAGGATTAAAGCAATAGAACAGATCCCTTTTCCCCACAATAAAAAATGCATGCAATCTTTTATGGGGACTATAAATTTTGTGCGAAGGTTTGTGCCCTATTTTTCTCATATAGTCAAACCTTTTGAACAAATGGTTAAGAAAAGTGCAAAATTTAAATGGTCAGACTTAGAGAAAGGGGATTTTGACAAGATTAAATCAGCAATAGCCCACGCACCCTTTCTTAAAAGTCCATATTTTGAGAAATATTTTATCTTATAGACTTTTGCTTTAGACAACTCATTAGTAGCAGTGCTTACGTAGAAAGAAGAAGGGGGAGATGAGTACCCTATATCATTCATGAGCACTGGACTACAAGGTGTTGAGTTAAATAACCCCACTGTTGATCAAGAAGCATATGTAATGTTTAAAGCGGTAAAGCAATTCAGACCTTATATACTAAAGAATAGAACCAAAGCTAGTGTACCTTACCCAACAATCGGGAATCTTTTTGTATAGAAAGAGATGGGAGAAAGAAGAGGGAATTGGGTTACAACCTTGCAAGAGTATGACTTGGATTTCAATCCAGCCACTATCGTCAAGGGACATGGGCTGTGCAAATTAATGGCTGAAAGCCAGGAAAATGTAGATAATGATTGGAAGAATGAGGCTGAGTTGCACATGGTTGATGTATGCCCCTTATTTACAACTGCAGAATCTTGGTATATAGATTTAGTACACTATCCACACCAAGGTTTTCTTCCTGAACATTGGAATTCCAATAAGACAAGAAATTTGTGCTTAAAATCTGCATCCTACCAAATAATCGATGGAGTGTTGTTCAGAAAAAAATAATGATGGAGTTTTCCTCAAATGCTTAGAATGGGAAGATGCAGCCAAAGTAGTCAAAGAATTGCATGATGGCCATGCTGGAGGTCATTTTGCAGGAGATACTATGGCTCATAATATTTTAAGATTTGGATTCTATTGGCCAACGTTGTTCAAAGATGCTCATGCCTATGTAAGAAAATGTGATACCTGCCAAAGGAGTGGTGGAAGACAAGCCGAAGAAGTTGGGCCATTAAAACCAGTCATTATTTCTGAACCATTCAAGCAATGGGGGATTGATACTATTGGAGAAATTAATCCAAATTCCTCATTACAACATAAATATATCCTCATGGCAATACACTAGTTCACCATATGGGTAGAATCTATCCTGTTGAGAAAAGTAAACGAAGATGCAGTTATGGATTTCTTGCAAGATCACATGATAATCAAGTTTGGGGTTCCAATTTCCTTGATTTTTGATAATGCAGCTTATTTTTCATCTATTAGACTGACTGGATTTGCAACTAAGAAAGGGATTATATTTCATTATTCTGCGAAGTATTAACCATAAGGTAATGGGTTAGCTGAATATACAAATAAAAATCTCATTCGAATCCTAAAGAAAAAAATGCTAGAGAATCAAAGAAGTTGGAACATAGCTCTCCCTATTGCACTTTGGGCTGATTGAGTCACATCCAATAACTCCTTAGGTGTGTCACCCTACACCTTATTCTATTGGAAAGAAGCCATCCTACCTCCTAATATTTTGTTTCCTTCATCTCAACTAGCCCAACTGTCTACAGGATGAAATAGTGAAGTCGTACAAGCTCGAGTCAACACTCTCCTAAAATTAGAAGAGTCTAGATACATGTCCAGGGAAATATTTAAGCATCAACAAGAAATTGTGAAGAGATGGCTTGACAAGCATAAGTTCAAGAAAAAATAGTTTGAAGTCGGTGATTTGGTTCTGAAGTGGGATCACCCACATGATGAAAAGGGTAAGAACACTAAGTTTCAACATTTATGGATAGGCCTTTTTCAGATCATATAGAAGTTGGGACCCTCCGCTTACAAGTTACAGGATCTGCAAGGGTGGGAAGAGAACCTGCTAGTAAATGGTTTGGTTCTAAAACTTTATTTTTCTTAATTATTTTGATTGTCTGTTCTATACATAAATAAATATGTTGACTTGTTATTTTGTTTGTAGGTAGTTTTACTGTTTTCTTTTTTTTTTCCAGTCCTTTCGAATAAGCTAGCACAACCTTTGGTGAATTTGGGGGACACTGAAATTGTTGGAAATCTGAAATATTTTGATTTAAAAGTTGCTTAACAAATATGCATGTATCATAACCTAGATTATTTAAGTTGATAGACTATCTGAAGTGAGCTTATGAACACATTGAAATCATGTTTTAAACCCCATCAAATAATAACTAAGGATAGAAGAGTCTAGAATACTATTATGGGGATCCATTCACTGCACATTAAAATATGTCCTAGGGAGCATGCATCAAAGAACCCATGAAAAGGAGGCAAATTGAACAGATGTATCGTATTTAAATGATACCATGCCACAAATAAAATCCAAATGGCTAAAGAGTCAAAACTCATGGAAAGAAAGCATACATAAGAAACATACTGAATAAAATCAATATTAGATAAAATTACTCAAAGGTTCTTCTTTGTCCGTGAGATGAAAGAAAACTATATCTCACACAAAAGGTCACTTTGGATGGAAGAACCTGCCATGTTTTGAATAAGAGAAGCAATCAGGAAGACACAAAAGAAAAAAATCCAGAAAGCATCCAAATAATGAAAAAGGCATGGGAATGGGGAACAAACAAATATATCTGTCCATACACTATTACGATCCTGTGGTGTTTGAGCTAGAGGCAATCCAAAGGCAGGGATAAATGAACCTCACATCTTGGCCTCAGAAGATTTATCTGGACTTTTGAAAAATAGTTACCTTATCCTAGTGGACCATAATCAATACTAAAGTTCATAACCTTACAGTTCTAAAAGGTCTGGACATCGTAAAGAAACATTGAAGTTCAGGAAAAGTTGATTTAAACAAGAGTACCTCAAGGCAGCTTTTGATTTTTAAAAGTCAGTTTTCCAGAGATTTGTTTTCACCAGCATGAATTCTTGCTACTGCAACTATCCAAAAAACAATTTTTAGGACCCCTTGAAAGATCTTAGTTTTACCTCTTAAAGCATTTCGAGTTTGATTTTCAGCCTTTAGGATTTTTTTCCATCATGAAAAGTTCCAAAGTCTCTTTTATTTTACTAAGGCGGAAGGTGGTTTTTGATCCACATGGCGGATGGTTTCCCAACTTGGAGCTGTAATAGTGGTTGCTTCTTTTTTTCCAAGCCTATACGACAGATGACCATTCTTTTTCAAGCTGCTACAATGGGTGTGTTTTTTGTTTCGAGCCGCTAGTAGGTATATTTTTAATTATGAACCGCTACAACGGGTAAGTCCAAATTTGTGTATTGGAAAAGTGTCTGATGTTTTTCACACCGCTATGGAGAAAGAATTTTGAGTCACGCATGATACGGTGGAAGAATTCATATCTCATCTTTTCGTATTTCCCCAAGAGCCGCAACAATAGAAACTTCATATTTATTTAGCCACTACAGCAGGTGCTCTATCGTTTTTAGATCTCGGTCTTTTGAAGCCGCTATGATGGTAGGTTTCCATAGTCCCAGCCGCAATGACCAGAGAGATTACATGGGTGTTGAGAAATGGTTATCCATTTCTTAAAATACCCACTGTTGCGGAAGACTTTCTCGATGCGATGCCGCTACGCTGAAAGCATTTCTTTGTCCACTACTTGATTCTTGTAAGACCCGCTATGGTGGAGGAATTTATTTGTCCATTACTTGATTTTGGTAATACCCGCTATGACGGAGTTTGTTTAAACTCAGAGCTGCTACAATGGCTGGGATCCTTTCTTCCTACCGGGCCACAAAAGAGATAGCAGGGAGTTGTGGATATTGTGAGCTGACAGTTGCAGGTGAAGTTAGAGTATTTGAACCCCTATGTCAGGGATATGTGAATGTTAACTTATGTTCTCCTTTCTGACATAAGGTTGTTTGGAGCCAACAGCATTTAAGCCTGTGCATGCAAAATTATTATTTTACCTACCATGGCTTAAGGTTTGTCCATCGGCTATAGTCTATTTATACCCATTGGAGCGGTACTATTTACCATCGTTCTTACGGTGAAGAGTTGGAATTTTTGTGGTGATTTTACCCCATTTTGGATCCCACACATTTGGATAAGTTTACCTACGATTCCTACATGGCGCGTCCACACTGAGTACCTTGACTATGTGTTTTTTTTGCAAGGTAGGCTTTCACCACTTGTTTCGGTCGAACAAACATTAGGGTTTTTTACGTAAAAGATTGGGTAGGGAATTGTTGAGTTTAAAAGGTAGGATTTCTCCCGTTCTTGTTATTTTTAGCCATTTCCCATCAAATTTATATCTACCATCACCACCATACCTTCCTGTGAATTTGGCACAGTTCATCTGTAGGGTTTGTTACATTGCTGCTTGAATTTATCTGTGCGCTCGAGTTCCACGCCGATATGGGGCAGTTTGAATGCTCTCCTGCGGGATTTTTTAGGGTTCACCCATTTTCAGTTTCAAGAAGAACTAGTAGATTTCGGGGCTTTATTTTCCAGTGGAGGGATAGTATTATGGTATTTCTCCCTAAGGCATCTTTGTTGTAATCTTTAACTTTTATTGGACGTACAGTAGGGGAGGGTATTGCTGAGTTTGGGGTATTTTCTCCTTAAAAGTGCAAATACCTAAGCTACGATGTCTAATGATTGTCATAGCCCTGATTTGCATCATATTTCACCTGTCCTAATGGATGGAAATGATGAAATAAGACAAAATGAGGTTTTTATTTGATTTGTGAATATATGCTTATTGATTTTTTTTCATGCTTCTGTTCAGACACATTTTTTCATGAAAAGAACTCTAAGACAGATCTATTTCTATCATAGGTACACTTCGCCTTAGACACCATGAAAAAGAAGGGGAAGAAGAAGGATAAGATTGTTGATTAGGACTTAGATGAAGAAGTAAGAGAAGCACCCCCACCGAGGATCGAAATTGTCTATGAAGACACCAAAGCAATGATAGGAGCTGATCCAAAGTTCAAATGGGGCTAGATTCATCACTGGTTGGTTGAAAAGAAAGTTTTGGAAGCAGGGCTAGAGGATTTAGCTCCTTATGATCATGTGCTAAGATCTGGAATAACCAAACTGACTACTAGACCTGAAATGTTCCCTTGTGTAGAAGTCATGGGATTGTTTTTTCCTAGGGTAGACACAACATGAATGTTTATGAATGATATTGAGAATAAAGCCTTTGCATCCTACTCCCCAACATTTCTATCAGTTGCTTATAGCTTGCCAGAAAAGGAATTTAGCATGACCACATAATGGGTTAAAGGTTTGAAGTCTGATTACACTGTTAAGGCTAGAATAGTGATGATTTACGGGAAGAATTTTAGGAACAAGCATGCAGGAGAATACAAAACAACTCACTTAAAGACCCCTTACAGGCTAATAGTAATGTTGTTGAACAAAATTTATGGCAGAGTCGATAGGAGGTTCTACAAATTTGGCTGGATTGCACTGATATACCACATAGTCATGAAAAAAACAATTTTCAACTGGCCCAACATCATAGCCATGAAAGGAACAATTTTCAACTGGCCCAACATCATAGCCAAGAAGTTCTCTACCACTATCAAGGCAGCCCATGAAGGTTTGCACCTCAACAAATATGAATTTTACATGCCTTCATTTCTAGTAGAATGCATACGATACCATCTTCGGTTTGAAGGATTGAAGTGTACATGGAAGGGAAGGAATTCCCCCACATATTCATCCTATCAAATGTCGGGTCTGCACAAGTATCATAATCATTATTAGATGATCTATGAGAAATTATTGATGCCCTTGTACAAGTTGATATTTCTGGAAGAATTCCCATGTTTATCTGAAGGAGCTTTAGAATCTATTAGAGAATATGGTGATTAATTTTGCAAAGAATAAGGAACTTATTTAAGGATGTATGGGGGAACAAAGGCTCCCTTATTACTACCTAGATACACAACCAATTATATAGACCACAAAAAAGTTGTTAGAAAACTCTTTTTGAATGGATTTGGGAGCCACCTGTTTGATTTGAAGAAGGTTGTTTACCCACCCCTACCCTTTTATCTAGGCAGTTACAAGTTTACTAAGGTGAAGAATGCCCTCACTTCTGAATTTGTCAAAGAGTTTGAAAATTTTCATTTTGGGGAGAAGGATTTTCATAGAAATGACTCGCAAGGAAAGGTTGCTGCCGATAAGGAAACACTCAAAGTAAATTTTGAGTATGTTGATTATGTATATAAAGAAGAAGAAAGGTACATGAACATTTACAGTTTGACCATTGTAAACAATAATTTCAAGTTGAAGACAATAGCAGGTGGAGAAAAAAGTAGTGGAATCAACACTCTAGTATTAAAGAGTCAAGAAGAGGAGGCTACTAAAAAGGAAAAAGAAGAAACAACCCAAAGAATGGCATAAGGTGCCAGAAATCTCCTAGCTAAAGAAAAGCAGTGAAAAGAAGAAGAATAATTTGTCAGGGATGAAAAGAGGAAGAAGGAGGAATCCATCTAGGGTAATATTACTGAGATGGAAAAGAATATAGCTCACGAAGCTCTAAATCCAGGACTAGAAGGACGAGACCTGGTGGAAGTCACAGAAGAGAAAAGTAGTAAAGGAGAAGAAGATCTAGGTGGTGGAGAACAAGAATAGAGCCCTGCCCAGGATAACCTAAAAAATACCCCATCAACCTCAGGAACCATACTTATAGGAGGACATCTTACCATAGTTGAAATGGGACTAGTGCCATTTACCCCATATAAAGAATATGATGTGGCATGTTTAGAGGATGTACAATTCTATCCGAAAATGAAGTGAATAGTGTGTAGAACAAAAAAGACACTGAAAATGGGAGATAGACCCCCAGTAACCACAATCGTAGAAAGAACAGTTGTAAAAAATCTTGAAGATAATCCAAAACAAATGGCTTCCATGGGAATTTCTTGTGTATGTGAATGCTCACAATATCGACAAATTGATAGAGACCCTTGAGCAGTTCAAGGAAAAGAGGCCAAGATGAAAGCTGTTTTGAAAAAAGAGGAGAGAGTCTGCAGAGAATCCAAGAGAAAGTATGCAGATACTCTCTCAGAATATGAAAATATGCCACAATATTACCAAATTCTAGGAGAATAATGAAACAATTTAAACCATTCCAACATGATCCTTATTAAAGAAAGAGGGGAGTTGGAGAATAAAATTGTAAAACTAGAAGCAAAAAAGTCTGCAGCTGATCAGCCAACAAAGCAATATGAAAACCAAGAAACATGATTAGAATCTCAAAAGGGTTCTTTGTAGGTGTTGTTAAAGGAAGAAAATGAACAAAAACCAAATATTGCACCTTTCAAAAAGTAGACACTTTTTCTCAGGAACAAGATTTATCAAACATAGGTTTAGATCGTGGAGGAGGTTTTGAAGGTTAGGAAAGTAGAAGAGTCGACTAGAAGAAATCTCAGTCATGGCTTCTCAATTTAAAGACAAGATTCAAAATGTCTTGGAAATCATTCAGATAAGATTGACATGGTTAGAAACAGCCAAGGAGCCTCCAACAAGTGCACTAGTCAAAGATTTAGAGAGAATGCAGCTTGAATACCATTTGATGGGTTTGGGAAATAAAGCTACTGAGAAGTTGTTAGAGGAAGTGAAGAAAACTAAATACCGGTGCATGGAGTTTTGTGAGAAGGTAGTGGCAACTCATAATAGGTCCCAAATATCATCAAAGCAAAAGGTTTCATGGACTTACTGCACATGAAGAACATTTGAAACAATTACATGATAGATTGCAAGAAGATGAGTTGGGAATACAGTTGATTAAGAGTTTGGATGACAAGGTGCTAAAGAGTGTAATTTCCTAAGCAACAGTAAACAACTGTCAGGTGGAATATCAGCTTCACTTACTTCCAACTAGAATGAATAACATAAAGGATCAGGCTTCCAAGCATGAAGTTACCGTCAGATTTTTGGAGCCATTAGATTTTGAGAAAATAGTTATGGATGCCATGGCCTGGAAGTAGTCTATTGATGAGCTAGTAGGGGCCACCTAAAGTGTTATTTCTCTTATTTGGCACATGGGGAACCTTTTTGTAATATTTATATTTCTTGTTTTAATTAGAAAGCACTAGAGGTCAAATTGTTTTGTAACCGAATTGTAAAGGAATCCCAAAGGTCATTAGGAAATGTATAAGTATGAGTAGAATTGAACAAGAAGAGACTTTCCCATGCTCTCTTATGAAAAAGGATTTATGTGAGAAGAACTATTTATTTTTATAATAAAGGAGGATTGATTTATTTCTGTCGGAGAAGGAGCTGTTCAAGTTTCAAATGCATGCTGTTTGGATGGTTGAATGTAGAATTATTTATGTTTCAGCTTACTCTGCAAACCTACGAGATCGTTCTGACTTGTGAATTACTTCTATGTTACGAATGATTTCATGTTATTTTGATGAAGCTTATGCATGAAATTGAGTAATGAATTTTTTAATCAACACTGAGCTATCTCTCTGTTTATCTTCCTATTGTATTCATGTGTTTTGAATTATGTTAGCTACCTATATTATTCTTTATGCATATTATACAATACATTACTCACATAAATAATAATTTGCTCCCTAGGGATAGGTTAGCTAGTATTAGATAGGTTTAGCTTAGTTGTTATTTTCTTTCTCTCATTGGGAAACAAAGGATATGAGACGGGAGGTAAGAACCTACGCATCGCATTATGACCCTTTTCTTCCTAATCAGCATCATTTATATTCTAGGCACTTGCATATCATTGCAAAATATAAAAATAAAATACACATAAATGGTGGACTAGGCCACAACCGATAAAATGACCTTAAACCATTACTTAAATTTCCTTTAGCTGGACCATAAACTGGCTAGATTCCCCATACCAAACAATAAACGAGATGATTGGGAATGGTTATTGGGGAGAATCCCTACTGTCGGTACCTAGGATTTTCTAGGCATCAACAAGGGAATATATAGAGAGAGGAGGGGGGTGTTATAGGTAAGGGGAAACATACGGATGTGTGTGTGTGTGTGTGTGTGTGTGTGTGTGTG